>JBAIZL010000005.1:106937123-107299623 GCA_036971475.1 Prosapia bicincta | reverse complement strand
CGCTTAGCTGAGTTTAACCTGCTCTACCAGGGTCAAAATCATTGACCATTTTCTAGTGTTGAATGTGTTGATATTGTTTTGTTCGTGTTGTTCAACAAGGATACCGACTAATCCGGCAAGGAATGCCTAAACCATCTTCGAAGGCGCAGCTAGTCGGCACCCAGCGGGTTGTTCGTGTTTTTCAGGAAAGTATTTAATCAACACTAACACAAGCCGTTTGGTTTATTTAGGCCGGTTTAAGCATATCGAATCGCAAGAATAGACACTGCGTATATCTCGCAGTATCTCGGCACAAACTGTGCCAGTACAAAAGACTCTTCACTCGCTCAAGTTTGAAGAATGCACCTCACACGTCGCGCCGACCACACACCACACTCCTGAGTCATTATATTGTGATGAGACCACTACTACTCAATATGATTATTATAACCGGAAGTCCAGACGGTCCAGCCAGACAGACACAAACACCCTTCCGGTTTTAAAACGACCTTTTTTGGCAATGTTTGTTTTTCAGATTTTTGGTGCAAAACTCATATGGTTGTATTGCACTATAAACCATTCAACTTATTAATGTAATGTACTTAAAATGTATTGCCTGATCTGGATGATTAGTTACAGGATTTGAATAAATTATTTTTATTGCCTAATACAATTTAAATATTAATAATTATAAAAAATCATATTTACAAAACCGAAATCAACACATTTAATTAAGTACACTGTATTAAAAGTCTGTAGAAGTAACACTCACTGATGATGATGACTTTGTCATTGAAATGAGTTAATAATTGGTTAATTTGTGAGTTTTGTGTTTGTTTTTATTTGTTTTAAATATTAAGCAGTAAACTATCTATAACGCAACATGCTTTTATTTCTATTGAAACCCCGCTAGGTTCCAGGTAATGGAAAAATATTTAAATCATTTAGAAACAATTTTCATGTTTATGAAAATTTGAATAGTAATTGTGACTTTCTTATCAAATTATGTTTTTTTTTTCAAATACAACCCCTTTAGATACAACCTCGTTGTAGTTTGATTTAAAGTATAATAGGAACGGGTCTGTGGCGGGGTAGGGATGCGGTGTTGTCAGTTTGAACGCTGGGACAGTAGTGACAAAGGGAAGTTTAACGTAGAATTGCAACAAGGCTCAACGTCCCTGCAGTATGTGGATTTCCCATTCGCCCAAAAGGCAACAGCCCCCCCCCTCTGGCCGATTTCACTTTCGTAGAGCCCTATTCTGTTTAAATCAAACTATCGTGGATGTAGTGGAAATCAAAACATCACGTGTGGAAGATTGGGCATCCGAAGTGCACCAAATATCTATCGAGGTCATAAAGAGAGGTGTCTACTTGTTCAACCCGCTTGTAAGGGACTGGATGAAAGGGTAAGTGGAACTATGCACGACTATAGAAAGGACATATTGGTCCTCTAGTACTGGTCATCGCGTGAGGCAAATCGCTTACCTGACATTATATCTACCGGGGTCAAGAGAGTTGTCCATACGCTACTCGGACGTCATCAAGAATGGAAACAAAATATTTGACGTTGTCAAGCTGAAAAAACCCCACAGCAACCTACACTCGCGGTTAAAAAAATGCATATTTTGGATTATTGTGCGATAATTAAAAAATATTGCTAAATACCAGATTTTATTATTGTCGCAGGAGATATTCTATCTTTTACAGTTACATAATGGAACTTACGTAAAATTGGCCATCACTATGAACAAAGGTTTTTTACATTAAAAATTTAAAAGTTCTTAAACATTTGATAACTTAAGTGGCGTAGACATGATTAACGATAAAGTGAATTGTCGATTATTAATGATAGTCCATTCATACACTAAGCATGATGTTAGTTTGATTCCCTATTTAATTAACGATCATGTGTTACCATTATTGTAATGCATAAGCATAAAACAAGTAGTACAATGTTAAAATACAATAACAAAATAAAAAAAGTTCATAAATATAATTGCGAATGGTTGCTTTGTAACTGATTTGATAACAAATGAAAACTCATCTGAATATCATTCTGGATATATTTATAATCTACTTAACGGAAAAATAAAATAATAACTTTACCATTTTAGGGCTGTAGGCATACTATGTTCTGATGATGGACGTTGTCCGAAACGCGTTAGCAAGTAAGAATATCTCAATGCTAGATAAGGCAGAAATATATCATTCCGGATATATTTATAATCCACATATCGGAAGCATAAGATAATAACTTTAAACATTTTACTGCTGTAGGCACATTATTTTCCGATGATGTTCCTTGTCCAAAACGCGTTAGCAAATAAGAATCTGACAAAGCTAGGTAAGACAGAAAAATATCATTTTGGATATATTTATAATCGACTTGTATGAAACATAAAATAATAACTTTTAACATTTACTGCTGTAGGTATTATGCTTTGATGCTAACCGTTTTCCGAAACGCGCTACCAAATAAGAATCTGACAAAGCTAGGTGAGACAGAAAAATATCGTTCTGAATATATTTATAATGGACTTAAGGGAAATATAAGATAACTTTACAAGATATAACTATATAAGATATAACTTTACAACTATATAAGATAACACTTTACACATTATTTCTCCTCTACCAGATTGGTAAAAAATTGTCAATATTGATCAACTATAAAACCTGCACCAGTTTAGCAAATAATTATACAATATTTGTTAAAGACAAATTAAATATTTCCACAACTGGTTGTTGATTAGACCCGTAACTTTTTCTTAAATGAATCTATTAATAAATATTAGAACATAAATTTTGAAGTGCATTCATTTATAAACATACATAGAAACATAAATTTCATCTTACTTATCATGACTCGTAAAAGTTAGGTTAGACTTTGGAATGGCTTCTTCAATGGAATGACATATTTCCTGTATCAGTAACATTGGTGGATAACTTGGTATATTTTTGCGTACAATAATGAGTTACCTTTATTAATTGTGTGTGAATACGCAGGACCTTGTGTTGTAAACATCTTAATGTAACTACTTACACAATTAAAAAAAATATTTTTTTTTAACATTGAACAAAGTATAACTTTTATCCAAGATTTCTCCTGGGAACTAAAAGAGCTCCCGGTCCCCGCTTATACAGGGGAGTGCTTATTTTGGATCCCTAGATTTCCCCGTTCTTGACTAGTATCGAACAGCTCGGACTGAGTTGAGCCATTCTTAGCTTATCCAGCGCCTTTATAATTGATACATTTCAGGGCGCGTTCAGATCTACCCGCGTATTTTACCCCTATAAATAATTGAATACTGCAAGAAGAGACTGACGAAACTGGGAATGGCTGATAATAGTACTGTATTATGAAATACTTTCTCTCTCTTTACTTTTTTCTCTTTACTCTCTCGTTTATAATTTTAATTTCTTCTTTACCGTCTGCTATCATTCTAGGTCTTTTCCGAAAACCCTGTCGCGTTTCGCATTTCTGAGACTCGCACAGAAAAATATGCAAAAACGTTTCACTTGTACAGTTAACGACTCAAGAAATGTTTATACGAGACAAAGAATTCTATAAAGCATTTTTACTGGACTATTTCTTTTGGTAAAGTTTTAATAATATATTTTTAAAGTGACCGAATTTGTCACATTATTTGTAATATAGTAATTTACACAGTATATAAATTTAATATTTTTTAGTGGAATTTCTTTCACAACCTGGTTAGTGGATGGAATTTGAAATGATATAACCCTTCAAAAGAAATAACAATGACAGTCGCGTCACATTCTATATAGAGACACAGATTAAACCTGTCATGATGCAGTGACATGTATCTGTGACACGTAGCTTCGATCAATCTCTGCCTAATCCTTGGGTTATTTACACAAATCGTTTCCCCTCCAATATAATGAATCCAGTCGTAATCGATTCTTGTTGTTCATTTTACTTTCTCCAGCTCTCAATGCCGCATGGTTATTCTCGTTACAATGAAAGAATCCCGTAACTTCAAAACTAATCGTTTTAAATTCTGACAGATAATTCATTCTATTATAAAATAACAGTTTTCCTTGAATGATTGACGGAAGCTCTTGGTGGAAAATTATCAAGTATGGAAAAGTTCTGAAAGATGTGAAGAAGAACGCGAAGTAATGAGAAATTTAGCAGTACTTGGAACGACAGAATCCTGACACTCGACAGATGTTCCTCTGGTCATTGTTTTATTCATTACTTCTATTATTAATAAAAAGATACATTTTCTCTGTTCAAACAACTACTAAGAAATAAGTGATTCTTGTGGTTGCAATCCTTGAACTGTGCGTTGTACACACAAAAAGACGAATTAAAATGAGGATACACTAACAAAAGCTTACCTTTTTTTGCAATATCTTCTAAGTTATGTGAACATAACTTATATTATAACCAACTATTCCCTCCTTACCTTCCATCTATAACATACCAATTTTTGTATGCCCTTTTCATGAAACCTTCAACTAATGTTGTTTTTTTCCTAATAAATGTGAAAGACAATTACTTTTCGCCATTTATTATTTTTCCCATCCCATCGTATTCTACAACAGTTTTCCATCTTTATTCCAGACACTTCCAATACGTTTTCTTCACTTCGAGGCGCCAGTTAGGCGGCGGACAACTGCTGCCTACACTACTGCCTTGTTAATATTTACCCGGTTAAGTTATTGACATTCATGGACGTCAGCGCTAAATATTTTTGGAAAGGTAAAGCTAACAACACGAGAAACTGTCACCAGGCTGAGGCCGGAACCGGACCCTCCAAAGCTTCTGCGAATACAACCACCTGCAGGGTCTTCACGAATTTGTTTACTGCCAACATCTGGCACACGTAAGACATTTTCAAGTTCGTTAAAAATACGCCTACAAATGCGTCATGGGACGATATCTAATAAAATACGCACTCTTCAGATAAACCCAAATAAATTTTCTTACAGAGATACCAGGGTATTACTGCTTCACCTTCTTCAGCCTACCTTTACTCCCTCTTATTCTTTCCCCAAACCTCAGTATAACTAGTAGGCGACACGATTGCCTTCCCCCACAGACACGTGGCCATAATCCTCTAGATTCCAGTCCTAGGAGATTACTAAAATGTCTTCATCCCGTTATTCACAATTCCTTTCGCAACCTTCATCTTCTACTTCTAATAGTCCCTAACGGTTTCGAATGTTAGCTGCCGTAAGGGCTATTTATACTTTTGTTTTATAGCAATCCAGAATAGACCAGTAGTAGTTATGCCAAACTAAAGTGCGGACCACGTAACCATGCACTTGGCCGGTTACATAATCAGAATGTTCTATACATCAACAGCTCCTGTATTCGATATCTCTACATACAATTCAAGATTGTTTATTTCATACCCAAGCTAATTTATTATTTATCTAAATATCGACCTTCTCGTGCAAGTCAGTGTTGGCAGTTCTTATCATTTTTGTAGGAAAGTATTCAACTGACCCTCTACCCCCCGTCTCGCCTACTGCGATCTCTCAAGGCCAAGTGCACGGTTATGTGGTCCGCACTATACATTCTTAAATTTTCATCCATGACATCCTTCTTCGTCCAACTCCTCTCATTGCAAACACTTTTCCTTTTAGTATGTTGCGTATGGTAGTTTCTCATTGTATGTTATGGTTACTTAAGTTTTTTTATTATTACAGTATTTACCAACTCTTGAATACTTCAGCATTCGTGATATGACCCGTCCCTGAGAAGCACTTTTCGATACACCCACATCTAAAGTGATACCAACATTTTAGTTGTGATCCTCCCCCCCCTTCCCATAAAACCCCACGACACCAACTCTTAAAAGCGGAACAAAAATACAAAGCAACAGTCACTCGTTGGTGATTATTGTTAATCTGCTTTTGAACAGACGACTTGCAACCTTCACAGGATTCACAGAGAGCTACACGGATCACAGATGAATAAATAGTTATAAAATTTCACGCCAGGATACAACAAACTATAACTGTAATACTAGCTTCTATGTACATACATATAAGTAGCCGTTTAACCGTTCAATACAAAAATATAGGCATACACATTGCTTTATGGTTCTTTTAGCCTATAGTTTAAAGTCATACATGTACTTACAGCAAAGAGACAAAACTTTACCATAATTATTACGGTAAAAATTTTAAAAATAGGTGTAAAACTAATACAGAATATAAGTGAAAGTCAAAAGTGTAGTGAGTGAAAATGAGTTACTATTGTAATTATCATTTTAGAGCAATACAAATTTAATTACATAATACAACTAATTAAATATTTTTAATATTAACTTTATTTACTACTCTTAATCGAACAATATAAAAACAGCGTAAACACTATATTTTTTATAGTAAACATATAGATAGAAATAATTAAATCAATATTATACCAAAATAGAAAGTGTGATTAATACAAAAGGGTTCGTCATTAAAATTTTTTTACTGGATAAAATCGTATTTTTTTTTTTTTTTTAATACTAAGTGAGTTTAAATATGCGAGATAGTGGATCTACCAGCTATAATGCAGCGCATTACTTGCAGACGGACCGTTGGGTCCACTTTCAGCTCCAGTTGCGTATTTTCGACAACGAGGTCAAGCAGCTCCGCTGAATACATTACTGTCGGCGCCTTTCATCTCCCAGCTTTGTTTCATTGTTGACCGTTCTACAGACGTTTATCAACATTAAAAGAAGACATTTTGATTTATGCGCGGCTTTCAGCATTCAACTGTTTCACCGTCGGTTAATGAACGCTGCGTGCATGTGGTACGTCGCAGCCAGTGTGTTGTCAATGGCACGATTACAAAACTATTCATATTAAACTATCCCTCGTTCTAGTTGGAAAACTGTTAAAACTATCGGCAATCAATTGACTAAATTTAGAATATATAATTCCAAAAGGAAGCGTTAAAAATTAAATGTAAGCTTTCGAATAAATGATAAGCCGATTGATATGGAAATAAACGTTTATCTATTTAGGGAAACGTTTCGGCAACAAATTTGTTGCCTTTATCACACTTGCGGAAGTTTGCACTAACCTTTTGTGGTAGTGTGGTTTAGCTGAGAGAAAATTTTTGTAGTGTTTTGATGTTTTGCTTCTTTACATTTCTCATCTGAAGTCTAAATGTAAGGATGTTTTTCATAGCACTACAGATTTGGTAAGGGCAATACATTAGTTCCCGAAACGTTTCACTAAATAATAAATTACCTTTTATTCTCGATATTCAACCGGCTTATCGTTTATTCAATAGATATCCCGAGTGCTCAAACATGAATAATAAATGTTAGCTTTCATTAAAACAAAACAAAACAAAAAACGTAAGGAGAATAAGAAAACATTAAATTATTCCTATCTCTAAAGAGTTTAGGGTTCTTCCTGCGAGTGCAGGGTTGCGAACCAGAAATAAGCCTACTGCCTGTAGAGGAGATAAAGAGGTAACTTGGATTATTCCTCCTGGAAATTCAAGCACCAACTGTGAATATAATCAAACATAGATTAAAAGAAAGCCGCCCACAAAAAACACCTAGAGGCAGGATGGATGACATCTCGTGTGCAGGATCGCCTACTTGAAGGAGGATCTACTGTCACCGGCACACGGAAGAGCCATGGTGTAGAAATTAGCTAAGCTCGGTTTTCAGTTCTGCGCATGCGTTGTCGATGTATTCCTGACCTACAGATATAGACCTAAAGATACGGTAGTTTTTAGATGTTATACTTTAGTAAGTAATATAAGTATTTATAGATGGGTAAAAGTACTAATTTTATTAAAAAGGGTGTACAAAATGAATTATATATGATCCCGTTTCTGCATTATAATTGTATAAAAATGTGACGTTTTGTGTTAGAAAATGTTTTTTGGGAATGACTTTATCGTTTTGACCCGCTTTGGGCCAGGACTCTTCTCGTGTGCCGGTGACAGTACTCACTTCTATTTTTCCTCCTGGAAAGTCAAACAATATAGTTCAGTGAATAAAATCAAACAGATTTGGAGAAGGCACTCTATATAGGTTATCGATAGGAATTATTGGAGTACACTTCTAAAAATGTTCTCGTACGAAAAACAAATTTTCTGTCACCGGTAGAACAACGATAAGATCATATCACCCACCTAAGCGGAGACAGGGTTCACACGTCAAAGGCGTGTCTACCCGCTACGGAAGGGTAGGTGTAACACCGAAATGGCGTGGTTGAAATCTTCTAGACCTACTCACACCCGAGATATTACCCAAGTAGGCTCGCTATGAAAGATGTCAAATCTCTAAACTCAACCAATAACACAAAAAGGCAATACATATTGTGTGACTCGCTGACACAAACCTTTCAAATCTTCAACATTTACATGACATCTCTCTCAAGGCTGATATCTTGCAAGTTAAAAACTGCAAATTAAAAGTTTATTTTATGGATCTATAACTTTCTGATAAGCGCTGCATTGGACATCATTTCAACTGCCCTTTCAATTTCCTTTCCTTTGATGAACATTTGTTTCCTTTTTAAAGCTTTTTTTGTGGGCCAAGCCTCAGGAGATGTGGTTTCGATATAATTTCACCTTAAAACAAAAAGAAATTTGCAACAACCAAAATATAAAAATCACGAACAAAGCTTACCAAACCAGGATAACAGCGTCTTGGCAACACATATAAAATTCTCCACACATTCTATGCACCGTCCCTGAAACAGGACCATGTGCGCGAGGAATGTAACAAGTTCCAATAAATTAAGTCTCGTGCCAAAGTCCGTATTTCACGAACATACTCTAGGCATTATTACACACACAAGACACATTTATACCTGCCCCAGCATCGAGCTCCCCTTCTCTCTCCACAACGCCGTCACGTCCATATCTTCATCTCTGTCCGACATCAAGTTGTTCTCTGAAAGGTAAATAGCCGTCACATTACAAGCGGTGAATTTCAATGAAAATAGAATTAAAGCGTATCAGCAGGTCTTAAAAAACCGGACGGGATACAATTAATCGCCGACCAATTAAGTTTTACCAATCATGTCTTGTACATTTTGCAACTTTAAAAAAATTTACAGTCCGGCGTTCAATATGTCAGCAAAAACTATCAGTAATAAAACTTTCATATCGAATCATGCTGCGGCCATTAACTGGTGCAAATTATAATGTTTCATACTATCTCCCCGAAGAATAATTATGTCCCAAACTATCTCCCTGTAGGATAATTATAATGTTCTAAACTATCTCCCTAAAGGGTAATAATAATGTTCCAAACTATCTCACTGAAGGATAATTATAATGTTCCAAACTATCTCCCTGTAGGGTAATTATAATGTTCTAAACTATTTCCCTAAAGGGTAATTATAATGTTCCAAACTATCTCCCTAAAGGGTAATTATAATGTTCCAAACTATCTCCTTAAAGGGTAATTATAATGTTCCAAACTATCTCCCTAAAGAGTAATTATAATGTTCCAAACTATCTCACTGAAGGATAATTATAATGTTCCAAACTATCTACTTGAAAAGAAATTATAATGTTCTAAACTATCTCCCTAAAGGGTAATTATAATGTTCCAAACTATTTCCCTAAAGGGTAATTATAATGTTCTAAACTATCTCCCTAAAGGGTAATTATAATGTTCCAAACTATCTCCCTAAAGGGTAATTATAATGTTCTAAACTATCTCCCTAAAGGGTAATTATAATATTCCAAACTATCTCCCTAAAGGGTAATTATAATGTTCCAAACTATCTCCCTAAAGAGTAATTATAATGTTCTAAACTATCTCCCTAAAGGGTAATTATAATATTCCAAACTATCTCCCTAAATGGTAATTATAATGTTCCAAACTATCTCACTGAAGGATAATTATAATGTTCCAAACTATCTACTTGAAAGGAAATTATAAGGTTCTAAACTATCTCTCTAAAGGGTAATTATAATGTTCCAAACTATTTCCCTAAATGGTAATTATAATGTTCTAAACTATCTCCCTAAAGGGTAATTATAATGTTCCAAACTATTTCACTGAAGGATAATTATAATGTTCCAAAAAATCTACTTGAAAGGAAATTATAATGTTCTAAACTATCTCCCTAAAGGGTAATTATAATGTTCCAAACTATCTCCCTGAAGGATAATTATAATGTTCCAAAAAAAATTAACTTGAATGGAAATTATAATGTTCTAAACTATCTCCCTAGAGGGTAATTATGATGTTCCTAGCTATCTCCCTGATTGGTAATTATAATGTTTTAAACTATCTCCCCGAAGAATAATTATAATGTTCTAAACTATCTCCCTGACGGGTAATTATAACGTTTTAAACTATATCCCCGAAGAATAATTATAATGTTCCAAACTATCTCCCCGAAGAATAATTATATTGTTCTGAACTATATCCCTGAAGAGCAATTATAATGTTACAAACTATCTCCCCGATGGGAAATTATAATGTTTCGAAGCATCTCCCCGAATGATATTTATAATGTTACAAGTAGTTACAACTAACTCCCCGAAGAGAAATTATGTTTCAAACCATCTCCCCGAAGGGTAATTATAACCTTCCAAACTATCTCTTTGAAGGGTAAAGCTCTACGGGAACAACAAAAACAAAACTGATCCAAAACAAATCCAAGCAGACAAAGTAAATTAAATACATATATTTGCTCTATCTCGCTGTTGTAGTAAAAAAAATGTGTGGTATGTAAAAGTAAAATTGGGGATCAAAGCTCCATTTATACAGAAACTAAACGAGTTAAGCTGGGAGACAAGGGATGAACCTTTTAAAGAATAATAATGTGAAAGTTGAGATGAGTGGTCTAAAGTAGTGCTCGTGATTACCAACTGGAACCCTTATTAATTTTCCCCGCGAAAATAAGTTCCTAGATAAAAGCGAATACAATAATGGGCAACTGAATCGAAGTACCTCCATATAAAGTCGTATGACAGGAAAAGCAGCTCTACCGGGCATCCCCTAAGCCTCGTAAGGGTATGAAATAAGTCAGTCTTATTATTAGGAAATTGTCACAATAATAGTACGACAGATATTACAACTATTTTTTGGGAGATAAAAAAATGGCTAAAGTTAATTTTAAAATCATAAAATTTAAAAACATTTTATAAGACGTCGGTTAATATTCTATACAAATATTCTTTTCGATGGTCCCTTGCAACTCAGTTCTATTTCAGGTGATGGATAGACATTCTATAGGCAGCTTTCCCAGTTACTAATTGCATGTCACGTGGTCTAAATCAGAACCGAGTAGATAAAGTACAAGAGATAAAGGCACTCCATAGACACTCCATAGACTCAAAAGGTTCGATTCTGTGCCTTATCTTAAAAGGTATTTGTAATGCAAATGTTTAGGATAAAGACACCCTTTGGGTTCTCTATGATTTGTTTGTGGGTATCTCTTAGCAGGATTCTTGTTTCTTGCCCGGCTTTTACATCTTGTTTTTCGGGTGCCACTTACCTTTATGATCCATTTCATTATTAACTGCTTGGACATTCAATCGTGACTATACTTTGATTTAAAGTAGAATAGGAATGGGTCTGTGGCAGGGTAGGGATGCGATGTTGTCAGTTCGAACGCATTGAGTCAACCCGCCACTGCCAGCGACTGAAATTGCAGAACAAAGCAAGCTACACCATTAGTAAATTACTCCATCACACTTATGATGTCACTGAGCGACGAACGGAAGTTTAACGTCGAATTGGCAACAAGGCTCACCCACGCAGCAAGGTGTGATTTTCCTATAAGCTCAGACGACTGTAAACCCCACTCTCTCTGGTCGATTTTACCTAGACCTATTCACCAACATTCACCTGTAATCCTATCTGTTTTAAATCAAACTATAAGTAGTGATACTAGTTACACGTAGGCCACATGTACGGAAGTGGCGGGAGACTGGCTGTCACAAGGTCTCGGCGGGTTTTAGAGAAAAAAACAGAGTTGAAAAAAGTTTAGAAAAACTCAAACTTTTGCTTGTAGTAAACAGTCCCAATAAAATATTAATAAGGATTACAAATATATTAATGATAAAATAATATAAAACAAGGGAAAATCTAAAATAAGTTCATGACAAACGATATTTCATCGGAACTGAGTGTTAAAGGTACTTTTTCAATTCTTTATATTAGTTCTATATATATCTTGATCAAATTTTTAATCGTGAATAAAATACTTTTTATTCGCTCAAGTTCAAACACATTTTTAAACTTGTAGTGGATAACACGATGTTAATAGTTATTTTTCTAATAATAATAAATTAATTAAATTTAATAACGAATTAATTTTAAACATCGAAATCTTGCTGTTCATGACGAGCTGGTTGTAAATTACAAATTACACTTTTGCTATACTTGCGACCAGACATTTGTTAACTAAAAGTTGTTAATTGTTAACTTACACTTGGAGGAAACGTTTTCGTCTTACGACTTCTTCAGCCTCGTCGACCCCCTACGAGGCTGAAGAAGTCGTAAGACGAAAACGTTTCCTCCAAGTGTAAGTTAAACTTTCATTTGTAACTTTTAGTTAACAAATGTC
The DNA here is from genome assembly GCA_036971475.1 of Prosapia bicincta. Classification (NCBI taxonomy): domain Eukaryota; kingdom Metazoa; phylum Arthropoda; class Insecta; order Hemiptera; family Cercopidae; genus Prosapia; species Prosapia bicincta. Next base: position 107,287,116 of record JBAIZL010000005.1, on the reverse strand, counting down.
TGGTCGCAAGTAATAGCAAAAGTGTAATTTGTAATTAATTTTAGTTTTATATGGGAGAAAAACTATTCACAAAACGACAAGGTTTGGAATATAGTTTATTTCGACCCTCTTGGCTTAAAATAAGTGTTAACATATATTCATAAAAGAGCAGATTTTATGTTATAGAACAGTTGTTTTAACGCATAGGTTATGTTACTTTATTTATATTAATTGTAATTATTTAATAAAAAAAACTAAAATAAAATTCTTCTTTGTTAACCTAAGTAAGAATTGACTTAATTTTTTTTGATTATATTACTTGTTAAAACTAAACTTTATAATACGATTGTTCAGATTTGGAGGAAATAACCTTGCAAACGTTTTCAGAAATTAAGCAAACTTTTAGGCGCAATTACAAGAAGGCCACAGCATCCATTTCTGTCACATTGTACAATTGTCTCCCGTAGTTCCTTTATTTATGCCCATAAATGCCCTAACTTTAACAACTGGGGATTTCTGTAAAGATAAATATTTTTTAAATGTTTTACACGAACATATTTCTACGTAGAGCTACATTAAACAAAGTCAGACATTAATTGAAACAGATTAAAAACGATGAGTCTTGTCTAATATAGAGACAGGTTTGAAATCAAGCAAGGTCGATCAAACTTCTCAACAACTTCCCAGGGCTTAAACTACGTTTAAGTATAGTTTCTGTCACTTACTACACTGCTGTAACATTGTGCTTGTTATGGCTGCAACAATGACATTGTTTTTGTGATCAACAAAAGCTTTTTTTGAAAAATAATCAAAATTGTTCTTGACACTATTTGATGATTGTTATTAAATTTGGGGCCATTTGTGATAAACTATACAAATACTTATTGAAGTTATGTTTTATACATTAACAAAATGGTTTATACGGTTTAATAAAAACGTTGAACCTATATTTTCTGAAGTATGTAAGCTGTATTATTTTAGTGTTATATCTAAAGGCTTGTTCACACTATTAGACAAAGTCGAGCGATTTCTGTCTTCAGACAATGTCTAGATACAATCGAGCAATTGTCTATAGACAATTCCGAGACAAAACCCGTGTTTATAGACACGGGAATTGCAACAAAATCGCAAAACATTTTTCTCCCATTTCAGATTTAACTCTTTGACAATGTTGGGCAACATTTCGTAGTGTGGACGTGTTGCGAGACATTGTTTCCAGTTATCAGTGAGTGTGAGGAATACTTATCGTTCAATTGCTTTTGTTTATTTCGCTCGTTTTGTTTTTATTATTTAATTATGTGACCTACGCAAATGGTTTTGTTTTTATTATTTAATTATGTGACCTACGCAAATTGTTTTGTTTTTATTATTTAATTATGTGACCTACGCAAATTGTTTTGTTTTTATTATTTAATTATGTGACCTACGCAAATTGTTTTGTTTTTATCATTTAATTATGTGACCTACGCAAATTGTTTTGTTTTATTATTTAATTATGTGACCTACGCAAATTGTTTTGTTTTTATTATTTAATTATGTGACCTACGCAAATTGTTTTGTTTTTATTATTTAATTATGTGACCTACGCAAATTGTTTTGTTTTTCATAGAACATTTTGACTGTGCAAATTGTTAATGAGAAGTTACAAATCCCGATTATAAATATCGCAAGAAAGGAAAGAAAGGTGACCGAAAAACTGACCAAAATATATGAAAAATCCGTGGGGATGTGGAAAAAAATACATGAATGGTAGATGATTTCTCTGAACGTGATTTCTGATTTTACCCAATATGTCTGCTTAAAAGCTGTAGTGAGTAATTCTTCAAAATCACTTGGAGTCAAACGGGTGAAGTTCGAGACCTCAAGGGGTCTCCCAATTTCAATGTTGCATATAAATTGCAACCGAAACGAGTTTCTTCTGCAAAAATTTCACGCCAACGCTTTCTTCCGCTTTTTTTATTATTCAAAACTATAACAGCCGAAACAGCTACCCCTTCAGCTGGGGTCAGTCATGTCTAGCAACTAAACAAGAAATATGTACACGCAACAAAGTCTCTAACTTGTCTAGATACATTGTCTATAAACAATCGCTCGACTTTGTCTAATACTATGGACAAGGCTTTAAGGCATTACTAGCGTACAAAAAAAACGAAAAACTAAAGTAAAATGTTCCATTTAGGAATCTGCCTGGTCCCAAGTGCGCTACTTAATATTTAAATGACGATCCAGCTGAGTGCGACGACTGGCCGTGTCTCGGCGCCCACTGAGTTATGCAAAAATGGAAACAAGTTCTTGTAAACCTAACCTAACCTGCCGCTGCCGTGGAATGTATCGGCAAACATTCCTGGCGCTGCCTTGCCCGTCTAATTAATACACAACTGTGCTTTCTGTTTCGAAAACCATTCAATAACTGCTGCGATTCCACTGAAATTTTTTGCATTTTTCAAATTTCCTTTTGAATTCAACTTTCGCACCATGGACGATACGCTAATGTGCCTAAATAATTTTTGTCGTAAATATTAATTTTTATTGGTTGGTAGGAGTTATTTGAAAATAAACGGGGAAAAAATTAATAACATTTTAAAAACAAAAATCAGAACAATAAACAACAATTTCCACAATAATACAGCTTAAAAGCCGATAAATAATTATATATTTTCTATTTACTATGGGTGGAACATAATTCAATAGAATTTCTCTAATTCGTCACATTCGAGACCGAGGGGTGCCCCGAATTTTGTCTTAATACTATCAATTTCGCCAGTCCTGTTTCTTTTTGTCCCTCATACCAAGCAAAGCACCTCGTTAACATTTCATCTTCTTTCCTATAAGTCACTTTATTTTCTAGGCATATGTGTTAAGAGAATGTCTGAGTAATCGAACGACTCATGCCTGGTATCGCCCTTATCTGATAGCGCCTATACTACGTGGCAGTGCCGACGATGAAAGAGCGACGAATTAAAGAGGTTCTATTGTAATAGACAACAATTCTTAAATAATACAGCTTAACAAAAAATACACTGTTTCAGAATATAAATATAATTCTAATAATTAGGAGATGCCCTTTAGCAGCCATGCTTTCGATCACAATCATCTTCTCTGTTCCCGAAAAAAAAATAGTTGAAAGTGCTTCATTCTGCAATGGTAATCCCCTACAGATGTTATCATGGGATTACGAATGTTGGCAAAACTAAGGTAGAATCATCAAGATTGGGTGAAACCCGTTGGTGTATTAGACCCCTATATAGGGGATGAAAACAAGTGTCCAGTTCACCGTGTCTGTACTAGACTTTATATCGGAGCCAAAGAGTGTCTACTTCTGTACACCTCTTTGTAACAATAAGAGTAGATTGAGTTAGTTTGGCTAAAGAAAAGGACATAATGACCAATTAACCCTGGAAATAGGGGGAATTATGGCATCGCATGGGGAGGATCACTTCCCTACTCTCAACCGGGATGGAGAGAGGTGTCTACAAGGACATAATGACCAATTAAACCTGGAAATAGGGGGAATTATGGCATCGCATGGGGAGGATCACTTCCCTACTCTCAACCGGGATGGAGAGAGGTGTCTACAAGGACATAATGACCAATTAACCCTGGAAATAGGGGGAATTATGGCATCGCATGGGGAGGATCACTTCCTTGCTCTCAACCGGGATGGAGAGAGGTGTCTACAAGGACATAATGACCAATTAACCCTGGAAATAGGGGGAATTATGGCATCGCATGGGGAGGATCACTTCCCTACTCTCAACCGGGATGGAGAGAGGTGTCTACAAGGACATAATGACCAATTAACCCTGGAAATAGGGGGAATTATGGCATCGCATGGGGAGGATCACTTCCCTACTCTCAACCGGGATGGAGAGAGGTGTCTACAAGGACATAATGACCAATTAACCCTGGAAATAGGGGGAATTATGGCATCGCATGGGGAGGATCACTTCCCTACTCTCAACCGGGATGGAGAGAGGTGTCTACAAGGACATAATGACCAATTAAACCTGGAAATAGGGGGAATTATGGCACCGCATGGGGAGGATCACTTCCCTACTCTCAACCGGGATGGAGAGAGGTGTCTACAAGGACATAATGACCAATTAACCCTGGAAATAGGGGGAATTATGGCATCGCATGGGGAGGATCACTTCCCTACTCTCAACCGGGATGGAGAGAGGTGTCTACAAGGACATAATGACCAATTAACCCTGGAAATAGGGGGAATTATGGCATCGCATGGGGAGGATCACTTCCTTGCTCTCAACCGGGATGGAGAGAGGTGTCTACAAGGACATAATGACCAATTAACCCTGGAAATAGGGGGAATTATGGCATCGCATGGGGAGGATCACTTCCCTACTCTCAACCGGGATGGAGAGAGGTGTCTACATGGACATAATGACCAATTAACTCTGGAAATAGGGGGAATTATGGCATTGCATGGGGAAGATCACTTCCCTGCTCTCAACCGGGATGGAGAGAGGTGTCTACAAGGACATAATGACCAATTAACCCTGGAAATAGGGGGAATTATGGCATCGCATGGGGAGGATCACTTCCCTGCTCTCAACCGGGATGTAGAGAGGTGTCTACTAGTAAAGTTTTAAGAAGCATAATTTTTCCTCAGTAGGTATTATAGTTAGGCATGTTTACGTAATGACCATTATTGAAGCCCTTATTTTTGTGAGTTGAAAAACATTTCGTTTGTTATTCTAGCCTTTATCGTTTAAAAGATACAAAGGATCCAGTATAGCGCGGTTTGTCGACCCCGTGGGGGGGGGGGATAACATACGGTTTTTTACAATCACTCAAGTGTCCAGAACAATGATGTGAAATAAAATTGCATTAGGCATTCAGTGCGTGCTCAACCCCCTTTAGATCCTGGACTATACGCGCTAGCAGGAAATTAAACTAAAGCGAAATGATCGCAACGATTGCGGTAGTTTGAAACTGTGACTAGATTGGTGTCAGGAACAGAAACGCTTCCAATCCTTGTAAAGGATGTTGAATCCTGCCGCAACCAGTAACATGTTACATTAACAGTAAGTGATATAATTACAATCTCAGTTTTCGTCTAGTATTGTAATGCTAAATATGAATGTTATTTAGTGAATTATGTGTCGGCGGGTAGCTGTCCGCTTTGGCGAAGCAAGGCAAGGACGCAAGGATGACAAACTTCTACAAACATGCCTTCCTGTAATTAGTTTACCGTAAGTGTATGTTTGACTTGGGAAGGGGAACATTAGTTAAGAGTTTTATTTTAGTTAGTTCATTCTTTTAGTATTAACAAATTTTATATCATATTTCAATATCGGTACAGGCAAACAGGTTTTTTCATTGGTACAGCCTGTTTCAGGAAAGACGCGTGGCACTCCTACATTGTTACATATATTTCATTACTTAATATTATTTACTTCTATGAATAAGTAATGTCATATCCCCCCCCCCCCAATATCCTCTATAGCTTCTATAATATTTCTGTTTAGCTTAATTCTCAATCCTCCTCTATCTTTCGTAGGAGGTAAAAATCAAACCCGATTAGAATACTATTAATTTTCTTTAAAATGATTTTAACACCTCCCTCGTCTATAGGCAAATTTTATAATATCATCATGCCTAATATGGGCGCCAAATAACACTACCTCACCAGACCTCAGTGGCCAGTTCGTTCTCAAGGACAAAATTTTCAATAAATTTGTCACTGACAAAATGATCCGACTATTAATGAATGCAAATTAACCGTGGAGCAAATAAAAGTACTTTGTGGGTGCCCCAACTCGAACCGCCAATATCTGTGAAGACGGACGATTAACATGATAAATCTCGCGTGATCACAGCTTAGGAGAGTATAATGAGACGGTTCGGATGCGTGGGTCTACCCGTGGGCAGAGGCAGTTAGCGCCGGACTGAGTGAATTTTAATCAGCGACAAATTTAATTTGGACGGAAATTAAACATTCCATCCGGATATTACCGGAAGTCCTCCCATATTCGTTACGTGCCGAGATGTGGCAGGAATGAATGCTTAGTATATGCACTCTGTGCAGGTCGGTATTTCTAGCTCCTAAGATGTCGCAACGCTTCAATGCACGTTTCGCTAACATAACTAGTAGCAGGACGTTACACGCAGGCGTTCAGACGCTGCGTCTATACAAATTTCTAAGAAGTTGCATTTATCTGCACAGTGAATGTTTTTACAAGAAATTGTAAATTAAAGTGGTTTTTACAATCACTCTTAAAAAAACTTTACTGTAGTTACCGAAAAAAGCAAAACAAAATACTATTGAAAATCTGCAGTTGTGACTTCGTCTAAATAATATCAAGCGTGAATTGTCTACCTTTGTATTTTTGATAAATTTTCATTTTCGTTAAAATTTAAGAACTTTTTCTATTTAATTAGTTATCAGTTTCAATAGCATACATTGAATACTTTGATTTATCGAAGCAGGTATACCATTCTATCAAATTATAACAGAATAATAAATTTTATATTGTAATGTAATATATTATTTATCCTTGTAATAAATTATAATACTTTAAAAATAGCATTCATATTTTATGAAAATTAGTTTTAAAAATACAAAATACATTACATAATTAGAAATATATACCTACAAAACTAAACTATAAAATTCTTAACTGTATTTCCATGGAAACGATTGTTAATATAATTCATACATAGTTAAAATAACAAAAATATAAAAAGAAACTAGTCCTAATGCCCTAGAAAAAATGTAACAATTATTAACTCGACTAGTTAATAATCATACAACTGAAAACAAGTCTATTGCCATCTAGGTGTTCAAGAAGCGTGTGTATGTAGGCATAAGTGCGGTATCAATCAATTCATAAACTGACTGAGTGACCAGTAAGTTAATGCAAATTAACTATGTGTGTAGTGGCCTAGCAGTGAGTCAAGTCAGCCAGCTACCCTTCTAATAATTACGTATTAGAAGAGCAGAGAGTGCCATGTATAGTTGGCGTATAAGAGCGTCCGAATGTTTCTCATTATCTAAGCTCTGAAATACCTGCTTGAGAACGGTATTGTTGACTACCATAGAAATAAAATCATATTGTTGTCATTTATTTAATTAATTTAAAACCGATAGTTTATTTATATTATACTTTTAATACAATTTTTAAAAACTGTTGTTTACATATTATTACCATGGATTGATAAAAGAGGAATAAATATCAGTTATCACTAGGTAGATGTGACTGCAGCAAACAAAATTTCCCTTAGCTCAGCATTGGTATATCTAAAGACTACAGTGGCCGAGTGGAACATGGGTGTTAACTACTGGTGTTCAAGTAACGCAGGTAGTACTGCAGCGAAATTATTCTGTCCCTGGTCACGTGACCGACAGAGTATCTTATAAAAGTATTACATAGTTCAGTCGAGAAAATGGTGTCGTACGTTGAGCTTCTACTACTATTTGCTGAGACAGAGCTGGGGAATCGTCATAAAATGTTTGAACATTCAATGTTAATTTAAAACCGCCAGTTTGTAAGTGAGTAGGATGTAAAAGGCATTATATTACTATAGTTGGCATAAACCTTAAAGAGGAAAAAATGTCCTAAGAAAAATTAGTTATTAATGTGTCCGGCCATAATTTAACAAAATTAGTTATAAATGTGATCCCGCCACAATTGAACAAAATTAGTTATCAATCTGATCCCGTCATAAACAAAATTAGTTATCAATGTGATCATGTTATAACTTAACAAAATTAGTTATAAATGTGATCATGTTATAACTTAACAAAATTAGTTATAAATGTGATCCCGCCACAATTGAACAAAATTAGTTATCAATCTGATCCCGTCATAAACAAAATTAGTTATCAATGTGATCATGTTATAACTTAACAAAATTAGTTATAAATGTGATCCCGCCACAATTGAACAAAATTAGTTATCAATCTGATCCCGTCATAAACAAAATTAGTTATAAATGTGATCATGTTATAACTTAACAAAATTAGTTATAAATGTGATCCCGCCACAATTGAACAAAATTAGTTATCAATCTGATCCCGTCATAAACAAAATTAGTTATCAATGTGATCATGTTATAACTTAACAAAATTAGTTATAAATGTGATCCCGCCACAATTGAACAAAATTAGTTATCAATCTGATCCCGTCATAAACAAAATTAGTTATCAATGTGATCATGTTATAACTTAACAAAATTAGTTATAAATGTGATCCCGCCACAATTGAACAAAATTAGTTATCAATCTGATCCCGTCATAAACAAAATTAGTTATCAATGTGATCATGTTATAACTTAACAAAATTAGTTATAAATGTGATCATGTTATAACTTAACAAAATTAGTTATAAATGTGATCCCGCCACAATTGAACAAAATTAGTTATCAATCTGATCCCGTCATAAACAAAATTAGTTATCAATGTGATCATGTTATAACTTAACAAAATTAGTTATAAATGTGATCCCGCCACAATTGAACAAAATTAGTTATCAATCTGATCCCGTCATAAACAAAATTAGTTATAAATGTGATCATGTTATAACTTAACAAAATTAGTTATAAATGTGATCCCGCCACAATTGAACAAAATTAGTTATCAATCTGATCCCGTCATAAACAAAATTAGTTATCAATGTGATCATGTTATAACTTAACAAAATTAGTTATAAATGTGATCCCGCCACAATTGAACAAAATTAGTTATCAATCTGATCCCGTCATAAACAAAATTAGTTATCAATGTGATCATGTTATAACTTAACAAAATTAGTTATAAATGTGATCCCGCCACAATTGAACAAAATTAGTTATCAATCTGATCCCGTCATAAACAAAATTAGTTATCAATGTGATCATGTTATAACTTAACAAAATTAGTTATAAATGTGATCCCGCCACAATTGAACAAAATTAGTTATCAATCTGATCCCGTCATAAACAAAATTAGTTATCAATGTGATCATGTTATAACTTAACAAAATTAGTTATAAATGTGATCCCGCCACAATTGAACAAAATTAGTTATCAATCTGATCCCGTCATAAACAAAATTAGTTATCAATGTGATCATGTTATAACTTAACAAAATTAGTTATAAATGTGATCCCGCCACAATTGAACAAAATTAGTTATCAATCTGATCCCGTCATAAACAAAATTAGTTATCAATGTGATCATGTTATAACTTAACAAAATTAGTTATAAATGTGATCCCGCCACAATTGAACAAAATTAGTTATCAATCTGATCCCGTCATAAACAAAATTAGTTATCAATGTGATCATGTTATAACTTAACAAAATTAGTTATAAATGTGATCCCGCCACAATTGAACAAAATTAGTTATCAATCTGATCCCGTCATAAACAAAATTAGTTATCAATGTGATCATGTTATAACTTAACAAAATTAGTTATAAATGTGATCATGTTATAACTTAACAAAATTAGTTATAAATGTGATCCCGCCACAATTGAACAAAATTAGTTATCAATCTGATCCTGTCATAAACAAAATTAGTTATCAATGTGATCATGTTATAACTTAACAAAATTAGTTATAAATGTGATCCCGCCACAATTGAACAAAATTAGTTATCAATCTGATCCCGTCATAAACAAAATTAGTTATCAATGTGATCATGTTATAACTTAACAAAATTAGTTATAAATGTGATCCCGCCACAATTGAACAAAATTAGTTATCAATCTGATCCCGTCATAAACAAAATTAGTTATCAATGTGATCATGTTATAACTTAACAAAATTAGTTATAAATGTGATCATGTTATAACTTAACAAAATTAGTTATAAATGTGATCCCGCCACAATTGAACAAAATTAGTTATCAATCTGATCCCGTCATAAACAAAATTAGTTATCAATGTGATCATGTTATAACTTAACAAAATTAGTTATAAATGTGATCCCGCCACAATTGAACAAAATTAGTTATCAATCTGATCCCGTCATAAACAAAATTAGTTATAAATGTGATCATGTTATAACTTAACAAAATTAGTTATAAATGTGATCCCGCCACAATTGAACAAAATTAGTTATCAATCTGATCCCGTCATAAACAAAATTAGTTATCAATGTGATCATGTTATAACTTAACAAAATTAGTTATAAATGTGATCCCGCCACAATTGAACAAAATTAGTTATCAATCTGATCCCGTCATAAACAAAATTAGTTATCAATGTGATCATGTTATAACTTAACAAAATTAGTTATAAATGTGATCCCGCCACAATTGAACAAAATTAGTTATCAATCTGATCCCGTCATAAACAAAATTAGTTATCAATGTGATCATGTTATAACTTAACAAAATTAGTTATAAATGTGATCCCGCCACAATTGAACAAAATTAGTTATCAATCTGATCCCGTCATAAACAAAATTAGTTATCAATGTGATCATGTTATAACTTAACAAAATTAGTTATAAATGTGATCATGTTATAACTTAACAAAATTAGTTATAAATGTGATCCCGCCACAATTGAACAAAATTAGTTATCAATCTGATCCCGTCATAAACAAAATTAGTTATCAATGTGATCATGTTATAACTTAACAAAATTAGTTATAAATGTGATCATGTTATAACTTAACAAAATTAGTTATAAATGTGATCCCGCCACAATTGAACAAAATTAGTTATCAATCTGATCCCGTCATTAACAAAATTAGTTATCAATGTGATCATGTTATAACTTAACAAAATTAGTTATAAATGTGATCCCGCCACAATTGAACAAAATTAGTTATCAATCTGATCCCGTCATAAACAAAATTAGTTATCAATGTGATCATGTTATAACTTAACAAAATTAGTTATAAATGTGATCCCGCCACAATTGAACAAAATTAGTTATCAATCTGATCCCGTCATAAACAAAATTAGTTATCAATGTGATCATGTTATAACTTAACAAAATTAGTTATAAATGTGATCATGTTATAACTTAACAAAATTAGTTATAAATGTGATCCCGCCACAATTGAACAAAATTAGTTATCAATCTGATCATGTTATAACTTAACAAAATTAGTTATAAATGTGATCCCGCCACAATTGAACAAAATTAGTTATCAATCTGATCCCCCCATAATTCAACAAAACTAGTTATCAATCTGATCCCGGCATAATTTAAATAAACTAGTTATCAATCTGATCCCGTCATAAACAAAATTAGTTATCAATGTGATCATGTTATAACTTAACAAAATTAGTTATCAATCTGATCCCGTCATAAACAAAATTAGTTATCAATGTGATCATGTTATAACTTAACAAAATTAGTTATAAATGTGATCCCGCCACAATTGAACAAAATTAGTTATCAATCTGATCCCGTCATAAACAAAATTAGTTATCAATGTGATCATGTTATAACTTAACAAAATTAGTTATAATTGTGATCCCGCCACAATTGAACAAAATTAGTTATCAATCTGATCCCGTCATAAACAAAATTAGTTATCAATGTGATCATGTTATAACTTAACAAAATTAGTTATAAATGTGATCATGTTATAACTTAACAAAATTAGTTATAAATGTGATCCCGCCACAATTGAACAAAACTAGTTATCAATCTGATCCCGTCATAAACAAAATTAGTTATCAATGTGATCATGTTATAACTTAACAAAATTAGTTATAAATGTGATCCCGCCACAATTGAACAAAATTAGTTATCAATCTGATCCCGTCATAAACAAAATTAGTTATCAATGTGATCATGTTATAACTTAACAAAATTAGTTATCAATCTGATCCCGTCATAATTAAACAAAATTAGTTATCAATCTGATCCCGTCATAAATAAACAAAACTAGTTATCAATCTGATCCCCCCATAATTCAACAAAACTAGTTATCAATCCGATCCCGTCATAATTTAACAAAACTAGTTATCAATCTGATCCCCCCATAATTCAACAAAACTAGTTTTCAATCCGATCCCGTCATAATTTAACAAAACTAGTTATCAATCTGATCCCCCCATAATTCAACAAAACTAGTTATCAATCTGATCCCGGCATAATTTAAATAAACTAGTTATCAATCTGATCCCGTCATAAACAAAATTAGTTATCAATGTGATCATGTTATAACTTAACAAAATTAGTTATCAATCTGATCCCGTCATAATTAAACAAAATTAGTTATCAATCTGATCCCGGCATAATTTAAATAAACTAGTTATCAATCTGATCCCGTCATAATTAAACAAAATTAGTTATCAATCCGATCCCGTCATAATTTAACAAAACTAGTTATCAATCTGATCCCCCCCATAATTCAACAAAACTAGTTATCAATCTGATCCCCCCATAATTCAACAAAACTAGTTATCAATCCGATCCCGTCATAATTTAACAAAACTAGTTATCAATCTGATCCCCCCATAATTCAACGAAACTAGTTTTCAATCCGATCCCGTCATAATTTAACAAAACTAGTTATCAATCTGATCCCCCCATAATTCAACAAAACTAGTTATCAATCTGATCCCGGCATAATTTAAATAAACTAGTTATCAATCTGATTCCGCCATAATTTAACAAAACTAGTTTTCAATCCGATCCCACCATAATTTAACAAAACTAGTTTTCAATCCGATCCCACCATAATTTAACAAAACTAGTTATCGACCTGACCCCGCCATAATTTAACAAAACTAGTTATCAATCGGATCCTGCCATAATTAAACTGTTGCATAGATACACTCGGCCAACAGCATTTTATGGGATGGTATAGAGTAGTATATAGGTAATGGAGTGGTAATATCGGATATAGAGTACCCAAAATATTTTGTAAATATACTCTCTTTCCTTCAAGTTCTTAAAGCCACTGAGAAATAATTTGGTCGAGTTGAAATTTATATAATTCTTCATCATATGTTAGTAGTACTAAACCCTGGAACTGGATTTATAGAGTGATTCTTTCTCGAATTCCACTCCGAGGTAAGGTATTTTAACCCTTTGCCTCTCATGGTTACTATATATAGTAAGTAGAAAGTGTAAGCAAAATATTATGTCGTTGTCATCATTTTCATTTTATACCTGTATTTCTTAGTACGTTTTGATGGTTATGTCGTTGTCATCATTTCACCATTTTCATTTTATACCTGTATTTCTTAGTACGTTTTGATGGTTATGTCGTTGTCATCATTTCACCATTTTCATTTTATACCTGTATTTCTTAGTTCGTTTTGATGGTTATGTCGTTGTCATCATTTCACCATTTTCATTTTATACCTGTATTTCTTAGTACGTTTTGATGGTTATGTCGTTGTCATCATTTTCATTTTATACCTGTATTTCTTAGTACGTTTTGATGGTTATGTCGTTGTCATCATTTTCATTTTATACCTGTATTTCTTAGTACGTTTTGATGGTTATGTCGTTGTCATCATTTCACCATTTTCATTTTATACCTGTATTTCTTAGTACGTTTTGATGGTTATGTCGTTGTCATCATTTTCATTTTATACCTGTATTTCTTAGTACGTTTTGATGGTTATGTCGTTGTCATCATTTCATAATTTTCATTTTATACCTGTATTTCTTAGTACGTTTTGATGGTTATGTCGTTGTCATCATTTCATAATTTTCATTTTATACCTGTATTTCTTAGTACGTTTTGATGGTTATGTCGTTGTCATCATTTCACCATTTTCATTTTATACCTGTATTTCTTAGTTCGTTTTGATGGTTATGTCGTTGTCATCATTTCACCATTTTCATTTTATACCTGTATTTCTTAGTACGTTTTGATGGTTATGTCGTTGTCATAATTTCATAATTTTCATTTTATACCTGTATTTCTTAGTACGTTTTGATGGTTATGTCGTTGTCATCATTTCATAATTTTCATTTTATACCTGTATTTCTTAGTACGTTTTGATGGTTATGTCGTTGTCATCATTTCACCATTTTCATTTTATACCTGTATTTCTTAGTTCGTTTTGATGGTTATGTCGTTGTCATCATTTCACCATTTTCATTTTATACCTGTATTTCTTAGTACGTTTTGATGGTTATGTCGTCATCATTTTCATTTTATACCTGTATTTCTTAGTACGTTTTGATGGTTATGTCGTTGTCATCATTTTCATTTTATACCTGTATTTCTTAGTACGTTTTGATGGTTATGTCGTTGTCATCATTTCACCATTTTCATTTTATACCTGTATTTCTTAGTACGTTTTGATGGTTATGTCGTTGTCATCATTTTCATTTTATACCTGTATTTCTTAGTACGTTTTGATGGTTATGTCGTTGTCATCATTTCATAATTTTCATTTTATACCTGTATTTCTTAGTACGTTTTGATGGTTATGTCGTTGTCATCATTTCACCATTTTCATTTTATACCTGTATTTCTTAGTACGTTTTGATGGTTATGTCGTTGTCATCATTTTCATTTTATACCTGTATTTCTTAGTACGTTTTGATGGTTATGTCGTTGTCATCATTTCATAATTTTCATTTTATACCTGTATTTCTTAGTACGTTTTGATGGTTATGTCGTTGTCATCATTTCATAATTTTCATTTTATACCTGTATTTCTTAGTACGTTTTGATGGTTATGTCGTTGTCATCATTTCATAATTTTCATTTTATACCTGCATTTCTTAGTACGTTTTGATGGTTATGTCATTGTCATCATTTCACCATTTTCATTTTATACCTGTATTTCTTAGTACGTTTTGATGGTTATGTCGTTGTCATCATTTCACCATTTTCATTTTATACCTGTATTTCTTAGTACGTTTTGATGGTTATGTCGTTGTCATCATTTCATAATTTTCATTTTATACCTGTATTTCTTAGTACGTTTTGATGGTTATGTCGTTGTCATCATTTCATAATTTTCATTATTTCATAATTTTCATTTTATACCTGTATTTCTTAGTACGTTTTGATGGTTATGTCGTTGTCATCATTTCACCATTTTCATTTTATACCTGTATTTCTTAGTTCGTTTTGATGGTTATGTCGTTGTCATCATTTCACCATTTTCATTTTATACCTGTATTTCTTAGTACGTTTTGATGGTTATGTCGTTGTCATAATTTCATAATTTTCATTTTATACCTGTATTTCTTAGTACGTTTTGATGGTTATGTCGTTGTCATCATTTCATAATTTTCATTTTATACCTGTATTTCTTAGTACGTTTTGATGGTTATGTCGTTGTCATCATTTTCATTTCATACCTGTATTTCTTAGTACGTTTTGATGGTTATGTCGTCATCATTTCATAATTTTCATTTTATACCTGTATTTCTTAGTACGTTTTGATGGTTATGTCGTTGTCATCATTTCATAATTTTCATTTTATACCTGTATTTCTTAGTACGTTTTGATGGTTATGTCGTTGTCATCATTTCACCATTTTCATTTTATACCTGTATTTCTTAGTTCGTTTTGATGGTTATGTCGTTGTCATCATTTCACCATTTTCATTTTATACCTGTATTTCTTAGTACGTTTTGATGGTTATGTCGTTGTCATCATTTTCATTTTATACCTGTATTTCTTAGTACGTTTTGATGGTTATGTCGTTGTCATCATTTTCATTTTATACCTGTATTTCTTAGTACGTTTTGATGGTTATGTCGTTGTCATCATTTCACCATTTTCATTTTATACCTGTATTTCTTAGTACGTTTTGATGGTTATGTCGTTGTCATCATTTTCATTTTATACCTGTATTTCTTAGTACGTTTTGATGGTTATGTCGTTGTCATCATTTCATAATTTTCATTTTATACCTGTATTTCTTAGTACGTTTTGATGGTTATGTCGTTGTCATCATTTCACCATTTTCATTTTATACCTGTATTTCTTAGTACGTTTTGATGGTTATGTCGTTGTCATCATTTTCATTTTATACCTGTATTTCTTAGTACGTTTTGATAGTTATGCCGTTGTCATCATTTCATAATTTTCATTTTATACCTGTATTTCTTAGTACGTTTTGATGGTTATGTCGTTGTCATCATTTCATAATTTTCATTTTATACCTGTATTTCTTAGTACGTTTTGATGGTTATGTCGTTGTCATCATTTCACCATTTTCATTTTATACCTGTATTTCTTAGTACGTTTTGATGGTTATGTCGTTGTCATCATTTCACCATTTTCATTTTATACCTGTATTTCTTAGTACGTTTTGATGGTTATGTCGTTGTCATCATTTCATAATTTTCATTTTATACCTGTATTTCTTAGTACGTTTTGATGGTTATGTCGTTGTCATCATTTCATAATTTTCATTTTATACCTGTATTTCTTAGTACGTTTTGATGGTTATGTCGTTGTCATCATTTCACCATTTTCATTTTATACCTGTATTTCTTTGTACGTTTTGATGGTTATGTCGTTGTCATCATTTCACCATTTTCATTTTATACCTGTATTTCTTTGTACGTTTTGATGGTTATGTCGTTGTCATCATTTTCATTTTATATCTGTATTTCTTAGTACGTTTTGATGGTTATGTCGTTGTTATCATTTTCATTTTATACCTGTATTTCTTAGTACGTTTTGATGGTTATGTCGTTGTCATCATTTCACCATTTTCATTTTATACCTGTATTTCTTAGTACATTTTGATGGTTATGTCGTTGTCATCATTTTCATTTTATACCTGTATTTCTTAGTACGTTTTGATGGTTATGTCGTTGTCATCATTTCACCATTTTCATTTTATACCTGTATTTCTTAGTACATTTTGATGGTTATGTCGTTGTCATCATTTTCATTTTATACCTGTATTTCTTAGTACGTTTTGATGGTTATGTCGTTGTCATCATTTCATAATTTTCATTTTATACCTGTATTTCTTAGTACGTTTTGATGGTTATGTCGTTGTCATCATTTCACCATTTTCATTTTATACCTGTATTTCTTAGTACGTTTTGATGGTTATCTTTAGAATACCAGAACAGGCAAGTATTACTGGCTTTTAGAAACAATTGCCTGGTCATAACTCTAACCAATTGTTAGCTATTTGGCAGCCGCATTGCAGGTGGTCAGTGACTCACCAAAACTCACAGAATTGTGAGTCACTAACCGGCGACGGCTTATCGGAATTTATAGTTTGCTGATTCTTGTCTAGCGTGTTTATCGAGACGTGTTGGAGACTATAAATAAAGCGTGGAAAGGCTTATAATAGAGCGTGTGAGATCAACGAAGGATGCATTTGCAAACGTATTTGCACAAACATCCAAATAGTGTTGACATTAAGTTTGCAATAAATTATATATAGACCTGTTTTGTTATGACGCTCAAATCAAGTGAAAACAAAAGTTTGCTGGGTAAATATATCCATTGACATCAACAAAAAATTGTACTAGTCTTAGGTATGACTCTGAAATTGTTTTAACTTTTCAAAAGAAAAAGAGGTTTGTATGAAACAACCTCAAATTCTGCACTTATAAAAAACCGAACAATAAATTAAGGTCAAAGGTTTCCCATAAATAAAATACTTATAAATATTTATTCTTGAGTAAAAAATTCTGAACGTTAATAACCTTGACAAAATTAGAGGCCGCAGCCTTCTGGGTGGGGATAAGTAGTTTGGTTGATCATGTTTAAGCTACTCGTGTGTAGAGTTAGCTGGTATAGTGTCATGCCTCTGAGGATGGTTATTTGGTAACCGAAATGTACATCACGTTAAGTAATTTATAAATACTTATATTTAAACGAATTTAGGTCTAGGCATATTTGTGGCATTAAATTACATGGATTTTGTAGAAAATTGTATAGAAATTTTAATGTTTCATGAAAAATATTGTTTCTATGTAAGCGAAGTAACATTTATTTACGAGCGATAAAAATTTTGGTATTTTCTACATACTCGTATCTCATGAGACCATGTACGTTTTATTGAATATTTCTGTGACGCAAAGGAGTAAAGTATACATTCAAAAATAATAAACTCAATGTAAAAAATCCAATAAGTGCTTAAATAAACAATTACTTTGAATTCCTCAAAATATGTTGGCCAACTGGCTTGAGTTCGTCCGACGAAGCTTGTATAAACTTCTGGCAAACTGAAAACGTATCAAGGACAGTCCCCTGTATTTGCTCGCACTGTACAAGAAAGCGCAATAGCAATTTCAAAAATATTTCCCACAGTCGCTTTTTGCAGTGATTGTACAGACGGTTATTAAAGCGTGTAATGGATACTTGTAAAACGGAACCATGCCGAAGCGAGCGGACTCCTGTACTATGCAAAGATGTGACCTGGTGCGCAGTGGAGGGGGGAGGGGAAGTGGGTTCAGGAATGCAGTCTACTGGACCAGACATCGGGGGCTAGGTTCAGAGTGCAGTGTAGGTATAAGCAAATTTAATAACACGTCCGCCTCAAACTGCATACCTGAGCTGTGTGTGCACAATTAACGATTATAGAAACACCGCTGCTCTTCCAAAGTTGCTTTTGTAAAATGATAAAACATTCTGGTAATAGTGGCTGGAACAACTGTTACAATAAATCACGCGACACGAATTTCAGTCACAGCAGCTGAACAAACGTTAAATAAACTTGTTTAGTTACAAGTTTGCTTTCAAGACAAATGCGGTCCCGCTTTGACCAAACATAAAATCTGATAACGACAAACTGACCGCCATTCGACAAGATTCCGCCCTCTTTCCTTTCTTTCACCAAGGTCTGTGTTATTAATTTTGTGAATGTAGAGTTATTCCTTTAACCCGGGAACTGCCCATTCTAAAAAAAAACTTTATATAAGTGTCATTCATGAGTGTTTAAGGCAAATATCAAATGTAACCTGTCTTAATTGGATTCCAGGGTATTCTGGCTGAATAGGAAATAAGAGAGCCTTAGTAAAACTCAAGGACCGTTGCTGAGGGCAGTGGGCATACCGCCTCAGGATGGGCGCAAGAGGATCAGGCTTCATATAGAAAGGTTGTGCTGTGAAGAATGGATTGTGACCTTGGGGTGCAACAAATGCAAGGTATTGTGGGGTTACTCGGGAGACTTGAGGATCAAAGAACTAATCTCCATAAGTTACTCTCAACTCAGAGTTACTGTAGAGCTGGTCACAGGCCATGGTAATCTGAGTGGCTTCCAATACAAGGAAGATCTAGGCCCTCTGTGTCTTTGAGGTACGACGAGGACAAAGAGGAAAGCCCAATACACGTGCTCTGTGAGTGCCCTGCATTGGGAGCTGCAAGAAGAAAGGGGTTAGGCTGTCAGGTATGTACACCAGAGGATATCAGAAGATTCAGTATCAGGGAGGTACTTGGATACTGCATAAAGAGGTAGGTATTCATCAAGCTAACCCTGTGGTAGGGAGGGGAAGAGAGTACAAAGACTGTAGCTAAATGCTCCACGCCGATAAGGTCTCTCCAAGTTTCTAATAATAACAATAAATAATAATTTTAATTTAAAATACAAAGTTAAATCCAGGACGAAGTGTCGGGTTCGAGGGTAACCAAACAAAACGGGTGGAAACAAATACATTTTCAGGATAACAATCTCCAGATCGCAAGAACTGCACTAATAGCGGTACAACTTAGGAGTGTTTGCAAGTGCTGTAAATGTGTATAACATTTGTACATCAACAGGGTAAACTGAAATTAGCGCAGTCTGGAAGGGGAGAGGGTATTCCGGGAGGAGTGCGGGCTAATTTACCCCTTTTTACTAGCAACACAATACTTGCATTAAGTTTTACTAAGTACAATTTTATAGCTCCACTTTATGCTATTTCAACCCTTGAAATTAACGCAGGTAAAGAAATAAATAACTTACAAAACATTAAATAAAATCATTAAAATAACTATGAATATATAAATAGTAACAATGATAAAATATCTAAGAAATAAATCAATAATAACTATATTAATCTAAAGTTATCAAATATTATTATAAAACATAATACGGTATAAAAAATATAACTTAATTACAACTTTAACAGATATTGCGTCTACTGGCTGTTTTTGTTTGTTTCAGCGATTCTGTGTTAGAAATAAGCAATAGATGGACCCTTTCGGCGCTCTTATGAACTCTGGGTCCCAAATAAGCGGCCATCATCAAACGAGGATAAGTAGACAAACCCTTTTGAACTAATGCATACTCTTTTGCATCACTTTTACATTAGTTTATGACTATCCGAACATTAATTTACTTTCTAAATTTGTAAAAACAGTGAGACATTTGTAGGTTTTTACAAAATACAAAATAAATTAATGTTAATATTAGTCATAAACTAATGTAAAAGTGATTAAGATTCACCGAACGTAATAGACTACAAAATTCAAAAGATTATAAATACAACACCGCACAGTTTACTGTCAACAAAATTTGTAAGAAAAAAAAATTCAAGTTATAATCTATTTTATTTTGTTAAGAAAGTTTGAGGTTGTTATGAAATATGTGTAAAAACCGGTTAATATAGAATAATTTTCCCAAGTGTTGAAGAAAATAAAAAGAAACTATAATCTTTCAGAGGGGACTTGACTCCCCTGCAGGCTCCTGACACACACACACACACACACACACACACACACACACACACACACAAACACACACACGCACACACACACACACACACGCACACAAACACACACAAACAAATACTCTAGCTAGCAATCAAAAGAGTTGTAATTGTGCACGCACACACATGCACGCACGCACGCACACGCACACACACACACACACACACACACAAACACACACAAACACACACAAACAAATACTCTAGCTAGCAATCAAAAGAGTTGTAATTGTGTATTACAGGAACGTAGCCAGGACGATGGTTGGGGGGGAGGGGTACTACTCAGGGGATCAGGAAAGTGAAACCTTTTTGGGGAAATTTTCAACATTCTTTAGAAATCATATTTCATGCTAATGTGGGACTTAAAATTACACAATTTTTGGGTTGTTGGGAAATGGTTAATATTTTTTGCTAAAACTAATTGGTTTGGGGGGGGGGCAAGTTCTCCCCGCCTTCGCCAATGGTGCATAATATGTGTTATTTACATTAAAATATTATAAACAGATGTACCGCCAAGTGTGATAATGCATTAAATGTTAAAAAGACTGAGTTGGAACGTCAACAAATTCTTAGGTATAATTTACCTAAATCCAACCCACACAGTTCTGCTTAGAAGTATCGCATCACATTTATTGTCTATAGATTTATTTTTTAACTTTGACGTATGTGATTGGATTGAAAGAAACCACACATCTACATATTTGGATCGTTGGGTAAACATCGAGGCTCCTATAAATCCAGGCAGTGTTGTGCTGAAGATGTTTACAGATTTATCTCGAAACAACCTGATTGGTTTAGTTAAGTAGAGAGTTTTTGTTTGTTTAAATGACTATCTAATTAAGCTGGAACCAATCGGCGTTTATCTCAGTATTTACGTCTAACAATAATTTTAATCTTAATGCCCGATAGTGTTCAAACTTAGTACTTCTAAAAATACAGATTAACGTCGTCAGTATTTGCGGATGGCTATTCTTCGCAGCTTTTATCTGTAAGAGTTATAGTGGTTCAGCAGCAAGTGTTCACCCCCGCCGGGTCGCTGTTTCATAATTGTTTTTAAATAATTTTCATAATAATTATTAAAGAAATATTGGTGAGGAAAGGTTAATAGTAATGTTATGGAAATGTCTCTGTGACGTCATTGTGTTTCAACATTATTATAAAAGCCATAGAGAGCGCTTAATATAATAAACAATTATAAACCCTTGTTGCAAATATTTATAGTAATTGTTATTATTTATTAATTAAAATTGTTGAACTAATTTATGACACAGTATTATATAAATCTTAAATTTCACGCAGTTTCATCTAGTAAACACAAAATATTACACGACAACGTATACAGTTGTTATACATCAATACACTGTATATTTGAAATATCAATATATGTTTAAAGTATTTTACTGTAATATCTTGTATATATTTGAGTACAGTTTTCTGCCTTTTCTAACATTACAATATTTTCCTCATTGTAACGTCAGGAAAGATAAAAAACTGTACTCAAATATATAGAAATATTCCCAACAGAAATGAAGATGAGTGTATTAAGAATGTAATATTTTGTGTTTACGAGACGAAACTACGTTAGTGTTGGTGTATAACTAGTAGCTTAAGCCGAAGATGGAATCAGCTTAAATATTATTAAAGCTGAAAAACACCAATATATTGAGCCAAAATAGCTTGATACAGAGAAATTTATATCAAGAAAAACACTGCTGAGCTATGAGTTAATAATAGACCTACTTTATTTCAACACACCAACGATGTCTCAGCAAATAGCAGTCATCATCAGGTCTCGAAATTAACAGTGTCAGTCTTAAATTTTGATTGAAAAACTAAATGAAATACTGACATTTTTCAAAGTTTTTAAATCGAAATACAAGACTAACAATGTAAATTTCGAGACCTGAAGAAAACAGCAGGAGTTAAACGTCATAGGTTTGCTGAAATTCATTTATCAAGAGATAATTTTCTCAGTATTATAAGCTGAGAGTGTATACACAAACGAGCAAAATTTGCTTTTATAACCATATCAGTTTGTTCAACGACATCAACTTTCACATGTTTTTTTTTCCTCCTCTTACTCTCGCGCAAAAGAATCATCATTGCACTATTATATTTCTTGGAGCTGCTGATCTTTCTTTCTTCAAGCATCAACGACAGTTGACGACTTCTCTGTATTAATTTGAGAATAATTTATTAGCTGTAAATGTACGCTATAATTTCTATTAATTATGTCTTATTATTTATTAAAAAAAAACAAATATCCACTAAAATCATACCACAACAAAAATTAAAATGACCCGATGGTTTTAGTAGAAGGGGTCCTCCACCCGGAAAATATTTAGGAAATATGGTGTAAACTCTAAGGGGTCTGGTATCTTAGGGAAATAGTTATAGGCCTACTCTATGACATTACACGATCATTTATGAATGTCCACTGACGAAATCAGCCGGGTAGCTTGTTTGACGCTTTTGACATGTCTGGAACCGGCCTTGAGAGGTAGAGTCGAAAAAGGCTTACCCCTGAACACTAATTATCAACCCTGAGCGAACAGTGTTGGCTGTTTCGAGCGTCGGGCTGTCAGTTTAAGCTAGTCGTCCATTGGGACCGGAAAGCTGCGAACTGCGAAGCGACGAAATCTTGCGAAAACCCTTTGTCCGAAATCGGTCGAATGCCATCGTCCATTGATCCGCTCAGTTCGTCCGAATGCGTAGACGAGATGGCTCTTCGGAACAGTTTCGATGATGATTCTGACGACGAATTAGCGTTGGGATATCACTTTTGATTTATTATCGACGAAGGCGATATAGACGAAGGAGGGAAATGTGGGTGAATCAAATTTTCGTAAAAAGAGAAGAGTTTGGGGAATTGTCTCACTTGTGGCGTGACCTTCAGATCGATGATAATCACCACTTCTCCTATTTTCTAATGACAAAGGACACTTTTCTATACATTGTTGACATCTACTAAAAACTCGAAAAATCAGTAATTTTCGTGCGGCGATATCTCCACAAGAACGGCTGGCTGTTACATTAAGGTAAGTGGGAAAAAGCAAAAAAACACTAAACTTTTCAAATTTTTTTACCCTTGTATTTTTTATATAATTTCTCACTAAGCAAGGGTAGTTACGTAATAACGATACTACTGCGTATGGACAAACGTGTTACAAAAATGTAAGTACTTGTTTATTAATTTAAATGAAGGTTCCACTAGGATCAAAATCGTGAAAATAGGAAGACGCGTTGTACTGGCTCCCGGAGGAATCATCAGAAGAATAATTTGGAATGTGAGGAAGTTTTCGGAGATTGATGCAATTCATCCATCACAACGTCCATAATCATTTTGCGCAGGAACAGTTTTCTTGCTTCTGGAATATCATGGAGATGAGGTAATAAACTCATGAGGAACTGATAGTCTTCATCTTGAGTGCGAACTGTTTTTTCTTCCTAGTATTTTACTTTTTTTCAATTTCGAGTAGTTTTTCATCAAACTTTGACAGCTTGTTTTTTTTGACCTTATTATCTTTTTGGGTGGGCTTTTAAACATTATCGTGGCACTTGAGCTGGTGGATGCTTGTTGCTGACTATCAACATTCTCACTTGTAGGTACGAGTAGATCTGCATGAAATAGATCATGACAACTCTTCGCACTTGTTCGTCCGAAAAATCCCAGCCGAGCGGGATCGCTTTGCACTTCGCACCTACACCCATATGCACGAAAACTGACGAATGATGTGGGCCCAGTGGACGCGGTCCTGCACCTAGTCACGTGTTTGGATCGTTCGTGCGTTTTCGGTCGAATTCTGACGAACTGATTTCGCAACTTTTCGCAGATTTCCGCTCCCAGTGGACGAGAGGCCTTATTGTCGCCTCTCTCCCATGTGGCAACGCTGCATCTTTTGGCCACTCGCCTGATTTCGTTCAATTGACTATAGATTCATTATATACTAAAATCTTTGTATTTTTTACATCTTGAATTACATGACGATCTCGCACCCTATTTCAGAAAACCACCCATTCGTTACATTGTGGATGGGGGTATTTATTAATGATTATAGTACGGGTAATATCTTGTATATATTTGAGTACAGTTTTCTGCCTTTTCTAACATACAATATTTTCCTCATTGTAACGTCAGGAAAGGTAAAAAACTGTACTCAAATAGTGAATAATAAGGGTTTATAAACATATTATTCTAGTTAATAAATGGATTTATGTCAAGGACAAACTTAAACATCGGAAATGGCATTTTATTTTACATTTGTAGTTTAAAAATTTTCGTTCTCATATTTGGGGGGGGGCTTGAACCCCCTCCTTTAAATTCGTATTAACTTTAAGAACTACCAAGTTCAGAGAGAGGAAATGGTGGTAATGTTACGTAAGCACGCGCATACGCGCACACCCACTTCCATTGCGAAGGTACGAGACACCCACTACAATTCCGAAGGGACGAGAATGTCTTCTAGAGCAGAGAGGCCGAAGCCGCAGTCTCTGGTTGGGAGTCAATGATTGGCCGTCCCACAGGCGGGTCGCTGACCAGACTGAGCTTTAAAGGATGACCTTCGGGCTCATGGGATCGTACATCAATCCCACGTGATGACAATCTGGCTCTACCTTCAGGAGTTGGCTGGTGATTTCGTCTAATGTCGGTTTGGTTATTTCAGGTCCTCTTATATATATATATATATATATATATATATATATTTATAATTTTATATACATATGTATATATGTATTTTTTATATACATATATATATATATATATATATATATATATATATATATATATATATTTCTTAGGCGAAGTATTTTACTTTCGTAATCTCGAGTAAAATTGTCAATAGCACTTAAAGAAAGATCTCTAGGTCCCACTAGCACCCAGAGAGAGCATTACTATAATCTTATGATTTCCGATATTAGTTATCAAAATTTACAGAACGACGTGATTTTCAAAGATCACACGGGTTCCAATGTAAAATGTTTGTGAGGTTATACAAAATTATATAGTCTATTGTAAATTTCAATTTCCATTCCGTAGTCTACAATTTTTTGTTTAAAGTCAGCAATAATAATATTTTCCAACACATATCAGACAAAGTTTGAATGCTGAAAAGCTTGGAAGAATTTGCATTGGTAAAGATGCATGTAATGTGTGCCGACGGCCTTGACTACGGGGCGTGTAATGCGACTTTATACGGATGTTTGCTATAGGCGTACTCGGCGAATGCTTACAGGTCTCGTGTGTTTGCGCCGAACCAGCCAAACATCGCATTCTTATTGTGCTCCAGTAACACCTTGACATATTCAAGTTTGACGCAAGTGGTGTATAAAATGTATAAATTAAACACAATTGCAGATTGATCGAAGAGCTCATCTTTTCATCAAAAACTTATTTTTTACTTAAAGCTAGCCAAACCTGTTTGCGCAATTAACAGTTGGATGTGCTACGGAATTGAAATTTATTGATTTTAATTATAGGCAAAGTTTAGAAATTAATTTTGAATTTAGTGTAATCGAATATAAAAATTTGAAATCGAAAATAAATATACACAATTTACACCCATGCACTAGTTAGCCATTATAACCCGCAAAAATATATTTTGCCGAACCTGCTTTCGACGCTTCGTTTGTTACTAGATTTTTAAGCTCGCTGAAAAGGTAGGTTTCATAGAATGTCTATTGTTTACAAGTTGGCACTCGCTCAAAGCAATTAAAATTCTTTCCATCAAGTGTACGCCATTAAATAATAATGCAATTTTTAATACGCCACATGTTTATAAATGTAAATACTGTATTTAGCAACTGTCACTTGCAGCCTCTGTACACGTATATGTGAGCGCTACATGTGCATTTAAGAAATCAATATTGTCATCCTCTCTCTCACACACACACACGCATACATGCACACACACACACACACACACACACACACACACACACACACACACACACACACACACACACACACACACACACACACACACACACAACAAACACACAACAAACACACAACACAAACACACACATCACACCCGCACGCACACACATACACGCACACGCATACATACACACACCTATTCACACTATTTTTCGTCTATATGGAGGTTACAGATGATGTAAAAGGACCATATATTGAGACAAAGCGACGTAATCAGCAGACTAGGTTTGTTCACGAGATATATAAGAATATACACCACTAAAATATATTATTATAGTTCTTTAGAAACTAAAATGGGAAGGTTATATATAAAGGCCACTTTCTCCGGTGAAGACACATTAGAGTGTGCGACGGCATGTGCACGGGCGCACGCGTATGTTGGAACAGTAAAACCGACACAGTATTTAACCGCAAAAGTCCGACCAGCACCTGGCGCAGTGGAATGCGAGGCGCTCCGGATGACAGCTGATATCGCCGACCCACCTGGCCACGTCCCGTGTTCGCTTAATTTGTATAAATACACTCGTCCGGGGTGAGCAACGGACGAATATCCGTGCAGAAGTTGTGTTTAAGGAAGGGTTTGGCAAAACAGGGCGGTAGCAAATGTCTACCTTGTGTCTCCGTTGTTATGCCCACTGTCTGTAGGGAAGGTCTAAACTGATGAATTTACACTACACGATGAGAATATAATACAAGAACCATATGAGAGACAAAATAGTAAATGTTAATAGTAAATTGTATTTAGACAGAACAGAAAAGGTTTTTTAGTACACAAAACCTGTTCTTGTATTGGGAAGGAACACTATCCACGAGGTCCTTGAAATAGACCTATACTTCCTGTGGTCTGTTATGTACCCAAACCAGGAGCCAAGTATAAATGTAAGTGGGAATGTAGAAGTGTATTAAATAAGTCCGCATCTGAGATATCACGGAGTACTTCATTTTAAAAAAACAAGCGTAATCTATGTTTTGAGCAATTTAAATGCGATGCATTCATTGGCGTCATTGTATGTCTTTATAGAAGCTTTCTTCCTGCAAACTATTTCTGTAGTTAATTGTTCTACAACTAATAGAGTCATTCTAAGATGTTTTCGATGCTTCATTACATGAGAGAGAAGGTTAAAATCCACTAATGACAGAGTATCCTTAAATAAAAGCATTCCTTGTTTTCCTTCATTATATAAGAAGAAAGGCTAAAATCCTTATCATCATAAAAAATGAACCACAATGTCAGAAAAGCAACACTTATTATAAAAAAAACTTAGTATAACAACTACTTATTACATCCCGTCATCATGTTACATGCAAATTCTTCGAAACATTGTATTATTAAACTTCGGTTAGTGTGTTTAGAAATATTTTTATTGCTGTCTTTGAACTAAAAACATTTAAATCTACGGAATAGAAATTTACACCAAATGTTATACAACTTTTTTATATCATCACAAAAATCAAATCACATTGCCTTTAAATCAGATAGTTCCGTAAACATTTGTAAGTAGTATGGCAAATCATAAGATTATAATGCTCGGTCGGGTTGCTAGTGTAACCTAACAATTTTTCAGCATAGGAAATACAAACCTATGCGTTTTAACCTATGTATTATTAATTCCAGTTGACTTAGTCCCAATGTTGGCAGTACTCGCCACTAAGCTAAATTTTTATAACAGTCCTCCATTCTTGCCGGAAGTAGGCCTAACCTTTAATTCTCACACGGATACCCTGAAAAGATACCTGGAGATTTGATCTGGGAACAGACAAGTAGATCCTTTTATTTTGATCTGGGAACAGACAAGTAGATCCTTTTATTAAGAGATTTCGAGGTTTGGATGGAAAAGGTGTTTAATCTTGAGGCATATCTGAATTGGAGGACTGGATCTGTATGTAATGGGTCTTTGTCCAGTACGATGCCGTCTCGAGACATCTTATGGTGAATCAGACAAATCCGGATTCCAGCTTGTCTGGTTTTGCTCTAGAGATAAAATCAGAGTATTTTAAAATAATTTTTGCATAATTCCCGTCTTAAAATGATAATGGTTACAAATTTATTAATTATTTTAGTCGCCAAGTTGTGTTAAAACGGCAAGAAATGCTGTTTAATGTCCTATAAAGAAATTCACTTAATTTCTCACAAAACACACTATACGCTATTTTTCTTTAAACAACCACATTTTCCGAATCCAGGTCGATTAACTGCTTCACACTCCATTACTCTTGGAAACCACTCCGCGCTTATCTAGGGAGGAGATATCTTAAGTGCCTTATCGATATTGTACTTGTAAACAGCTGTTGACTAATTTCGGCAAGTCTCTCGAGTGCTGATTAAATACTATACAGTTGTAACATTATGGATAACCGATAATGAAGATTCTTAAGTGGGACAATTGTTACTATGTCGTTCTTTTATATTTATGGATAGTTTGAGAAAAGTTATATTTAATGAAATAAAACCTAATAAAGCTTCAACTATTGCGACTAACATGAACAAAATTAGCCAGATTCAATTAATGAACAATGTTAACGAAGTAAAACAATATTTCAACTGCTTGATGAAAATAACTTTTCACTTCAATGAAATATATTAACTAAAATTTACTACTCACATCTCTATTTTTCTGATGTGTTTACATTTTAATTAATCATTAAACGAAATCTAATGTACAAAAAAATATGAAGTATTTAAAACCACGAACCGAAAACACATATCAACACATAGAGTGAATCCTTAAATATTTAATCAAACCTTTTCATTTCTGATTTAATAATTATATTCAAATAACTCATTCCTTAGAATTTATTTAGCTATTCAACTATGCAAACAAAAAATAATAATTCACAATAAGTGAAACAATTACAATTTCAATAATTGTATTAAATAATATTTCACAAATCACACTTTTGTTATTACTTGCGACCAGACATTTGTTAACTAAAAGTTGTTAATTGTTAACTTACACTTGGAGGAAACTTTTTCCTCTTACGACTTCTTCAGCCTTGTATTTTTGCCGCCAGGAATGCTGCTGTTGTGCTTCCTCGGTACCATTTTTTGAAAATATATAGACATAGCAACACACATTAAAATGACATCTTAAATGAACAAACACGGCACAGATCACACATACTTTTCGATCACATCACTTCTAACTTTCAAAAAAAATGGTACCGAGGAAGCACAACAGCAGCATTCCTAGCGGTAAAAATACGAGGCTGAAGAAGTCGTAAGACGAAAACGTTTCCTCCTAGTGTAAGTTAACAAATGTCTGGTCGCAAGTAATAACAAAAGTGTAATTTGTAATTTACAACCAGCTTGTCATGAACAGCAACAAGATTTCGATATTTAAAGAATATTTGTTTGTGTGTAATAATAGGTAGTACTTCTTCTACTGGTAATTTTAAGAACATCAATTTATTTATTATGTAAAATGTATTTAAAATTATTCAATTAAATTATTAAAATTAATAAATCGACTAACTATTTAATTAATTACACTGCTGCTAACTTCCTCTTGAATATGTTATACTACATTTAAAAAAAAACAATATAAACATAACCTTAAATTTAAGAGAAAAACAGCTGTTGTATAAAATCATATGTTAGGTGAATTGAGAATGTCAGCTGATATTGTACGGTAAAACAAAAACTATCGAAATTCTTTTATTGAAATAGTACCATCAAGATATTAGTTATTTATCACACCTGATAGAGGCCCAAGGAACTTAATAATTATAAAAGCGTGTAAAACGTCATTAAATTTGCCATTGTCAACACAATGGCTGCACAAAAATATGCTAGTATTTAGGAATAAAACAAAATGAAATACCTAAATGCAGTATAACATTAATTTCTGTAAAAAAAGAACGGTTTCGTAACGCCTTGTTACACGCTATGGGATGCCCAAACTACCGGGTAGAACAAACTCTCACACGTGGTTCAACATCTCCCCCTCCGCCGACGCTTTCATCCAGCGCACAATTGAGTCTTGAAGCAAATCAGAGAATCCAATTTTCCCACCGCCCGCAATACAAAGGCGGTAAAAGTTTAATTTGATAATCGAAACCAATAGAAGGAAGAATGAAACGAAGCGTAGCGGCCACCCGGGGAAGCTGTAGGCCTATGGCCGTTAGAATACACTGTATGCACTCGCCGACCAAGATTAATTTGATAAAGTCGCCGTGAATGAGGATATTTTGAAACTCTTTCTGTATTATAGTTATACTTTATAAAGTGTATGGATGTAAAGTGGAATTATGGAATTGTCCAAAAGGTTTTCCAAATCCGAACCAGTCGTGTTTAACGCATACAGCTGTTCGTCTTCACTCAAGATATTTTTTGTAGGTTATGTTCAAGAATATGTTGTTTAATATCATCAGAAATAGGCTAGTCCAGTGGTCCCCAACGTTTTATGGCTCATCGCTTCCTTTCGGAGCAATTCGAAGCAAAGTAAATAATATAGCAGTTTTATTATTTTAAACAATTTACTACCGTATATATAAACAGTATATATAAGTAGTTTTATCAGGTCACTTTTGAATAGAATAGGAAAAAATAAAAAAGTGAAACAATTAACTAGGATAATAGTCGTACATTTGAAACAAAGGAGTAAATGTGTTAATTTTTAAATCATCTGGAAAATTTAGGACACATTTTTGACCAAATTATTTTTTAGTTTAATGAGGAACTGGACCACTGAAGTAAATCCTTTTTAACTAAATATATAAACGGAAATGAGATAAGAAGTAGCTCAGGTGTCCCCACAGTTGTGGATAAATCTCCATAAGATTCGCCCAGGCTGATTCGTAACCGCTCTGCTTGAAAATTATTTTTGTCTCACTCATATTTCAAATCTAGGAACTCCGTCTGCATAGAGTCAAGTTTGTCCACAGCTTGAAACGATGATGGATCTTAGGATCCAAACCGAAATGTGTAAGTTGTTCAAATATTTTTACCCTTTGAATATTAATCGCCCCCAAAATCGCCCACCACCTATTTAATGCCCCCATGATAATTTAAATTGCCCACTTGGGGGCTAGTTATTCGCATGGTTAAACTACTATCAGATGATTATGATCAGACAAAATTAATTCATTAGTGTATTTTTAAGTAAGGCAATGTACTCATAAAAACTTGTAATTTACAATTTGTTTTTGGTTATATAATATTACGAAATGTTTTACTACTCTTATATAACCGGACATTTTTTTACGTAAACATATTTAGTTAATATATTAAATTTTGAAAATTTTATATGCCTGTCACTTTAAAACTGGAAGTAATGTTTTTCTAAAACGGTTTTTTTGTAAACGATATTTTTATTAGGTTAAAGATTGTGAAAAATTAGAGCTTGATAATCTGCTGTAAAAATATAAAATATTATTAAAACACAAAGATACAAGCGAAAACCTAAGGAAGGCAACGATAATTAATTATTGGGCATTTTGGTTGATTTTTTCCTGACGAATCATCTACTGAAGTATTCAATACTTTTGGATAACTGATTAAATAACGAGATACAGTATGATTATATACAACTGATTTTATAACTTGAAGGTTATGTTACTTCAGGCAACGTAAATTTGTAGTGGGTTAAAAAATATGATACAGTAATCATCAACTTATAATTATTGTTTTTTTTTTACAGCGGCTAGAAATATCAAACTTTGGCAAAAGTATGCTAATGAAATGATAAGTATTTGTTTTTTAATTACAACAATAAATAAAGAGTGCATTTATTTTAAACAACTAATTTTAAACGCATGTTTAAGTACAGAGGACAAATATTTTCTGTTAACAATAAATCTATAAGTGAAATGTTATTTGTTTGCGACTAAACATAACCTAAATTCAAATTTTATTTTTCATGACAAGACGTTTACACTTCTGCTAAAAAGTGGTCCCAAGAAAACGAAACGTGCAAAATTGTCATCTAGAGCATTGAATATAAGAAGATTATGAACGTATACAACTCTGAAACTTTGACATAAATAGTTGCGAAAGCGCAGAAAACAGTTTAAAATTCGAAAGAGCTTCGTACTTTATTCTTAACTTCTTAGTTTCATTTTCTGTGCCACGGAACGGACTTTGCACTGTATTAACGTACCATGCACTCAGTATCAAAGCCTTAGCACTCCTCGGTGCCTTGAAGAGACAAAAGGCAATCGGAAACCCGGTGTAAACGATAAACGAATAGCTGAGCCTTCACATTCCATGAGTTTATCGTGAATAAGCTCAGCTAAATCCCGATGGATGTCGTTACACACATTCAGGAAACATTTTCCTTATCTAGAAGTGTACCTTGTTGTCTAGGATGTAGCATCTCAAACATTCAGGAAACATTTTCCCTCTCTTTAAGTGGACCTTGTTGTCTAGGATGTGGCATCCCAAACATTCAGAAAACATTTTCCCTGTCTACAAGTGAGCCTTGTTGTCTAGGATGTAGCATCCCAAACATTCAGGAAACATTTTCTCTCTCTAGAAATGAACCTTGTTGTCTAGGATGTAGCATCCCAAACATTCAGGAAACATTTTCCCTGTCTACAAGTAAGCCTTGTTGTCTAGGATGTGGCATCCCAAAAATTCAGGAAACATTTTCCCTGTCTACAAGTGAGCCTTGTTGTCTAGGATGTGGCATCCCAAACATTCAGGACACATTTTCCCTGTCTACAAGTGAGCCTTGTTGTCTAGGATGTGGCATCCCAAACATTCAGGAAACATTTTCTCTCTCTAGAAATGAACCTTGTTGTCTAGGATGTAGCATCCCAAACATTCAGGAAACATTTTCCCTGTCTACAAGTGAGCCTTGTTGTCTAGGATGTGGCATCCCAAACATTCAGGACACATTTTCCCTGTCTACAAGTGAGCCTTGTTGTCTAGGATGTGGCATCCCAAACATTCAGGAAACATTTTCTCTCTCTAGAAATGAACCTTGTTGTCTAGGATGTAGCATCCCAAACATTCAGGAAACATTTTCCCTGTCTACAAGTGAGCCTTGTTGTCTAGGATGTGGCATCCCAAACATTCAGGAAACATTTTCTCTCTCTAGAAATGAACCTTGTTGTCTAGGATGTGGCATCATTAACATTCAGGACACATTTTCCCCTTTCTTTAAGTGGACCTTGTTGTATAGCATGTAGCATCCCAAACATTCAGGGCACATTTTTCCCTCTCTAGAAATGAATTTTGTTGTCTAAAGTTGTAGCATCCCAATGACGAAGAGGTCCGGCACACATATGGCCTTGTGATAACATTAAATGGACCAAATAAAGCTGTTAAAAGAAAGTGCTTGTTACTATTTTTCAGATAAAACAAGGATCAGAAAAAAGATCTAAGAAAGAACCGATACAAGAAACTGACGATAGATTGCAATCTGAAGCAGCCCTGATCAAACACCAGGCTGTATACACACGACAGAGATTCTCCAATACTTCAAACACTGAATCAGACGTTTTCTGGTTTTTTTTCTGAGCCCTAACAACTCCTATCTTGAATATCAATCAACGGTGAATTTTCATCAAGACAAGGTCAATCTTTCTATGTGAATAGCAATCTTTTATAATTGCAACTATTTCTTTACTCTCTGCTATGCTACAACCCCATTTCAAATCCGTCTCAGTGACATGTTTGAAGTAATATATGGCTTTTTGAGTGTTTCTAAAAAAAAGCATGACTGAGAAAATGAGAAAAACTTGGATACTGATACAAATAGCATATACGTATAGGGTTGCCCCCGACTGTAACACTATAATAACTACAAAGAATCCGGTTAGGTTGGGAAAAGTATTTTATCCATGTGTAGTACAGACCACGTAACCGTGTACTTGGCCTTGAGAGATCGCAGAAGACGACACAGGAGGTAGAGATTAGTATGAATACTTTCCTACAAATATGGTAAGGTCTGTAAAAACACTGACTTGTATGAGACTATCGATATTAGATTAATTCGAAAATAAATTAGCTTCGGCAGATATAACACACAATCTTGAAATATGTGTAGACATATCGGATGCAGACGCTGTTGATCTATAGAACATTCAGAATATGTAACATGTTTTCAGGAGTAGTACACAAGAAAACTCGTGCGATACTTAGGTCCACGGTTACATGGTCCGCTCTATTCATCTTAACATTATATACATTAGTACAAGGTCGTGGAAAAGTGAAACAACTCCTTCATTTTAGCAACCGTTAGTTTGTAATTTTTTCTAAGCAAACTTGATATTTATTTTACAAGTTTATCCTAAAAATTTACTTCGTATTTAGCCTATATTGAAGAATATATAACGATTATAATATAACATTATTAATATTATAATATTACATTAAATCATTTTAATAACTAATAAATAATATATAACAATAATTATTAGTATATTTAGCTTATAAAACAGTTTAAATAATACTGTATTCGCAATTTATTTTATCGACGAATTTAAATATAATAAGGGCGAATTAGTTACGGATAAGACCGATTCCGGTGGAACGGGATTCGGATAAGAGGGATTTTACCTTATTTATACTTAAACATAGATATATCACAATGGTTCTGCATATACCGAAGTCTAACCTCACATATAACCAGTTATAATACAAATTAAATTAGGCTAAAAATTTGCGAAGCTATAAAATATATAGCCAGGTTATAATTATTTTATATAAACATAATTTCTTTCATTTTATAAATTAGTCTCACAATTAAAACATAAATCTTGAAATTATTTTAACCTCTTTGTATCGTACTAACTTTACTACGTATTTCAGAACATTTATTAGCTAAAACAAGAATGTTGACAGTGAACGCACATATTACTTAATCGACTAGAATAATTTAGATAACAGTCATGTATGTGAAGAACAAAGCAAGATCACGATAACCAAGGCGAGTACGGAATAATAGTGGATGCATAGAGGAGTGTTTCTATTATTAAATAAACACCTCATTTTCCACAATGCCGAACTAAAAACAAGTGTCTAGACACGGCGCTGCTCAGGTAGATGTACCAAAACCATCTCCGTGGGCGGACCTGTACAGACACGTTCAATCGCCTAACAGATGGCATGCCATTTAAATGAATATATTTGGAGTTTTAAAAATTCTAAACGACCTTAGCGTATAAGCTGGAAAAATATTGACATATGTTACTATTTCTAAGGCATCTTACGGAAACTAGGAAATAAAATATTTTACACATAGTATAAATTAAAAAAAATAAAAAAATATGTCATTAGAAAATACAATAAATATATACGAAAATTAAACTAAGTACTCAAGACTTTTGGTTGTGTTACAATTTTAAGGAATTTTAAAAAACTACATGATTTTAAGCTTATTTATTGTCATAAGAATTTTGCACTTTGGTCGTACGTACAAACAACATGCACACGCGTGCAGCTAGTAGACAAGATACAAGGATAGCAGACACTCTATACTAGAAGAACGACCACTGGTCACACGGGTAACGCTTCACTCTCATTTCTCGCCGAATAAATTTTAAACAGGTATATCACGGATTAATAACACACATAAAAAAGTTGTTTAACACACATAAAACACATCTACCGAATGCAAGTTGTTTAAATTATTTGAATGAAAACCATTTCAAAATATAATTGAAGTTCTTTAGCGAGCTAGTTGCGAAATACACAATCCGGGTTTGAGTTCTAATATTTTACGGTCTATTGGTGACAGTTAAAATATTCGTAATTCCATCAATTTGTTTCGCCGCAGCCAACCCCCCCCCCCCTTACACCGCCCAAAGGAAGGTTCACTGCTTCCTGTCGGTGACAACTATACAGTATACAGGAAGCGAGCTGCAGGGGGTTGTCCATTATCTCTCCAAGGCCACACCTTCACTTCACACCTCCTCACCCCTCTCTACCTGGTTCAGTCTACCGCAAAAGCGCCAACCTTAATAGCTGCAAACACGAGAGTCAGTCATTCACACACTTGAAAAGAAATGCGGGCATTCTCTAGTGAATTTCTAACAACATTGTGGCTTAAATAAAAACACGTATTTAACAGTAGGCCCACTGCGTTTGGAAATTTACTTTGTTAACGTTATAAATTAATTCTGGTTCCAGTCTATACTAGCTTATATAACAGTGAACGAAAACTACAACTCATGATCGACATAAGTTTATACATACACATATATATATATATATATATATATATATATATATATATATATATATATATATATACTGTATATATAATGAATTAATAAATATAATAAAATACGTAAATTAAATATATAGAAAAATTACATAAATAAAGTAACATAACCTACGCGTTGAAACAGTTGTTTCACCACATAGCTATAACATAAAATCAGCTGTTTTATAAAATCATATGTTACCACTTATTTTAATCCAAAAAAGACAAAATAACTATATTATAAAAACTATATCAACATTAAGCATCATCGAGCACAAGTTAAAAAAAAATATTTGAACTTAAGTGGATGGATCAAAAGTATTTTATTAACGATTGAAAATCTGAACAAGATATATATATATAATACGTTTTCTTGTTTAATAAGAAAACGTATTACATGACTGTAATACAATTACACTGATTGTAATTTTCATTCCTGATGATGTTGGTACTGTTTGCCAACGAAAAGCTTTGGATATAAATTAATAAATATTCTTGTATTTGAATAACCTGTTGTTAAAATATATATATATATAATACGTTTTCTTTTTTAATAAGAAAACGTATTACATGACTGTAATACAATTACACTGATTGTAATTTTCATTCCTGATGATGTTGGTACTGTTTGCCAACGAAAAGCTTTGGATATAAATTAATAAATATTCTTGTATTTGAATAACCTGTTGTTAAAATATATATATATATATATATATATATATATATATACACATACATATGAACATATATACATACACACAAAATGTGTGTAATAGAAGGAACTGAAAAAAGAAACCAAAGTAATATTTTTGTGAGTAATTAACTTTTTTTTATTATTACACATCATTAATCTTCTTTAAACGAAATGAATTCAAAAACTAAAAAACCACTGCAAATTAAACACTAAAAATATATCTGATGAACAATCTATACGTTTTATTTCGATGTATAGACCCTCAAGTTGTTAGTATATAACTCTGACTTGTTTTTTAATAGAAATACCATAGTGATACGGTTGTCGACATCCTCTGAAGTTTACAACGTAACTGTCGAGACCTTCTTTTGAAAATGTAACATCGATATTTGTCAGCGTATACAATAAGGGTTCAATAATACTGTATTTTTAAAAAAATTATAAAACGCTTTTACTTTTATACTTCTCATGGTTTCGACATTTCAAACAGAACGTTTTACCAACTTTTTCACGTTTTATTTGTTTAATTCGTATAATTTAATTTTATTTTGATTTTCAAAATTTCATGATTAAGTTTTACTAAAAATGGTGCACGACGTATTTTGGAAATGTGTTAATATTGTTCTGGAATTTTATTCCCCAGCAAAATATTTAATACGTTCGGTAAAAACTTGAAGCAACTGCAAAATATTTTTTCTAATTTTAAATAAAACCTCTCAAGCACAAAAAACCTTTTATTAAAACCACTATGTGCATTTCTATTGAAAATCAAATCATCTTCGGAAAACATTATTGCAACAAAAAGATTTAATTTAGGTAATAATTTCCTCTGTAGATTATTACTTTGCAATCGAAATTGATCATTAGCCGTGCACTTGCCCTTGAGAGATCACAGGAAATCCCGTGCGATCTCTCAAAGCCAATTCCGCATGATACATGAGGGTTTTAATAAAACGTTTTTCTGTTAAGGTTTTATTTATTTAAAATTAAAAAATTACTTCCTAATTTAACAAACTAAAAGCTTGCAAAGTTACAAATTTGGTACGTTTATGGAATATTTATGGCGATAAAACGATAACGTTACATCTTAGTAAGATTTTC
Organism: Prosapia bicincta; assembly: GCA_036971475.1. NCBI lineage: Eukaryota > Metazoa > Arthropoda > Insecta > Hemiptera > Cercopidae > Prosapia > Prosapia bicincta. The sequence goes on along the minus strand of JBAIZL010000005.1, from coordinate 107,248,702 downwards.
ATAGGTTTAACCAAATCATAAGCTCGGCTAGTCGTTCATTTATTAAATTCAAATATTCATATTGTACATACGAACCTAATAATGTAGTCTTCGAACTTCACACTTACGTACGTTGTTAACAGAATTTCAATCCTATTGTTAAAGAGTATTCGATAATCAATACGCGGACAAAAAACACATGTTTATTAATATTCAATAATTGAGGTTATAATTCTACTATAAAGTTATTGTGTTTGTTTGGAGCTCTGTCAAGTCTTTTAAGTGGTCCTTATTTAGTCGAATTTGAATAAAATAGTCTTTCATAAGGAACTCTCCACCCCGTTACACGCACAGCCGGGAAGCCTCGTTTTTTTGTTAATTTTGTAATATTGTTAAATGTGTGGTAATATTTGAGTGAAACTTGAAGACATCTTTCCATTACCCATCACGCACGATGAATCCGATTCAGTTGCCCTTGAGACGATAGTCAACACACAAAGACAGTTTTAAGTGGTTTTGCGAGGAATCCCCCCGCCTATGCTTGTAACTGTGTCATTCTTTTGTGAAACACATTTTTTGATTTAGTGAAGTACATAAATTATTAGTTTTATTTGTCAACGTAGACGTTTATTTAGGACTTTATTAATTTAGAGAATATTAAATAATACTCTATTTCGAAGTCCTAAGTAGGCGATTAATTAATCACCCGCCTACGCGCGTGACCACGTACAGAAGATGAAAGTTTGATAGCGGGATTTGAGGCATTTATACAAAAATTTTAACTAACTTTACCCATTAATAAACAAAAGAAACTTGTACAGAAAAAAGTTAAGACTCCAAAGGTTGTAAAAATAATTAATATGTTTATTGCTAAAGCAAAATAATTCAAACAAGTAAAATAAATTAGAGTAAGAAAATCCCCGTCATGCGTGTAAGCGCGTTACTTTTTCAACGCGCGTAACGGAAGGTTAAAATTGTCCAAAGAGGCCGTAACTAAACTGACAAATTAAAAATTTTTGTTACAACACGAAGTACTTTTAATGCCATAGACAGATTTCTTATTACAGTACACATGACTTAAAAACGTCACTAGCATGCCCTTGGTACTTTAAAGTCTACGGATACAAACAACCAATACAACGGGTAGCTTATAGACAAGGAAAACGAAAACAGAAATTTATAAGAGGTAAAGAGAACAGTTCTTTTTAGTTTAGGCTACATTATCTCCGCCGCGCCGTGAGCAATTTTTACACGGTTACAGTACCTGTAACAATTGTAACAAGCACAGAATTAAAAAAAAAAAACTTCATGTTACGGTGGTTGTGTATGTATAAATTACAGGTTTACTTTACCATTCTAAAGGTAAGGAATTGTTAAAAAGATTTAAAACTTTAATTCGCATGCCATATTGAGAGCCTTGCCGGAGGTAAAGCCATAGCACATTTATTCCCGCTATTATCCAAACGTACCCATTGTTAGAGCGTTACCCGAGAGGAGGTGCTTTGTAAGCTGACGCAGAGTTCATGAAGAATTTAGGATCAGCGTTTGTGGACTTTATCCCGTGTTCACAACGCTGTGAAATCCTCTTGGACCTAGGTCAATGTAAGGGGAGGCCTTTTCTTCTATAACGACCGAAATTAAACCCACCAAATTTGGGCTTAGCGAGCCAAACCTTTTACAAAAAGGGCATTTGTGTGACTATTGGTTAAAACATGCAATATGGGATAAAAAATACAATCTGGTCTTGACCTCTAATTGAGGATGTAGATATTAGATTCGATAAGATCCCGTCAGAAAGATCCGTGTAAATCAAGGACGCGACCATGCAAACACGGCCCAGACTTTTCTCTTATCGTCCAAATATTTTGCGTCATTCTTCCTTAATCTTACCTATAAACAATAAACCTGCCTGTACTTAAAAATAAGCAGATCTTGTTTTGGAGATAATTATGCTTGTTATATATACTCGTAGCTTTTCGTCATTACAAAAAGAATTATGAGCAATTTGTATTTATTGTCAACTGTTTTATTAAAGCTCGCCCTTCACCTGGAATATAAAATGTTTTGCACACATTTTAAATAAATAGAATATGTAGAGTAAATTTATTAAATAAACTAGATAATGAAAAAATAATTGCGAACTGGGGAAAATAAAATATGTTACATTTGGGCGTAAATCTCACGGATATGATGGAAGTTAGGGAGTTAGCATTTAATTTTGTCACCTTGCTACACTGAGCAGGGCCGAAGTTTGGACGGCAACCGAGAAGCAATTACAGTTTAGGACTTTATAATTACTTCGGGCACGCTAAACTTGCAAGACACGTGCCCCTGTGTCGCCCTCCCATAAATAACCTTAACTTAATTACGCATGGAAAATTTTAGAATTTATATTCACTCTTTTCCATTTACAATGTTGGCAATGGAATACTGTTTTAAAAAGTATACCTTTACTTGTGTTTGGGTTCATTTTTATTCTGTAGCCGTACTGCCCCGATCAAATTGTGGAGGCTATTTGAGGCAGTTACAGCCAGAGCGGAGTCTTAACTGGTCTAGTGTTATAAAAAGTGCTACAAATTTGAACGATTTTTAAATTTGTTATTAAACAAAATAATTGAACAAAACAGAAAAAATATATTTCGAACTGCAACAGTTTATTGGGATTAGTTTTCACATGGAGACATGATTTTTCATGCCGAATGGTCTATTCTGGCATCGCTTACTTAACAGATTATAACATTAATTTGTTCCAGGTCTGGGCCCATACAACCCGGCTAGCCCTCAGACATCCAACCTCTAGGGAGCTGCTTCCGTCTCACACGCGCATGCGGTTAGTAACCCTACTGCGAGTGAAGGAATCGGGATTGATTGCTCATGTACCAAGCTCATAAGCTCTTTCTATGGGGAATCAAGAGGTAATGAAATGAAACAATACGGTAAATGTCGCGCTAAGAGTAGGATGAAAAAACCTGGCAAGAAAGAAACCATGCCAGAAAAAATTCCGCGAATTAGCATTAATAGTCCAATAAGTTTCAGTGTTGCTACCTATCAAAAAACACAAACGCCATAAAACGTACATGTTGTCGCGCCTATTTTTGCTTTTAATTCAATTTCTTAAAAACGAGGGTTGGCACACTTGGCTCTAACTGCCTCATTTACACAAAAATATAGAGGTAAGTGTAGCGCTAAGAGTAGGATGAAAAACCTGGCAAGAAAGAAACCATACCAGAAAAAATTAGCATTAACAGTCCAATTAGTTTTAGTGCTGCTATCTATCAAAAAGTAACATAAATGCCATAAAAGGTACATGTTGTCGCGCATATTTTTGCTTACAACACAATTTCTTAAAAACGAGGGTTGGTACACTTGGCTGTAACCGCCTCATTTAGAAACAAATATAGAGGTGGGCTGTGTATCATCAACTCATTGGTTTCCAACTCATTGGAAACATTCTTTGATGTAGTGGATTTAAATTGACTTATAAGGGATTTTGAAAAAGATTCAAAGACTTGTTTCGTAAACACCATGTAAAATTTATTTTTAAGAAAAGAGAATCAATGACAGGGAAAGAAATTTAAAGAAAAATGTCTTGTACACGCGAACTATTTTTAATATTTGTTTAAATTTTAGTGAGAACTAGGTATACGAGAACTTGAAGCCGTTTAGAAAACATGAAATAGTTGGGAAGAAGTCAAGCAGGTTTTCTTTGAGTCCAATAGTCGCATTGATTAATATCAATACAGTCAGCCGCTCACAGATCTCTGCTCTAGGTTATAAAAAAATAAAAACTCAGAGAATATTGTTAAATTATATATTACCACGTCTATGGTAATACAATTTAATAGCACAGAATCTAGGCTAATTTTAAAATTTTCCAAAATGTTATATATATATTTTAAAATTTTTTAAATAAACTAAAATAAGATGTAAGTAAACATTATCATACTTAATATTGATTCATTTAAAAGTGTTTTGACATAATAATGTCAATAATATATCCTAATTTTACTTAACTAAGGGAATACGTAATTGCTTACTTGCTGACGCGTTTCAAAACATTCGTTCCTTTTACGAAGCTAACCCTCTACTTAGTGAATTCAAGATGATTACATCAAGAAACTACAATATATCCTAACCTGAAAGAACTCTTAAAGTCTTTGTATTCAAGCACTTTCCGCAAAAATACTTGACATGACATTTTTTAACGACACTGTAATTGATTACAAAACTAATGACAGTTGAAATAATTCAAACAGGCATAAGTTGAAGATAAGTAATAAAAAAGGTAAAATATAAAACCTCATTCCGGGCATTACGTCCGGTAGGTTTAGCACTCCAAACAGCTTCTATATTCTAACTAGGGATGGTCGATATTTTCTGTTACGGTACCTTGCTACTGATATTTGTTTGTCGCTGGTGGTACCAGTGACAAAATGTGGAAAATTTCAGTTTTTAGTGACATTTGATCGATCTGAAGGTGTCTCTGTTGTGATAGGGCAAAAGGTTCAAGGCCGAATGAAACGTTACTGATATTTTACCATCTTTGTCAGTGGTTGATTTGTCGCTGTCACTGGCTCTACTCATTTACGTCGTGTGTGATTTGTATCAGGTTTCACGACAGTGAGAGCGTTGTGTACGTGAGGTGCAATTTCGCACTCGGTAGTTTGTTCTTAATATCATGGGCTTATTTTTAAACAAAATGAGCCTTTCAAAAGAGAAAAAAGAAGTGTGGAATCATTTCACCAGTACGGTATACCTGCCTGTTATTGCCACATACAGAGCAGTCTCAGTATCCCTTGTCACCGGTACTAAAGTCACTGATCCAAACCTGGCGTTGTCACTAAAATCACCGATCCGTTAAAGTCAATGGATCGACCATCTCTAATTTTAACTCACACGTGGAAGAAAAGGCGATCGATTCTAGAATGGTCGTTCCCTAAAAAAGTAGTTATAAAATAACTTGTTGTCTAACATTGTTGGTGACCGCAGTTAGTTCTGTTTACGAGAATAACTGCCTCGTATAACCGTACGGAGTAAAGATTAAACGCGACCTATGAAACGTTAAATCGGCCCTTTATATTCGCTGGTGTCACACATAAAGGGCAGATGACTGTACATTCAGGGAAGATTACACTAAGGACATAAACCTCTCTGGTCTGGAATGCAAAGACAGGATTACGATCCACGCATGGAGGGTCGTTTGTATTAAGTACATTTTTCTTTCTACTTGAGAATTACGTCCAGTTACATAAAGGCCCAGGAAGAAAGAAGGGTAGAATAGAAGATAGCTCGCGCGGACAGAATAGCTTTGGATTAAACCTGGTATATGGAGGTCAAGGAGAGGTCGAACTGCTATTCTATCACAAAATATAGCGAGTTAGTTTGTCCAGCAGAGTGCAAGTGAAAAAATGCGTGCCTGCACTTGGCGCGCGTTTCCGCGTGGCTCTCTCCCTTCCCTCTCTTGTTCACCAAGGTAGGAGGACTACCTTCCCTCTCTGCCTCCTCCTCTCTCTGACTTAAATTTTTGTTGAGTTACTGCGATATAAAAGAATTATTACTACATTTTAAAACCACAAACAAGATTATAATTTCCTGTACTGAAAAGCAAGTTCACAAGTGATTAATACGGGAAACCAAAGTGTTTTACTTCCGATTTACTAAAAAAATATCACGTCTGAAAAATTATTTAGCTGCAAGTAACGACAAGCGATTAAGAGTCGACAGCCCTCAGCTGGATATATGACGTCGATTAAAAATGAGGGGGAATGGGCGTTTGTTGGGATTTGAAGCAGGTGTGGTAGCTCCAATTAATAAGTTGAATGATTTCCTATTAACGTGGCAAAGAACACACTTATAGCTGAATGAACGATTTTTTAAAAATGATTTTTAATTTCGTTAAATAATCTGAAGCAATAATTTTGTTGTGAACACATTTTATAAATACCGTATAGGTCCTACATGGTATGAATATGGTAATTGTATACAAATTATAAAATAAATACTGATGTTTTATAATTCTTTATAAAATTCCAGGAAATATGTATATAAGATTGGAATAAAGAAACTGTTAAACAGAGCTATAAACATTTCTCTACATTATTCTACCCATAGGTTCAAGATGCTGTGACAAGTCAAAACGCGATAAAAATCAAAAGAAAATAAACAATATGCTGAACTCTACAAATAAAAATACACGACTAAAAATAAACAAGCTATATATGAATAGAAAGCACTACAAATTTGAAATAACAATAACGGCTACTTTTGCACCCTTAACACGGCGTTGACGTCACAGGGGAGAGCTGCATTGCTTTGGCTACACACTATTCCAGAATAACTCTTCCTTATTTTAGCCACTAAAGTTTAAGCCCCCAATATTAACCTCAGTACTTATTTTCACTGGCTAATTGACCTGAAAAAGCGAGCGAAAATCCTTTTGTACTACTGGGTTCGAACCCAGGACCTTTAGGTTATGGAGTCAAGTGCTTTATCCACTAGACCACTCGGCCGTAAAATGTTTAAAAGAAACTTTAACGTCATTAATTATTTACGGTTCGCAAGGATCTGGAAAGCTGAGAGGTAAATCAAGTTTCAGACGTATACTACACAGTCCAAGCCCATTCAAGTCAACTACTTCCTTCAAATTACCCTTTAACCATTTACCAAAGGCAGAAAAAAGTTAAAGACACAAAAGAAAACTTTGGACGCACTTAAACGCTGGTAGGCCTACACCATAATGAGTCAAAGTACCTCACACATCTCCTCCATCCACTCTCAAGTTACTTACATAAATGCATTTTGATTGCCTCACTTTCTTGATATTCAGAAACCTGCGTTTATCTATCAATCTTCTATTTCAGGCGTCGCGGTAACTCGAATCGTGCTGATTTAAGAGCGCCCAAACGCCAACTGTTTGTTTAAAAGAAAAACCGTGGCCGTAGAAATTATTAATGCCACTTATTTTAAAAATACTGCGAGTTAAAAATGTCTCATTTGCGGTCAGTTCATTCTAAAATTATTCGAACGCATACACTTACGATTATTTGAGCTGAAACAATTTTTTTTTAAACGAACAAAAATGCAACGTATACTTATCAATAAATTTGTTCATTGGAATTAAATGTACCATGACATACATAAGGCCGCGGACACGGACATACATAATGCAACTGGTGATCGCAACGCAACGTAAACATGAGTTGCTAGTAGATTTACAAGATCGTTCATATAAAGTTGCTAGTTTATTAGTCAGTTGTGTCTATGTTTTTACGTTTTATGTATAACTGCAAAACCTAAAATAACATTACATTACAATGAAATAATAATTAGTTTTTAAAACAAATGAAGTTTAATAGTTCAAGTGCCGTTTTTATATATTATGAAAAAAATGTTGGTAATCATTCGTTTCGTCTTGAAGTTACACAAATCGTGACCAGAACCAGCAATATTTTGTTTTTCTGACACACTATATCAGAATAATAAGATACTATTTAAAGAAACAGAAATACAAAATATACAAATAAAAATAATAATTATTTAAATACGATATCACTCTTGTGAAACGCATACACAACAAATACTGCTGGCAACTGAGAAACTGAGCAACGAGTTTACAGCATGTCGTGACCGGAGTAACTCTAGTTTCTGTGTCGCTCGCTAGTCGCGTTGCTATCACTTCGCTATAAATATGTGCATTCAACTCTATATGATGTGTAAAAACAACTCAAGTTTACGTTGCGTTGCCGTCACCAGTTGCCTTCTGTATGTCCGTAGCCTAAATATGTGCATTCAACTCTATATGCTGTGTATAAGCAACTCAAGTTTGCGTTGCGTTGCCATCACCAGTTGCCTTCTGCATGTCAGCAGCCTAAATATGTGCATTCAACTCTATATGCTGTTAAAAAGCAACCCACGTTTGCGTTGCGTTGCCGTCACCAGTTGCCAGTACAATAAACTCTCACTAATCCGGCAGATATGGGGCTCGGATTACAGGAGGGTCCAATAAAACACAATGTACATTGTACTGTACTTGAAATGATAAAACGGGAATAAATCCACAGGTTTGCACTTTACAATAAAAGGTTACCTCATCTTTAACGGTAAAAAAAAATAATATTATCTGCAACTACATTGTACACTTGCACTTCAGTAACAGTCAGAGTACATAACTTCTGCAACAACATACGGCTCGAAATCGTTTTTATATCACGAGTTGCACAACTAGATCTGAGCGTCATGAAGGTCACTCGGTCACTGTCATCGACATGCAGTGATAAATGTACAACTTATGTTTATATATTGATTGTTTACAGCTATCGTCCAAAACGAAAACGGATTACTAAAGCCGGATAGGTGGAGCACCGGATTATAGAGAGTTTACTGCAACTCTATTTAAAATCCATACATTTCATGTCAGGCTTTCTTTAAAATGCCATACATGACATATAAGAATGTATTTTCATTTAAATATCATTTATGATATATGAATGAATTTTAATTAAAATGTCTTATATGAGTGTATTTTTACTTGCAGATTCTAATTTTCTCTAAAAAAAGACCTTAATATATCCACTGAACAACACGTACTATACCCTGTTCTACGTACTTTCTGTCTTCCAAACTTAAACTCTTGCAGTAGCGGCAAAAGGCCCTTTACGATTTCACTATCTATAATTACCATGATAGATTTAATATTAAATAAACGTCCAAATCCATACTCGGTCTTTTCTTGAAAGCTATCTGTGACTACCTTTATAATTTTTAACCAATCTACGAAAAATAAGCACAGTAAATTAAAACAACTACCAGAAATTTGTGAAACAAGCGCGCTCGGAATCTGTGACCGCACAGTGTCGGTTCTAAACGGGTCGCCGAATACCTGGAAAGTTGCGTCATTCCTCAGAACAATGCACCCGCAAATTTCAAGGTTCATCGCACCCTTAACGGTGACCGTTGTCCAGTGTAGTTTATGTGCCTTGTCAATTTGGAAATACATACCAATAACAAGGGTACCATCAACCCTTATAGTGGCCATAAACCTGAACGGTTTATAGGGTGGGTCAATATGGAAGGACAGAAAACCAACAGGACTGCTATGCTAATCGGGAATTTATGTGAAGAAGGGTTGGTACAACTGTCTGGCGAAGTCAGACGTCTAGCCACCATGAAAGCCAACGACGCTGTAGATTATTGGATTAAAATCAACCCATACGTTTATTAAAATCCGAAGCCGTCAGTTTTCGAAGAAGTTTTACAAAAATCTACCTTAGATTTAGTTGTAATACTTTTGTCAATCATTCAACTGGGAAACGTGTGATAGAAAACTATCGTAATTGCCAATTTGCAAGGCTAAAATATCTAATGCTTCCCCTTTCCTTTTTTGACCATTGTGTTTTATCTGCGACGAACATAACCATGTTAATTAATTATACCTCCCTCTGCTAATCAATGGCATGAATGGTAAGCTAGGTGCGCGCGCATCACTTACGTAACCAAGGCAACGTAAACAAACATCAGCACGAATTATGCCGTAACCTAAACTGTTATTGTTTGACGTAGAGCGACAAATTAACTGGGAAAACGAAAATAAATCTGTGTAATTAACAGACGAGGAGAGTCCTCGGGTGTTAACCAATTGAATTTGCTTTGTTTATGTACGTATGCTCACAGGTAATTTGGATGTTATATTGAATTGACTTTGAAACCAGCACATTTATGCAGATGTTAAATTGAATTGACTTTGAAACCAGCACATTTATGCAAAGTGTAAAGTGACGACAAACATTATATTAATATAAATATAACAGCGCACTTTACAATTAGATTTTAAGAACCACTCCCAGAAAACTTAAAAAAAACGCCAAAGCCAGTAAAACCGAAACAAAAATATCAGATCTATATTTTTCAATTCCTTCTATTAGCTCATATTCTCCTTATACTTTTATATCTTCTACAACGTAATAGAAAAACAAGTTCAATTACATTTTTATTAACCTGTAGTGGTTGTTAATTTTCAAATATTTATTCATTAATTAAATTTAAAAAAGTTGATGTCTCGGTCGGATTCGAACTGTACGACTACATGCTTGAAATCCAGCACTTGGGCGCTGAGCCAACTTTCCTATAACTAGAAATCTATTACTTAAAAAGATGTATATGAAATTATAAGAGAAATGTTCCTTACAATAATAAAGCATTATAGAGATGTAAAGAATGAGAAATTTTAAACCATCAGCTTCATAAATTAGCAACGAAAAAAAAGAAAGCGAATAACAACAAACAAAAAAGCGAGCAACAATCAAAAATATAGTCCAACACCAGAGAAAAAAGTGGAAAATTGCAAACAAAAATTCGCTTTCTATTTTGCCACTAATATTGTGATTCTCATTTAATTAACATATTTATAACTAAATAAATAAAACCCACTAACCATAACCCCAAAATCTTTATTTTACTACAATTACTTTATTTACATATCGATTACATGGTAATCATCTTAGAGGTACTTCTGAAGATGATTACCATGTAATCGAAATGTACATTAAAGTAATTGTAGTAAAAAAACGATTTTTGTATTGGGGTTAGTGGGTTCTATTTATTTAGTTGAAATTAGTCCGAAACGCTCAACAAATGTTTAATACATATTTATATTAAATGAAATTATAAAATTAGAAGTAACTCAAATAAAATTTTTCTTTGTTCACCTCAGTAGGAACAAATATATAAATGTCAATCACTGTAAAAGTAATACAATGTAGCTATCAAATTAGAAATCAAGAGTTTAAAAATGCAATAAATTAAATACAGATGACGCATGTTTTCACGATTAAACGTTAAGCAATCCTAAAAATTGCATTTAATAGCCTCAGTAAAGGTCAGCTATCAGATTACATAAGAAATTGTATCCAACAAACTTTCCAATTGCAAAGGCTTATCTCCAATATATATGGTTCGAAAACGTTTTGTAAACTTTAATTCGAGCTAGTTTAAAAAAGGAAGTAATTATTCTAAACCTATTATAGAGTTATAAAAAAATACAGTTCTTAGTTTCTCTTCATGGCAACACTCCATACCAATTCAACTTTTCTCACAAACAGTTCTCTATTCTAGATTCTCCGCTCGTAGCATTCATCTGTCATATTAATCCATCCTCTTTACACATGCCACAGAGAGATGTCTGTCAGTTATTGATTTTTATCGAATTCTTTTCAATACTAGAAGAAACAAAACCTAGTTATTTACAGTTGATGTTTTAACAGTTGCCATACTGACTTAGACCCAAGTCAAAGAATATAGAAATGTTTCATTTGTAAATGTGTTTTTAAAAATTATCCTACAATTCTGTGTAACCGACCTTTAAGTTCTAAATCAAGTAAATCTGTAATATAGAATGGGTATCACACGATTGAAAATATTTTTAAAATGTTTTTGATGGACATAAATATGAAATTTCGCGACAGTATAATTCCGTCATGTAACTCTTTGAGTCACTTCATAATGAATTAAATGATAACATAGGATTTCATGTATCAGCTGATTTTGTGTTATAGGTTATGTTGTAGAACAGCTGTTTTACATCTAGGTTATGTTACATTATTTATCGAACATTGTTTTTATATTACTACCAATACGTAAATTTCGCCAGCGCCAAAATAATGCTCCACGAAACGGGCGCACATTCCTTGGCAGGATAGGGTAGCTTTGCCACCTGGCGTTGCTCTACTGGGTATTCTATACACCGTCTCTGTCACCGGTCATTCATCATCTTTTGAGACGCCGCTCAAAGCCCGGCGCACACACAACCCTCTCCCAAATTACGTTCATAGCGTTACTTGAACGTTTACCACTGGCAAAGTTAAATAGGGCATTGCGTTTGGTTTATAAAACCTAAAGAAAAATCAAAACAGAAAAAAATTGGTTTTGCTACTCAGGGGAGTCCTGACAGAAGTGTTTCGAGGTAATAGTTTTGCAAAAGTTTCAACGAAAATCGCTCAAATATGAGTTATACAATTTTTATAACTTTATTTGAGTAACGTATTAAATAAAGACTAATATTTACTGTAGTTAATAATAAAATAATGTGGGTAACAATAAACGTTTTTTATATATTTACTGAATACAAATTGTTTTAACAATAATTCAAATGAGTTCTTTAAAAAGTATAAAAAGGGCCTAAAATGTTTTTCCTTTAAAAAATTGGATTCAAATTCATTGCTTATTGTTATCATTATATTGAATTAGTTGTATTGAGATTTATTAAAATTTAATTTTATTAATATATTTATTAACTTATCAAAAATATTTAATCTAATCTAGGTGTAAATCGGTGTTACAACATAACCTATAAGACAAAATCAGCTGTTACATGAAATCATATGTTGCAAGGGATATGCGTAAGGTATAGCGTGACGCGAATTCAACGATTTAATCTCATGTTTTGTTCACCGCGCGAAAAGAAGTTATCACAGCAGAAAAAGTTAATACTGAAAAACTTTAGTATAGCGTTACTATCATTCAGGTAACTGGAACAGTTTTCTGTATGTTAAAACAATTTTTTATTATTAACGTTTTTGTTGCGGTTTTAAGGCCGCCAGACAGTATTACGGCTTACGTAAAGGCCTCTAAATATTACTCTGAGGGAACAAGGTGAGAACTAAGGTTAGGGAATAACGCTCTAATAGAGGAAATTGCATCACGTGGCCAGATAGAATTACTCTATCGAGTGCCATAAACAGATCTCTAACAGTAGTTTATACATATGCGAATATCTCAACTGCTTTAGCATGATGCATGTATGCTGTATTATAGGCATATATAGTGTTAGTACTTTCCTTAATACTTTATCACCATAAAACAAAAAATCGATTATAAATTCCGTGTCTTTAACCTAATAGCATATACTTTACAACATATAATTTCATGAACAGATGATTTTGTGTTATAGGTTATGTTGTAGAACAGCTTAATTTAATTATTATAAATTAGTTTTGATCAGTTAATAAATATATTAATTTATTTAATATTTGATAAATTTCAATACAAGTAATTCAAGAATAATAAGTTATGTATTTTTAAACCAATTTTTAAAAGGAAATCATTTTTAGGCCCGTATTATACTTTTAAAAGACCTTATTTGAATTGAATTTGTAAAAAAACTGTATTCAGTAAACGTCTAATAAATGTTTTTAGTTACCCATATTATTTTATAGGCCTGCAGTAAATATTACTTTTTATCAAATGTCTACCTCAAACAAAGATGTAAAAATTGAATGAAAAATGTATAAATTCTTATTTTCGGCGATTTTCGTTGGAACTTTTGCGAAACTATTAGGTCTACTTTGTTATCACTTCTGTCGGGACTGCCCCAAGTGCTAGAAACACATTTTTCACTTTTCTTTGACTTCATACCTAACCCTAACTCTACCAGAACCCAGTGGACATACTAAGGAAGGATATAATCGTTTAAGGCTATCACAGATCTTTCGTAAGGTCTCCAAGAATCTTCAGAGGATATGAGGATCATCATTTAGTTGACATCGACACCAATGCATTGACGTTTCTTCACGCACGGTAAGAGCGAAGGTAAGCGACACACCAGGAGATTCTCTATTCCTAGTACCAAGGGTAAGAGCTTCCTTAGGACTATATAATTCCTTTCCTCATCCTTCTAACGTGTAAACTCATAGAAAGAAGGTATTTCACGAATAACCCTCCCACACACGAGATGCTGCGGTCCACTATCCTTTCATATCCTTCATACGAGACATAGTGGCTGAACGATTTGAGAGTACACAAAAAACCGATGCTTTGTTCAAGATGGGAACCGACAGACATTTTCATCATTGATCTAACTTTATTGTCACCCACAGTGGACAAAATGTCTCTATTGTCCATCATGTAAACCAGGAACGCTGCCCTTCACACGCAAGTGATAATTCTCTTCCGCCTTTCTCCCAGGGTAGTGTTTATCCTTAATCACTGCGTCGTTCGTCCAAAGATATTACCTCAAGCGATAGTTGTGAGCATGCGTGTGGAAGATTTTTAAAACTTCATTCGGAGAAGAGAGAATAAAATCCCTCGCATTTCTAAACGCTCGGAATTTGCATTTGTCAGTGCTCCAAACGACCTAAGCCTCTCGCGAGGGGGTTTTAGGCGATAAAGAAGCTGATTTAGCGATTCTCCGAGCACCCATTTTAAAACAATCAGATTGTTTCTTGTTAGCCAATCATTGCGTTAAATTCTTCACTTCCATAACAGCCTTGTCACCTTAGTGTAAACACATTTTGACATCCTGAGCTTTTGCCAATCTGTCTTGACGAGATAAAAAAGCAATAAGCTAAACATTTTAACTGGAAGAAAGAAGGAGCTTTAATTAAATAAACAGAACTGAAAGTTAATTATCTCTTTACTTTGCAACATTCGTTTTTAAATTTTATACAAAGTATACGAATTAAATACTATACGAAGGGAATTTTTGTAAAAGTGTGTTTTTTCGTTCCAGTACGGAACTGACTATTGCAGTTCAATCCAGTCTATTTGGTGGAAATGGGATTATCGTTAATGCTATATGATTTGTTACATGATCAATTTGGGGCACTTCCAATGGGTTCAATAAATGGATAAACAAGGTTTTAGCAATACCCTACATAGTCTGAAAGGTTTTACAGAAAATATTTTTAAAATTTTGAACGCTTCATTTTTTAAAATGTCTGTCTGTTTTGGATTATTTAGATCACAATTAAGTACGACACATTTCCTGTATCCCGCAAAGTCCTAAGAATTTTCCCCTCTATTACAGAGGGTTTCTATACTTTGGCCAAGAATATCTAGAGTTCGCTAGTTACACTCCCTTACACAAAGCTTTAACGTAACGATAAACCACTCTCATTCAACAACCACCCTATCCAACCATCACACTTGTTCTCATTGCTCAAACCACAGACTAAAACTCTGTTCTTCAAGTGAAATATTTTTTAAGTGTAAACTTCTTGGGCGTGCCTAATATTTTGTTCCAACGGCAGTAAAGCTAGAATTATGACGTCACATAAATTAAACCTCTAACAGCTGTTTTCGCCATCGCTTAGGTGTTATGTGAAGGTTATGTTTAACTTTCTTTAAAAAAAAATATCCTATATATTCAGAAATAATGTATATTTGATTAAATTACGCGATAATGTAGGATTTCATACATCTGTTTTTTTCTACTGGTTTTCTTACTTTTATGTATTACAGTCTACTGTACTAAGTTACAATCTATCTCCAAGATATTATTTAATAATATGTTGATGTTAAATATAGTTTTCCAATATACTTGTTATGGAAAACAAGTATATTTATTTTTTAATTAATTTAATAGGGCCTGTACAATAAATTTTAAAAATTTATAAATGATACTTTGAAAATTCAAGGTTACGATAGTAAATGAGGTTATGTTTTGTTTTGTATTATACGACTTTTGTACTTTTTCTATAGCTCATGCGAATATACAATTGAGGTTATGTTTCGTTTTGTATTATATGACTTTTGTACCTTTTCTATAGCTCATGCGAATATACAAATGAGGTTATGTTTCGTTTTGTATTATATACCTTTTGTACCTTTTCTATAGCTCATGCGAATATACAATTGAGGTTATGTTTCGTTTTGTATTATATGACTTTAGTACCTTTTCTATAGCTCATGCGAATATACAAATGAGGTTATGTTTCGTTTTGTATTATATGACTTTAGTACCTTTTCTATAGCTCATGCGAATATACAAATGAGGTTATGTTTCGTTTTGTATTATATGACTTTAGTACCTTTTCTATAGCTCATGCGAATATACAAATGAGGTTATGTTTCGTTTTGTATTATATGACTTTAGTACCTTTTCTATAGTTCATGCGAATATACAATTGAGGTTATGTTTCGTTTTGTATTATATGACTTTAGTACCTTTTCTATAGCTCATGCGAATATACAAATGAGGTTATGTTTCGTTTTGTATTATATGACTTTAGTACCTTTTCTATAGCTCATGCGAATATACAAATGAGGTTATGTTTCGTTTTGTATTATATGACTTTTGTACCTTTTCTATAGCTCATGCGAATATACAAATGAGGTTATGTTTCGTTTTGTATTATATGACTTTTGTACCTTTTCTATAGCTCATGCGAATATACAATTGAGGTTATGTTTCGTTTTGTATTATATGACTTTAGTACCTTTTCTATAGCTCATGCGAATATACAATTGAGGTTATGTTTCGTTTTGTATTATATGACTTTAGTACCTTTTCTATAGCTCATGCGAATATACAAATGAGGTTATGTTTCGTTTTGTATTATATGACTTTAGTACCTTTTCTATAGCTCATGCGAATATACAAATGAGGTTATGTTTCGTTTTGTATTATATGACTTTTGTACCTTTTCTATAGCTCATGCGAATATACAAATGAGGTTATGTTTCGTTTTGTATTATATGACTTTAGTACCTTTTCTATAGCTCATGCGAATATACAATTGAGGTTATGTTTCGTTTTGTATTATATGACTTTAGTACCTTTTCTATAGCTCATGCGAATATACAATTGAGGTTATGTTTCGTTTTGTATTATATGACTTCAGTACCTTTTCTATAGCTCATGCGAATATACAATTAATATCCAAGGAAAATTAAACTATTAAAACCACATAAAAGCTCAAGTTACGTCCTTATCGACAATTTAATGACTTACATGATTTTAATTTTATTTCTTGCCCCTAGAAGTTTACACTTTGGTCGTGCGTGACAGACACTCATTTATTATATTTTTCAAGAACAAATTAAACTGTTTCAAGGTTCAAAGGTAATAGGCCTACGTATAGTACATTTTGTTTGTAAGAGTGATTAATCGGGCAGAATAAGGCGTGTTTATGTAAATGCAAGCGAACTGAGTAAAGTTTTTAAAGCAATGCGATTACTTAAACATGTAAATAAGAACGCACCACAGAATGCCCTCAAAGAAACAGCTGGCTGATATTATGAGGGGATATGAAAGCTGTATTAAAATTAAAGGTAGGCCTTCTCTCGCTCGATAAATGAGGGGAGATGAAAGGTTCCGAGCTTTCAGACACGTGCACTTCTAGTTCCTCTATTTGTCGCCAGTTGCACAATAGTCGTGCCATAAGGGCACTTTTCTTGAGAGTTCCTTTGCGGAAGCATGGTTTGTATTCAAAGTAAGTGGCGTAAGAATTCATATAATAAAAGTAAATGGGATATACGCCTAGTATTACCTAGCGTTTCATTTTCTTTTAATTTTACAGCTAAATAATGATGAACCGAAACACAGGTTTAACTTTGTTTTCATTTTTACAAACAATGAATAAATACAACAACAAAAATTCAAATTTATAACAAGGTGTATAAAAGCTGAATTAAACGGATTTTTATTTTTTTTCCTGGAGAAAAACCAGTTATGGTTATCTTCACCAATCAGCAATAAAACAAAAGCAAAATATTTTAGATTAAGCAAAATAATAAATTCAAATAAGACAAATTATAAATCATAACAAACACACGAAATTTAAAGATAACAGTAACAATAAAAAAATAAATATATAACAATAATGAGAAACATAACAAAACGATTCCGCAATTAATAACAAAACAACATAACAATATAACAATAATAAATAACACTTAATGTAGGAAATAAATAGGCTAACAATAATTAAACTCTAAACACAAACTAACTTGATATTTCTATACTCTAGTGAATAAATAAATGTGTAAATTATAGATTTTAAATATTCAAATGTTAAATTTTTAAAATTATATTTAGGTGGCGAAGGAATGCGATGATACAGTAGATAGCCGCGGCATCGTCCTTTAACACCATCTTTAGACTGCCGTATAAATTAAAACTCGCGAACATGCTTCAAACCACCACAATCTACCAGTATATGACTGATTGTGATGTGTTAAATGGAAAGAACATTTGTCATAAAATCATTAATATATTGGAAAATAAAATAAACCTTTACACATTTGACACATCAATTACACACTACATAAATTTCCAGAACATTTCGTATCGTTGATTCTCCTAATGGCATTTCCCGACTGTTCTTTCATTATTATTGCAGACAAAATACAGAGCGAAATAAAATGAGAGTAGCGAAAAATAGTTTACTAAAATCATTTAACAATGGGTAAACTAAAAGGAAACGAAGTTTATTCAAACTTCGTCTTTACTCAACTTTATCGAAGTAACTGGTTTCCTTCCGAGAGCCTAATTCGATTTTACAGTATAGCCTCAATTCACAGAGTCGGGAAACTTTTTAAAGCATCCGATGAGTTGCGATCCTTTTTATAAGTGTGTATGTTTGTCTATCTGTCTGTGTATGTGTGTGTGTGTGTGTGTGTGTGTGGGGGGGGGGGGTGTGTGTGTGTGTGTGTGTGTGTGTGTGTGTGTGTGTGTGTATGTTTGTCTATCTGTCTGTGTATGTGTGTGTGTGTGTGTGTGTGTGTGTGTGTGTATGTGTGTGTGTGTGTGTGTCGACTGTTCAATGTGTTATTTAAAACCGTGATAAGCGTATTTATAATTTATTCGACGAGAGTTGAGAGTGAAGTGTTGTCCACCGTTTAACGTATGATCAGAAGTTATTTTACTATGAAATGACGGCTATCTATGTGATCTGTTTACTAGGTGTGTGTGTATATATATGCACGCGTTTGTTTGTGTGTGCGATAGTTTCTCCCTCTCTCTCTTTCATGTCCCAGCTAATACAAAGCAAACATATAATACATGTTTCAGCTAACAAACAATCCAACAACTAGTAATAAACTTTATTCAACCTAACAGTAATATAATCAAAGTTACCTCATGCTTATAATGGTTAATTAGCAAGTGCTAAAATATTGATAAATTCAGTGTCAAACACGGACGGACAGAAGGAAACCGCTAACCTGGTTAAGTGACTGACCGCCTTGAAGGTTGTGGCGATAAGGTTCTTCTGCAGCTAATTCCTTCTAGGGACTAACATGTAAATACAAATTTATCGTCGGGAAGTAAAACATGACAAATGTTTCAGTACAAGCAAACCAGAGTTTATATTCCCGTTTAGAAATAAACTCGACATTATAAACATATGCATTTGTTTTGCTGTCACACTGTGCACGAAATGGATCCATAAATTGTGTTTGCAATAACCAAAAGGGCGCCGACAGTCGCCAAAACAACCCCATTGCTGTGATTCCTCCCTCCACTGAGTCCACAAGGAAATGGCGTTTAAGCGATTGCCTATACGAAGCGCCGTCCTTTAGAGGATGTAAACAAGATCTTATTAAATCGTTTGGCTTGCAGCGAAGACGTTAATATCGTACATCTTAGTTAACAGCAAGAAATACACTAATTTCAATACTGTCATTTACCACTTATTTATATTGTTTTACTTCAGTAAATGAAAAACTATTGATAATTCTGTCAAACAACAATCTGTTTATAATGGTAAATGTTGAAAGAGTTTATTCAAAGCCTCACTAATTACTAGTTTATTAAATACAAACTAGTCAGCCAGTCACTGAGGAAGGCGACATTGTCGCCGAAACTAGTATGTATTGATAAAATAATAAAAGGTTTTGAGTAAACTCTTGTAACATTTACCGTTGTGAATTGTCACTAGCTAGGCTATAATTTTTCTACATAATCTGTTTACTTGAGTTTTCAGATACACGGCGCCACAAGTAAGCGCGCATTTTTACTGCACTTGTATTTAATTACTTCAGTACAGTATTGTAATTGTTACATGTCTGCGTATCAGCACAAACGTTTAACATGTTTTAAAAATTAGTTTCCAGGCAAACCCGATCAAACTGTTTTATACAGTTTGAAATTTTCCATTAGATGTCCAGATTGAAATTTCCCATTAGATGTCCAAATTGAAATTTCCCAATAGATGTCCAGATTGAAATTTCCCATTAGATGTCCAGATTGAAATTTCCCATTAGACGTCCAGATTGAAATTTCCCATTATAGTCTGTCCATTTTGGGAAGGCGGGTAAAAGATTAAGTCACCGCCCGAGCTCCCAACAATAGCTTGGGTCAGGCGCTCGGCGGCCGGCCGCCCGCGCTAATGAGGCGTAAAAAGCACTCCACTCCAAAATATTATCACATAAAAGTAAGCGTATTTTTTAATTTTTTATTACAGTTTTGATGTCTACGTGTGATTTCATGAAAAACTAGTCCAAACACGACGGAGTTATGTCAATTAGTAAAATTGTACTCACTACAATTTTTTGTAACCACTAATTTTACTAATTGACATAACTCCGTCGTGTTTGGACTAGTTTTTCATGAAATCACACGTAGACATCAAAACTGTAATAAAAAATTAAAAAATACGCTTACTTTTATGTGATAATATTTTGGAGTGGAGTGATTTTTACGCCTCATTAGCGCGGGCGGCCGGCCGCCGAGCGCCTGACCCAAGCTATTGTTGGAAGCTCGGGCTGTGACTTAATCTTTTACCCGCCTTCCCAAAATGGATAGACTATAGACGTCCAGATTGAAATTTCCCATTAGATGTGCAGATTGAAATTTCCCATTAGACGTCCAGATTGAAATTTCCCATTAGATGTCCAGATTGAAATTTCCCATTAGATGTCCAGATTGAAATTTCCCATTAGATGTCCAGATTGAAATTTCCCATTAGACATCCAGATTGAAATTTCCCATTAGACGTCCAGATTGAAATTTCCCATTAGATGTCTAGATTGAAATTTCCCATTAGACGTCCAGATTGAAATTTCCCATTAGACGTCCAGATTGAAATTTCCCATTAGACGTCCAGATTGAAATTTCCCATTAGATGTCCAGATTGAAATTTCCCATTAGACGTCCAGATTGAAACGAAACCCACTTAAACATAACTCGCATTTAAATATTTCTTTTAATATTTCTCGAATGTTTAAAAAAATATGAAACACATTTAGCGGCCTAGCTACGCTAGATGGAAACTTATTTCACGATTAAAACTTGAAGGTTTATTATAAGGTAATAAACTCTTGAGTTTATATTATTTTTCTGTGCCAAAAATTTTCTTTAGTGGAAGGAATGTGAAAATTATTTGGCGAGTATTTTTCATTTTCAGTAAGTTTTAAGAAATTTTAAGACTGTAGTTTCAATCAGCCAATATATGACTATTAACGTTGATGAAGGATAGAAAAGTATTGTCAAATAACACATTAAGTAATGGCACAAATCCCAATGCCATAGATCTTAGTGACAGAAGGTAGGGACAAGAATGTCTAATGGTAGAGGGAAGGGTCACAGATCCTAGTGACAGAAGGTAGGGACAAGAATGTCTAATGGTAGAAGGTAGGGACATGAATTCCAGCGGCAGAGGGTAAAGACACAAATCCTAGTGGTGGAGGATAGGGATACGAATACCAGTGGTAGAAGGTAGAGACACAAATCCCAATGGCAGTGGGTAGGGATACGAATGCCAGTGGTAGAAGCAGCGGCAGACGGTAGGGACACACATATAACCAGCAGAGGGTAGGGGCACGAATGGCAGTGGTAGAGGGGTAGGGACACAAATTCCAGTGGCAGTGGGTAGGGATACGAATGCCAGTGGTGGAAGCAGCGGCAGACGGTAGGGACACGCATATAACCAGCAGAGGGTAGGGGCACGAATGGCAGTGGTAGAAGCAGCGGCAGAAGGTAGGGACACACATATAACCAGCAGAGGGTAGGGGCACGAATGGCAGTGGTAGAGGGGTAGGGACACAAATTCCAGTGGCAGAGGGTATAGATTAGGCTCTATAGATATAGAACGTGGGCTGAGTCGAGTACAGGAAGATCACCACCTATCAGTGAAAAGAAGACTTGTCTACTTTCTTCTTTGTAAGTACATACCTCCAAGGAACAGGGGAATTAAGCCAGGGCAGAGGAAGGGACATAATGATCGCACAAATGGGACAACTGGGAAAGTATGTATCTGCATAGACGGAATACTAACTTAAGAGACCTACTTGAAACTGTAACCCTAGATATGTAGTTTAAACTGGAGGGAAGTGAATTTAAAAAGGCGCCGATAATAACAGGTAGTTAAGGTGTTTCACAAATAATTGCTGTGACTTAAATACTGACAATTATTTTGTTTATAATTTCTTTAACAAACCTTTTAAATTACTTTAAAATACAGTAGACAAGAATAAAAATTATAGGAAAACAAAACATGAATCTCGTAATAGCCTACATTAACATATAGGTTTAAAATTAAAATTGAGTTTAAATTACGAAATCTGTCAAATAAACCATGTATTATAACTTGACATAATCTTTTCCTAAATTACCTTCAAACACCAAGTTAAGAAACTTATTTAGGCCTACTATATGCAAACCTGTAAGACTGCCCAGTCATATAATATTTTATTTTTAATAACAGTAAATTTTAAAAATAGTAATTGTCTACTACATTGAGACCGGAATACGATTAAGAATTTCCTGTCT
Organism: Prosapia bicincta; assembly: GCA_036971475.1. Lineage (NCBI taxonomy): Eukaryota > Metazoa > Arthropoda > Insecta > Hemiptera > Cercopidae > Prosapia > Prosapia bicincta. The sequence continues at coordinate 107,226,240 of JBAIZL010000005.1, read as the reverse complement.
AACAGTTCAATGCATGTATTATTACTGCATTAAACAGTTCAGTACGGAGTTGAACTGTCTATGAGCTCACTCCTTCCTCTGCTAGTGTGCGTTCAAAAATAATTACAGTCATTTATACCTTCCAAAGTAAAAAACAACTTCCAATGGTAAAATGAAATCACGAAATCAAAAACATTTACCTTGAAGTACATAATTAATTAAGATATTGAAAACCATTAATTGTGTTTGCAACCTAAAAAGCGGTTTCCTTAATATCGATTTATTCTTCCTTACAAACAAAAGCGTTTTTTATATCCAATTAAGCATGATAATAAATAAAACAAAACTGTATACCAAAAAGTGAAAATGAAACAGCAACCGTGTCCGTTATTGACTTCATATTTCATTACAAATCAGATAGTTCACGTTCTTGTGAACTATTGAACTGATAAATCGAATATACAGTCTATATCATGTTTGTAGGAAAGTATTTATACTGACCATTTCCCTCCCGTCTCGCCTGCTGCGATCTCTCAAGGCCAAGTGCACAATTACGTGATTCGCAATATACCTCAGGTCCTTTGCACATTCAAGACACACACGACCCTGCCTAGGCAAAGTCATAATTTTCTTTTGTTTCCAGCTCCATATGAACGACGTATCTTTACGACCCCTACAGCGGTGCTCTACTTTAAGGAGGGAGAGGTAAATACGCAAGCTGAGTAGAAAACACTCACCTTGGTAAATATGACAGTGAACCTCCCTAATTCCATGGACCCCTCGTTAACCTTCACATTATGGAATGTAGCCCGTAGATACTTCTTAGTGATTACACATCAAGTCTACTTCAGTAACAAGACCCTCCCAACATCTTCTACAGGGGATTTTATGTCCTTACCCACAATCCTTTACTTTCTTCTTGTAGCCAATAACATTCATACTGTCTGAACGCCTTAAAATAGAGAACAAATCACGTTCCTATTGGTAATACTTACATTTATTGGATGTGGAAATTTGGAAAGGATCAGAACTTGCTTGGTGAAGGACACTGTCCTGAAGAAGAGTTGCCTCTTCTAATATATTTCTAGAGAAATGTCTACCTTCTAAATCCTCCACACATCGTAAAGACTTTAAAGGAGGATTGCCTGGATCAGTTTAAAAAGTCTGCTACATTCCGCTGTTTTTTACAAAAATATTTTTACTTCGTTTTGTTAATTAAAAATTTTTATGTTAATTTATTTTTAACGATAATATCTTATCATTTATTTTTAGAGTAACTGAACAAAGGACACTGATAACCTTGTTAGTTAATCGCCTTAATGTCTGTCTATTTTTATAAACATTCTCTAAAATAGATCTGGGAAAGTCTACACCGTTAGCAGGATTGATAACAGATGGCAGCACTTACACCTGTCCTATATTTGGCTGAAATATTTATAACCAACAGCCATAAACAACTGTCAAATATCCTTCAATTAGCACCAACAATGCATCGGTTGACAGGGGAGGAAGTTGGCCATAAAATATTCCAGGAATGCAGTCTCTGACGGCTTTTGCCAAATATTCTGCCTGTTTTTCCTTTCAAAATAGAAATTTGACAGTTTAGGCTCACCTTGACTTATGGTACCAAAAACGTTCAATAGAGTTGTTTATTTTTGGTTGCCCAAAGTAAATAGCAAACTGACAATTTAAACTGACTATGAGTAATGAATGATACCAGATGGTATAATACAAATCACAAGAGTGGTTAGATCACATGAGTTGTTTATTTTTTTTATTAACCATCACTTTAAATCTGAAGGAAGAAACATACTTATGCAATACATTAAAAAATGTCTCAACTGCAAATTAATTTTCTCAAGTGTTTTGTTATCAGAAATAAAGCTTTTCGTTCTGTATATTCTGTGATTGGCAATACTTAACTTCCTGTAGGTAAAACACTAACAAGTAATTAATTACTTTAACATTATTTATGACTATCCAAACTTTAAATTTTGTAAATTAGTAAAAACTTACTGACAGAACGTTTTCGATCGCTGTGTGGCGATTTTTATCAGTGTATTCTGCTTGTGGAAATGTTGGGTTAAGCGGTGACGGTTTTAAAGGCAGGCTTTCAATAGTATCAAAAAGAATATGTGTGATTTGCATTGTGTTTGTTCGTTTAACATAATTATACTTTCTGTTTTTGTGTGTCTGTAAATTTCATATTGTTTTAGTGTGTTGAGATGTGGCCTTTTTTGTTGATGTGTAAGATTTCTAGGTTATGGTAAATGTCTGTGTATTTGTGTCCTGTCTCTTTAATGAGATTATAAAATGCCGAGTTGGTGTTCTTTTTGTGTTCTTCGACTCTTTGTTTAAAGCTGTAACCTGTTTGCCCAATGTAGAATTCGTTGCATTTGTTACAGTTTAGTTTGTATACGCCTGGTACTTGTAGTTTATCTTTGTTGTTTGTATCGAGTTGTATTTTGTATTGAAAATTGTTATTAGTTTTGTATGCTATTTTGTATCCTGTTTTTTTAAAATTGTGGGCTATTTTTATTGATGTTTTGTTTATGTATGGTATTGAGATGTAATTGTTTTCCCTGTATCTGGGTTAATTTTAGGGGTTTTTTAATATTGTGTCATAGTTTTTCTAATATTGTGGTGTTGTATCCATTTCTGTATGCGAAATATTTAATGTTTTCTAGTTCTTTGTTTATGTTTTATGTGGTCACTAGAACTTCTTTAAGTATATGGAGCATGTATCTGAAGGCAGCGTGTTTGTGTTGGATGTTTCTTACTATTTATACGCTTTCTTTTCTTTCGTCGCTTGCATTGTGTTGTAAATCCTCTTCGGTTTCCTTTCACGTTTGTCAGGCAAGGTTCGATAACGTAAATCCGGTTTGTTTTGTTTATTTTATTCTTTTTATTAATTTTTAATCCTAGAGCATTTTTATGATATTGTGAGGTAACCATGACAACACTTTAAGGTTATGCAATGGAGGTTTCGACGACAACCAGATTGGGGCAAAAGAAAAAATCATATACATCTTTGAGAAGTATATTTCTAGATATGGGGAAGTGGGCTTAGTGCCAAAGCGTTAGACTTCGAATGTGAAGATATTCAATTCGAATACGACCTAGACTTATCAATTTTTTTAAGTTTAAATATTCAATAAATATTTGAAGAAAACTGTATTAACAACAATTGCCATCGGCCATAGGTTAAAAGAAATTATTTGAACTTGATTGGATGAATAAAAACGTATTTTATTAACGACTGGAAATTTGTACAAGATATATATCAGTAGAGTGTGAGCTAATGGAAGGAATTGAAAAAGAATGCATTATCCAACTCTATTAAAGATAACCCTACAGACTAGACGGTTGTAATTACCCATGTTCAAGTTATACCATTAAAAGTTCAACGCACGACGACGGCGCACAGTATTAATAATTAAACGCTACTTTAACGTTCATTTCTGTGGGATGTCAGAGTTGGCAACAAATCAGCTGTTTCAGTTGGCCGCTTCAAATTGACTAAATTATTCGCTTTACACAACAATACAATTATTAGCATAAATGGCAAATCATGAATGACGTTAATAACACGGCGAGGTTCTATGAAAAATATACAAGATGCCTTTAGCTACAAAGATGTAATCAGATATAAAACCTTTCGAAATGTATACTTATTTTGCTGGGTATGACTATGTTTTGGACGGGAGAAAAATCATCTCATCAGTCACCCTCATTTTATCACGAGACACGCTTCATATTTTAGCTTACACAAGTGATAACATATGGTTTCATACAACAGCTGATTTTATATTGAATTGTATGCTATAGAACAGCTGTTTTAAAGGTTATGTTACTTTATTCAATTCCTTCTATTAGTTCACACTATCTTTATATATATATATATATATATATATATATATATATATATATATATATATATATATATATATATCTTGAACAAATTTTCAATCGTTAATAAAATACTGTTTATTCATCCAATCAAGTTCAAATACATTATTTACAACTTGTAGTGGATGACGATTGATGTTAATACAATTTTTTCACATATTTATTCATCAATTAAGTTTAAAAAAGTTGATGTCTCGGTCGGATTCGAACCATATGACTACATGTTTGAAAGCCTACACTTTAGCAATGAAAAAAACTACCCCATAACTAGAAATCTATTACTTAAAGATGTACATCAAATTATACGAGAAACGTTCCTTGCAGTAATGAAGCAATATAAGAGATGGATAGATTGAGAAATTATTGACCGCTTAATCAGCTTCATAAATTAGAAACAAAAGAGAAAGAAAGCGAAAATACAGGAACAAACAAAAATAATAGTCCGACACCATACATAGCCTTACTGTATAGAGAGGGAATTGGAAATTTGCAATTAAATCCGCTTTCTACATTCCCACTTAATATTGAACTACTGTTATATGTTTATATTAATTAAAACAACCTCTCACCACAAATTCAACAAATTTTATTTTAACCTTATGTACATTTCGACTATAAAGTAATCATCTTCAGAGGTATTTTTGCAAATAAATACCTAAATAAAATATTTACAAATAAAAATATTTATTTGTAAAAATACCTCTGAACGATTACTTTGTAGTCGAAATGTACATAAGGTTAAAATAAAATTTGTTGAATTTGTGGTGAGAGGTTGTTTTAATTAATATAAACATTTACGCCACAGTTGCTTTAAGTTGTTGACTGTTATATGTATTTACACGTTTATATTAATTGTAATTATAAAATAAAAAGTAACTAAAATAAAACTACTTTGTTGACCTCAATAGGGATTGACTTAATTTTTTTTTATATTACTTGTTTGTTGTTTTTAATTTGGTTTAAATATTTCCATCAGTTTATAATTATTATAAAAATGTGTACTTCAATAAATCTTACTGCAATTAATTTAATACAATGAGAGTTATCTATTTCTATTCGAGTTTATGAAATGACTACTTTTTAAATCAAAAATTTTTGACACATTTTAAGAGTTTATTTCAATTAAATTCGTTAAATAAAATTTGTATTCAATACATTTGTCAACGTTTAGGTAATAAAGTAAAGTTTTTTAGTAACTATTTTTTTTTTAATTAACTAGATTTTATTAAAACCTCTATCAACTACATTTTTGAAATTAAGTATTCGCCTCTGTTGCATTCACTGACTGCCACATTTTTTCATTTAAATTTGTGCCTATTACTTTAGTTATTTTAATTAATATAGGCGATAACAATCTCAATAAAGATAACAATCTTTATTTGGTTTATAGATTTCGTACAAACCGGTTCGAAATTCCGGTCTATGTACTAATAGCAACTAAAATAATATCAAACACTAAAGAAATAGCTTAATTGTTTCAAAATTAGCATGAGCTCTCATTCACTGTACTTTATTTTACTTTACCTTATTAAATGTCCTTAGTTCATTATTTATAAATATTGTTTCCAATGTACAAAACTAACACAATGAATGCCTTTATAAAGTTATATTTAGGCTTGTGATTGTGTCTAACGTTCCTGCTGACAGCTCCTAGTAGCCTTAAGGCGCACGTGATAACAGCTGACGATGATAAACACAGTATGCAGCTGTGACATTTAGTCATATCAGTGCTGACGGAGAACCTTTCGCAGCTGATACTCAATACTACAGTGGTTAGATCATGAACACTGCACTCCAGGTTCCATAAGACTTGCTCGTCAAAAACAAAGTGTCCCAGACGAATTTCTCTTGTTTTCGATTTCATATTACTTATTTGTAATTTGAACATAATGCCACGCAACTTTTACGAAAACTGTTGGTGAATCGAAATATCGTCAGGAAGGATAAATTAATCTTTACTTACTTTAGAACTAAGATAGTATTAACGTTTGTTTATCGAGTTATTTGATATACAGTAGTTACAAAAAAATCCAAACCCACCTACTTAAGTGGGACTAACGAATCGGTGTATAGTAGTATTGCAATGTCGGAGGGGTTGTCGATCCAAAACGGCTTAATATTGTTCCAGAGACAGCGCGCTGCAGCGGCTAAACATATTCGTGAATGTGCATCCAAATCATCTGTTTAAGCCTTACACTCAGACGTTTTGATGTCTACTAACTGATCTCTCCATTACATTGCACCCTCTATGATTATGCCCAGCTTTTCATATCTTTCTCTCAGTATATTGCCGAAAGTACTGACTTTCCCTCAGTTCCCCACAGGTCCTTTCCGCTATCTCAGAAATTCCCCATTGGGCGTTCTTTGTGCTCGCGGTATTTTCAGCATGCGTGGGTAAAAAAAAGGTTTCATTATTTACTCTGGCAACGAGTGTGAAGTTCAGCTTCCGCAGCCGTGTATGATGATAGAAAGTATACAGGATTAGAAATGTAGTTCACGATCTAAGCTGAAATCCAATCTTACAGCTTAATCGGAATAGCATCACTTGTTCACTGATGGAGCTTATAAACCGGAAAACCAAAAGTCGGTACAGGCGTCTACTCAAAATCGTTCAGTTTCTAAAGACTTAGGAGAACCCTAAACAAACGTTGATGGTGAACTAATTCAACTTCCAATCTAGTCAACAATCAGATGTGATGTAGGGTAGTTACATTGTGTGATTTTGCCCATGCGAAACCCAACAACCAATAGTATCCGAACTATCCAGGAGGGTATAAAAGATAAAAGCCATAATAAATCCTCCAAAGAAAAACAACCATCAAGCATTTCACTTAAATCGTCGCATAATAATCGACCATGTCAAATGACCAATATCAACAGCATAGTCCGTACTCGTAACACGAGTACGGACTCCAGATCATCCATGGAGCTCAATGGTTGCTTCTTCGAATAGTTACTGGTCACAGTCGTCTAGAAGAACTCTATATGAACTACACAACATATGAGGAACGGAAATTATGCAGGAATACGAAAAAATGACCACTTGAAGGAACGGGAAGATCTGCAGGACGTCATCTTCTACAGAACAATGAATGATTGACAAAGTTTCATTCAGGAATGAGAAGGTGGCCACATGAAGGAGCGAGAAGATCTACCGGACGTCATCTTCTATAGAACAATGTATGATTGACAAAGTTTCATTCACTAATAAGAAGGTGGCCACTTGAAACAACGAGAAGATCTACCGGACTTTATCTTCTACAGAACAATGAATGTTTGACAATTTTATTCAGGAATAAGAAGGTGGCCACTTGAACGAATGGGAAGATCTACCGGACGTCCATCTTCTACAGAACAATGAATGATTGACAAAGTTACATTCAGGAATACGAAGGTGGCCACCTAAAGGAACGAGAAGATCTACCGGACGTCATCTTCTACAGAACAATGAATGATTGACAAAGTTTTATTCAGAAATACGAAGGTGGCCACCTGAAAGGAATGGGAAGATCTACAAGAGGTCAGTGAACAATGAATGTGCAAGGCGAATAGAGTTGAACAAGGCTTGAGCATTAGATAACTGATTTATATTATTCTTACGAAAAACCTATTCTAATTTATGTAAGTTCTCGCCTGTTTAACTCCTTTTAATATTTCTTTCTTCGGGACATCTTCAAGTTAATACTGGTGTCCATTTATTTACAGTTCAGTTCATTATGGCAAACTATATCAGTCACAATGAGTTTTTATTTCTTTTCACCACGATATCGAAGACGAATCTGATATTTAACACCTTGCCACTGATTTTGATCCCAATATCAATTTCTTCTGTTTAATTGTATAAAGCCTATGCGTTTGCTTTATGAATGTATAGTGGGTGTATTACAGTACCAGACCTTCTTGATACGATCAGAGTCTCGTATACTCGTAAGTATATTATCAGAGTACATCTGTTAAATATGGGTGTCGTGACAATGTAAGAATCAAAGCGTTAAATATGGGTGTTGTGACAATGTAAGAATCAAAAGTGCTAAATATGGGTGTCGTGACAATGTAGGAATCAAAGTGTTAAATATGGGTGTCGTGACAATGTAAGAATCAAAGTGTTAAATATGGGTGTCGTGACAATGTAAGAATCAAAATGTTAAATATGGGTGTCGTGACAATGTAAGAATCAAAGTGTTAAATATGGGTGTCGTGACAATGTAAGAATCAAAGTGTTAAATATGGGTGTCGTGACAATGTAAGAATCAAAGTGTTAAATATGGGTGTCGTGACAATGTAAGAATCAAAGCGTTAAATATGGGTGTCGTGACAATGTAAGAATCAAAGCGTTAAATATGGGTGTCGTGACAATGTAAGAATCAAAGTGTTAAATATGGGTGTCGTGACAATGTAAGAATCAAAGCGTTAAATATGGGTGTCGTGACAATGTAAGAATCAAAGCGTTAAATATGGGTGTCGTGACAATGTAAGAATCAAAAGTGCTAAATATGGGTGTCGTGACAATGTAGGAATCAAAGTGTTAAATATGGGTGTCATGACAATGTAAGAATCAAAGTGTTAAATATGGGTGTCGTGACAATGTAAGAATCAAAGTGTTAAATATGGGTGTCATGACAATGTAAGAATCAAAGTGTTAAATATGGGTGTCGTGACAATGTAAGAATCAAAGTGTTAAATATGGGTGTCGTGACAATGTAAGAATCAAAGTGTTAAATATGGGTGTCGTGACAATGTAAGAATCAAAGTGTTAAATATGGGTGTCGTGACAATGTAAGAATCAAAGTGTTAAATATGGGTGTCGTGACAATGTAAGAATCAAAGTGTTAAATATGGGTGTCGTGACAATGTAAGAATCGAAGTGTTAAATATGGGTGTCGTGACAATGTAAGAATCGAAGACTTTGATACAATGCAGTTTTTACGAAGCAGTCAAGTTAATGACGCGTTTGTAGAGCTTCAAACAGTTTAAACTCGTAATTATACTGTAACACTCGGTACGACAGAGACGGGAGATGCACTCCACTTTCTACCCCTTGACGCCCACTCATTGTATCCAAGTGTGAAACACCCCTTCTATTTAACTGCAGTAGCTGTACATAATTTTCCGATAGACCGCTTCCTACGGGTAACTACAGTACATGACTCATCTGTTTTCAGATACACAGATCGATATCAAGACCGAACACTGTCTTTCCCTATTATTTTTATTGCCAATTTTTGTGATGACATGGGGAGCAGTGCGGATAAGCAAGGGCGATATGAATGAGGTCCCTATAATGCCGCCAAGATGTGGTTAGGAAGCATTGTAAAATTTTTGCACGCATAACGTTAGCAAAATATAGTAGCGTAGAACAAACTTTGCTTACACGTAAAGCAACGGTCAAATAATTTAATTTTCTTTGGAAGTCAATGCGTATTTATTCGCTAACCGTTTAAACTTTTATTATTTTATTAAAATTCCTTCTAATATCGCACACTCTCCTGATATATATATATATATATATATATATATATATATATATATATATATATTCTTGAAATTTAATATTATCCATTGTTTTTCCGTTGCACTGACTTTATGAAGTTAATATATTACTAATTTTGAGTAATATTATCCACCATTAAGTGCAATAATTTTATCTTGAGTGATGAGGCACCTTTCGGTCTTTGACCATTGTCGAATCACTGATTGTTCTCTGCTGTGGATGCTACGTCCGTGAAGCCGGTGTTTGTTGAAGTTACGCGCACTATTTCTTGATCTGTGTGTATGAGGTTTCTGTATAGTATGTCTTCTGTATATTTTTTTTGTAAATTCATTAAGTTGTTGTGTAAGTTTTTATAAATGTGGTATTTTTCTAGTGAGTTTAGTTCTATTGGGTTGTTATTTATTTCCAGTATGGTTAGGTTATTTTCGTAATTTGTGATTTCGTGTTTATGGGAAATTAGGTGTGCTGCAACATTTGATACTTTAGAATTTTTATTTTTGAATGCTCTATAATGTTCTTCAAATCTTATTTTAAATGTTCTGGATGTTTTTCCTATGTAAAAAGCGTTACAGTTGTTGCAAGTGATTTTGTAGATTCCTGATAGGTTATGTTTTTCTGAATTTGTTATGTGGTTTTTGTTACTAAGATATTTTATTATTTTGTTGTTTGGTTTGTAAGTTGGAGTGTAGTATTCTTTGTTGTATATATTTGTTATTTTTTCTATTTTGTTATTGGTATATTTATATTTTAGGTAGATTTTTTTATTTTTATTGTTTTCGTGTTCCGGTTGTAGTGTTGTGTTGAGGTTAGGTTTTTTTGTGAATTTATTGTATATATTTTTTATAATGTGTTTGTTGTATCCATTTTCTATTGCTATTTTTGTAATGTTATTTAATTCTTCATTTAATTTTTGTTTGTTATCCTGTGTGTATTTTATTGCTTTATTTATCATGTTACTGTAAGTGTTAATTTTGTGTGTCCAGGGGTGGTTAGATTTGTAGTGTATTGTGGTGTTGTTGGAAGTAGGTTTCCTGTATACTGTAGTTTCTATTTTATTATCATTTATATTTAAAGTAATGTCGAGGAAGTTGATTGTTCTATTTGTTTCTGTTTCAACGGTGAATTGTATGTTTTCGTTGTATGTGTTTAGTTTGTTTAATATTATGAGGTGTTCGTTGTGAATGGTAGGTTGGTATATTACAAGTATATCGTCTACATATCTTGTCCATAGTAAGATATTGTGTGTGTTTATTATAGGTTTAATTATTATTTGTTCAAAGTGTTGTAAATATATTTCTGACATGACAGATGAAATGGGTGAACCCATGGGGAGTCCTGTTGTTTGTTTATAATATTTATTGTTAAATTGGAAGTAATTTTGGTTACATATGTGTTTGGTTAGCGTAATGATACTATCTATTATGTTTCTTTTTTCGTTATTGTGTATCAGTTTGTTTTTTATTATTTCTATAGTTTCTTCTATTGGGATACTAGGGTACATGTTAGTTATGTCATAACTTATTATTTTTGTGTTGCTGTTTGTTTTTATCGTTTTTATTTTATTAATTAATTCGTATCCATTTTTTATATTGTATGTGTTGTTGATGTGTATTTTAGACCTTAGGATTTTGTCTAAGATTTTTGCGATTATGTAAGATGGTGCTGTTGTGAAATTTATTAGTGGTCTAAATGGTGTGTTTGGTTTATGGATTTTAGGTATCCCTGATAATACGGGTGCGCATGGTTTAAATGGGTATAATCTTGTGTGGTATTTTAATTTATTGTTATAGTTTAGGGTGTTACGGTGAGTGACTATTAAGTTTTTTATTGTAATAAGGTATTTGTTAGTTGGGTCTGGGATTTGTTCGTATTTATTTTCTTTTATGTAGTTAGTCATTGAATCGATATATTTGGTATTTTCTATTATTACTGGAGTATTTGTTTTATCTGATTTTAATATTAAGTAATCGTTGTTTTCTAGTTTTTCTCTGAGTTTTATAATTTCTTTTTTATTAATATATTGTTCTGTTATTTTGTTTTTTTCCGTTTTTATTAGGTTAATTTTATTATTAATGTTATTTCTTATGTGTTCAGTATTTTGGTGGGTAATTTTGTGGATGTTAGATTCTGTGTCAACTATTAGGTTTTTTATTATTTGTTTTTTGTTGAAGTTAGGTAGGTTATATTTGAAGGAATTTGTTATTATTATTTTTTCTTTTTCAGTAAATTCTGTTTTAGTTAAGTTTATGAATTTATTATTGTTAGAGGTGTGGGTTGGTTCTAGGCTATTTTTTAGGTTATGTTGTTGTTTTGATGTGTGGATTGGAGCTAGGCTATTTTTTAGGTTAAGTTGTTTTGATAAATTTTCGATTTTTTTGTTTTGTCTGTTTTGTCTGTGGTAGCACATAAAAAATAAACAAAACACTATTATCAATAAAGCAACAAAAATAGCAGAATCACACATTATTAAACAAAACATTAAAGCTGCCTACCATAAAAAAAGCCAAATCAATTTACAACTATACACAACCAATTTGGAATTAATGAAAACTTTTGACACTCTCACACCTATTATTTACGAAAAAATACAACAAATTATAATAAAACATAAAACAAACACTATTAACAGACAAAACAAAAAAATCGAAAATTTATCAAAACAACTTAACCTAAAAAATAGCCTAGCTCCAATCCACACATCAAAACAACAACATAACCTAAAAAATAGCCTAGAACCAACCCACACCTCTAACAATAATAAATTCATAAACTTAACTAAAACAGAATTTACTGAAAAAGAAAAAATAATAATAACAAATTCCTTCAAATATAACCTACCTAACTTCAACAAAAAACAAATAATAAAAAACCTAATAGTTGATACAGAATCTAACATCCACAAAATTACCCACCAAAATACTGAACACATAAGAAATAACATTAATAATAAAATTAACCTAATAAAAACGGAAAAAAACAAAATAACAGAACAATATATTAATAAAAAAGAAATTATAAAACTCAGAGAAAAACTAGAAAACAACGATTACTTAATATTAAAATCAGATAAAACAAATACTCCAGTAATAATAGAAAATACCAAATATATCGATTCAATGACTAACTACATAAAAGAAAATAAATACGAACAAATCCCAGACCCAACTAACAAATACCTTATTACAATAAAAAACTTAATAGTCACTCACCGTAACACCCTAAACTATAACAATAAATTAAAATACCACACAAGATTATACCCATTTAAACCATGCGCACCCGTATTATCAGGGATACCTAAAATCCATAAACCAAACACACCATTTAGACCACTAATAAATTTCACAACAGCACCATCTTACATAATCGCAAAAATCTTAGACAAAATCCTAAGGTCTAAAATACACATCAACAACACATACAATATAAAAAATGGATACGAATTAATTAATAAAATAAAAACGATAAAAACAAACAGCAACACAAAAATAATAAGTTATGACATAACTAACATGTACCCTAGTATCCCAATAGAAGAAACTATAGAAATAATAAAAAACAAACTGATACACAATAACGAAAAAAGAAACATAATAGATAGTATCATTACGCTAACCAAACACATATGTAACCAAAATTACTTCCAATTTAACAATAAATATTATAAACAAACAACAGGACTCCCCATGGGTTCACCCATTTCATCTGTCATGTCAGAAATATATTTACAACACTTTGAACAAATAATAATTAAACCTATAATAAACACACACAATATCTTACTATGGACAAGATATGTAGACGATATACTTGTAATATACCAACCTACCATTCACAACGAACACCTCATAATATTAAACAAACTAAACACATACAACGAAAACATACAATTCACCGTTGAAACAGAAACAAATAGAACAATCAACTTCCTCGACATTACTTTAAATATAAATGATAATAAAATAGAAACTACAGTATACAGGAAACCTACTTCCAACAACACCACAATACACTACAAATCTAACCACCCCTGGACACACAAAATTAACACTTACAGTAACATGATAAATAAAGCAATAAAATACACACAGGATAACAAACAAAAATTAAATGAAGAATTAAATAACATTACAAAAATAGCAATAGAAAATGGATACAACAAACACATTATAAAAAATATATACAATAAATTCACAAAAAAACCTAACCTCAACACAACACTACAACCGGAACACGAAAACAATAAAAATAAAAAAATCTACCTAAAATATAAATATACCAATAACAAAATAGAAAAAATAACAAATATATACAACAAAGAATACTACACTCCAACTTACAAACCAAACAACAAAATAATAAAATATCTTAGTAACAAAAACCACATAACAAATTCAGAAAAACATAACCTATCAGGAATCTACAAAATCACTTGCAACAACTGTAACGCTTTTTACATAGGAAAAACATCCAGAACATTTAAAATAAGATTTGAAGAACATTATAGAGCATTCAAAAATAAAAATTCTAAAGTATCAAATGTTGCAGCACACCTAATTTCCCATAAACACGAAATCACAAATTACGAAAATAACCTAACCATACTGGAAATAAATAACAACCCAATAGAACTAAACTCACTAGAAAAATACCACATTTATAAAAACTTACACAACAACTTAATGAATTTACAAAAAAAATATACAGAAGACATACTATACAGAAACCTCATACACACAGATCAAGAAATAGTGCGCGTAACTTCAACAAACACCGGCTTCACGGACGTAGCATCCACAGCAGAGAACAATCAGTGATTCGACAATGGTCAAAGACCGAAAGGTGCCTCATCACTCAAGATAAAATTATTGCACTTAATGGTGGATAATATTACTCAAAATTAGTAATATATTAACTTCATATATATATATATATATATATATATATATATATATATATCTTGTACAAATTTTTAATAATTAATAAAATACGTTTTTATTCAGCCAATCAAATTCAAACACATTTTTTTTTAAACCTATGGTGAATAACAATTGATTTTAATACAGTTTTTTTTCTTCAAATAATAGTTCAATAGCTCAATTATAAAATTTGTGGGGTCCAGCCAGATTCGAATTTAGAATCCTCATGTTTGAAGACTAACGCGCCTTTGCACTGCGCCAACTTTCCAACGCCTAGAAATATATTTTTCAAAGATGTATATGAATTTTTTCCTCCATCTGGTTGCCGTCCAAACCTCCATAGCACAACCTTAAATTGTTGCTAAAGTTATCACACAATATCATAAATGGTGCTCTAGGCCAACCAAAATAAAATTTTTCTCTGTTAACATAAGTAGGAATTTACTTGGTTTTTGTTTTTATATTACTTGTTTTTAGCGCATATTGAAAACATTTTCAGCTTTTCCCTGGAACTCCGCATTAACACTTCGAGTAAATACCGAAATAACTTTCAAACGAACTCTCCACAAGAGGGTTAAGTTTAACATGAATAGAACAGATGCTATGTAACCACTATGAACTTGACCTTAAAATCAAGAGAATAGAATTTTTAATTATTTGTTATAAATATAGCCTAAAGGTTACAAACACACACGTGTGCTCCAAAAGACACAATATATAGCTCAACAGCAAAACTTACTTCGAAAAAAATTTAACTGTTTAGGGAAAGACACCTTAAACGGGATCACTATAGCGCTAATAACATAGGAAAGTTTTTGGTAGCGATATCGTGGTAGGCCTGTCTTGTAGGGAGTAAAGACATATAAATGTTTCTTCCGAAGATTACGGAAAATCTTTTCCCAAGACTTTTGAAAATATTTTTAGCGTAGATTAAAGCTAACAATTGTTTTCGTCTCAACTTAGATATTTACGTGGGATTTTTCAGTCGTTTTTGAAGTTTTTCAACAACTAATAGATTTGCATGTGATCAACTGTTTCAAATTCCTTTAAGCAGCCATTGCATACAGCCTTTGGATCACGTGACCAATCAGCTGTCGCTACAAAGTTGATAAGATAATGAGGTTAATGCCAACAAAAAATAAACCACAATTAAACATAAATATAAACTTAAAGTTTGGATAATACAGTGTATACTAGAACACGAATGTTTGCAAACACCGTTGATGCATTGTTGTCGTTTTAGTTTGCATGTAAAACAAGTTTTACGTTTTATACGTCTGTGACGTCGTAAACTGTTCCAAAATTTTTATGAAATTGAAATTTCAATGCTAGTCTTTTCCAATTGTGCCCTGAAGTGTTTTATTTGTTTAGCAGTTGAACTTAAGTGTCTGAAAATGGCTTCTGATATAACTTTGTAATTAATGTCGATTACTGTACTCTATTGATTAGTTAATACCAATCGAAAAATGTCTCACAAACGAATCTGATATACCAATATGATGGATAATCCAGACCATCTCAAGTTAATACACGCGCTCATGCGGCAGCTCCACAACCGTATCTGTTAACCAAAGATAAATGTTTAAAACAACCATTAACCAATCTATACCTTTATACGCCCAATTCTCTGTGGTTACTATCATTAACTCCGGTATAAATAACCCCATTCCAAGGGTTAAGCTCCGTAAAGCTAACTGCAGGATATTCCAGAGCTTTGAAATAAATAATCCTATAAACAAATCAAGCGTACACGTGGGAAACTATTCTAATAATAGGTCCATTCATTCGGTCACGGCTCTTCCAACCGTAAATGCGCAAGCGTGCGCCAAACTTGTTTCCTTGTTAGTCGTTTATAAGAGCACAATAAATATGTTATAAATAACATATTTATATTTTAAATATGATGTTACATTATTAGCAAGTTTTCAAAGATAACTATGATCACTAATTAATAGTTAACATAGTGAGTTAACGTCGATTATTTCCGTACTTAGATATCTTACTTGAAAATGCATTAAAAACAAGAAAGTTTTTATAATCGTCGCAAACAGAAATAATGATATAATTGAAAAAAACTAACATAAACTAAATTTTTAAACACGCTCGAAATTGTGTAAACTATAGTGTCTTCGTAAAACAAATTTAGTTATATTACAGAGTTGCCTATGTCTTTGTAAAACAGCTATATTACACTACATAGCTATATAGCTACAAAATATCCTGCCCCTTAACATGGTCTTGAAATAGGCCTACTTGTGTAGTTGCAAGATCGAGTCAAATTAAGGCCGCTCATTTCGGAAACTGGTTACGTGGGGAATATTTTTCACAACAAAACCTACTTTTAATATAACCATACAAACCTTCACCTTGTTATATCAAGTTTAAGCTCAATGCAATCAAATTTAATATTAATTCAACGTTTATCCTCGTTTATTAATTTATCCTCGTTTACCTTATGTTAGTAAACAAAATCCATGTATGTCGTAAAGACTAGCCACTTTCTACATACAACTTTCCATGTAGAAGTTCTAAATACTGGCGAAACTATTAAATTCTTTGTGTATTCGCTGCTTTCAATATATTTTGTTTTTGTAACATGTCATCTGATTTATCTCTTAGTGTTTCATGTGCTATCTATATTGTTTTGTCAGCTATGTTGTAAAAAGATAATTAAAATATATGGATTATACATATTAACCCTAATAAACAAACAAACACATATACATATCCTACTAAATCATACTTCTATTTATATTGTATATACAAAACCAGTATTACGTATTTGTTTATGAAATGGTCTCTTCAAATATTTAAATCAAAACAATAAAGTGGTGGGTTACTAGAGTAAATTAGCCTATTAGGTTTTTTCAATTACCTTAAAATTATTAAATACAAAACGGCTTTTTTATATAAATATGTATCAACTTCAACTGAACATAATAATCACACAACAAAATATCAGGTAAACACAAAAACTGTTTTTGTTAGAATACCTAAACATGCTTTCAATTTAAAGGTTTTCTTTAATAATATTCTTGTCAATTTATAATTAAAATGTCACAACCAAAAAACTAAGCTTATAGCAAAACTAGCGCCCCGTGCCTCGCCCGCACTCGTTAAAAATTGTCACTTAATACGTAAATTTAACAAATGTAAAAACAACTAATACTTAATTGATAACTACTAAGGAGATTCTTTATATATATATATATATATATATATCATTAAAGTATACACTAATTTAATGACGATGACAACCATGTTATAAAACATAATATAAATTGTTCTTACTATCAGGATTTCTTTTTAAATATGCACAACTATATATTTATCTGTAATTTTTTATCTAGTATTATATTTAATTACGAATTGTCATATTAATTTTCTTGTGTTGAGGAAAGCTCAATGCTAAACACGGAGTAGGCCTACCACTAAACATCACCTAATTCAGATAAATGGAGTCTTTCCATCCATTTAATATGACAGGCCAGCTAGGATTGATAGAAGGGACATACGCTACATTAATTTCTTGTCTATTACTATCACAATTACTTAGCGTTTTGTAATAATTAAATAATGATGAAACATCAACTCGCCATTAATAATTTATTCTCATACACGTTTTAATAAAAGCCATTATCATTATGGAGTATGCAGCAGCTCAGGATCTAAACTATAACTAGTCAGATTTAATTTGGAAAATGTAGTTTAGATTTTATGTTGTACTTAATGTTTACGATGAGGATCATTGAAACTTATACTATTAGGGTATAAATACGATAATAATTGATTGTGAGTTGGTGTTTTTTATTTATTATTTTTGTTCACAAGTAAACTAGAGTTTTGGTATATTTATTATTTACAGTTTGTAGATTATTACAATTTTATGGAACGTATTTTATAAAATAGACAAATTGTTGTACTAAATTGGTCTTACTCCTACGGATAATTCGGCGGTGGAATATTGTAAAATAACAATATTTACAAAGTAATATTTAGGTCTACTATGCAAAACTGTTATAACTACTGAAAAAAATAAGATTTAAGTTCGACTTTTAAGAACATTTTACTTCCATTAAATAAATTTATTTCATCAAACTTGTTAAAGTAAGTTATAATTTACATTTCTGACAGTAAATTTGAGAACTAAATCACTTATGTCTTTGTAAATGGGCCACAAAAAAAGTATTTATATTTATTGTTAGTTTTGTTATTGAAAAATAACTTTATTACTACAAAATTTCAAATGAAGATGAAGATGCAAAACTCAAATACGTTTTGAGCATTTTACATAAAGAAATTAAAATACTTTCATAAAACATATATTCGTAGTACCTTTCAGAAAACTACGAGTATTAAATAACAAAAATAAAAATATTTGTTATGCTTATTATTAAAAAAAACGCGCCTCAATATTAATTCCAAGTCAAATTTAAATGATTACAAATAGCACACATCATTAGTATATGAGCCTACCACACTGATAAAATAATATTTTGAATTAAACTTTGCAGAGGATTGTAATAAAATTAAGTTTCGGTAAATATACTGCTACTACAACGGAAAAATGGAAAACAGGAGATGCAAAAAAATTCACTTTAAATAATCCAACATTTGCATGCATGAAAACACAAAAATTCTACAGTAAGAAAACAGGAAGGTAAAAACAACCCATTAAGAATTAATTGCAATCTAAAATTATTTTGACGAATCTCATTGTTACATTGACACTATTATCACTTTTAATTAAGTCAAACATATATAATTTTTTCAGTTACAATTAAGACAAACCCCATCTCAAACAAGACCGGTTCTTCAGTAACTTATAACCATATACAGATATAAGTGATCCAATGATATTTTTAATTTTTAACAGTAATACTTGCCAAATAGAAATTACATTTCAACATAAATAAAGTACAAACTTTTCAGAGGGAAATAATTAAAATCTAGATTAAAAAACCATGTTTTCATATACAGTAGTTCTCGTTACCTGATAGTGGTGACTTAGGCACTTCTGTCAAATTTATTCCTTTCTCTTGAAAAACGTGCTTGACATTATAACAGTCAATGCTTGTATTAGCTGATGTAACTACCAATGCTGAATGGCAAAATATTATATAAAAAATAACAATAAACGAAATGCGAGAAAAAAACATGCTGAATAAAGTTCTAATGTAACACGAAAAAAACATCTTCAGTGAATAGGTTAGAATATCTATAAATTACAGTAAAAATAATTAAAACGTTTGTAATGAATAGAAACAGCAAACGTTTTGCTCTAGACAACTAATATGGATTGTTCTTTGATGATTTATATTTTAACGAATGTCAAAAATAAAAGAAATATTGAGGTGACTCTTACTACAGTTCAACACAGGTAGGCCTAAAATTGGTCAACACAACTGCAAAACATCCTTATAAATTACTGCTTTGAAATATAATTCTCGTTTATTAAATACGTCAAGTTCCTTGCAATACAATTTATATTCATAATTGCGACTAAATAGATATATATATTTAGATTAAATAAACAACACTAACTGACATAACAAACACTCCATAGTTCCACACACTGACGCGGTTACCGAGTGAAATACTAGTACTCAATGCTAGGTTACATGTGATGGCAGACTCTCTTGTACTGATTAGTTCCAAACCTGACAACGTACAGCGCCACTTCATAGACTGATTCAGCTAAACAGCTGTTTTTAAAACTAAACCAAGGTACTTGAATTTTGTAGTCCATTACATTCATTGAATCTTAATCACTTTAACAATAGCTTATGACTATTCGAACTTTAAATTTTGTACATTTGTTAAAACTTATTGATACAGAACGTTTTCGATCGCTATGTCGATGTTTGCAATCTTCATGGAAGAAAACACTGAAGTTTTAACAAATTTACAAAATTTAAAGTTAGGATAGTCATAAACTATTGTTAAAGTGATTAATTAAACCAAGGTAAATACCATGTATGTTTTTATTTTTACAATATTTTAATTTGAAATTCAAGTACAATAAAGTAATACTATTTTACAAATTTAGTTAATTTGCTTTTAAATTGTTTTTGCTAATATTTAATATCATTAAAAAAATAAGCTCATATAAATTACCGGATTTGAAGTTGTATTTATTAATGTATGCGTTATTTAAAATTGATGATACAAAATATATTGATATAGTAAAAATCTCTAGCCTCGAATATCTTCTATAAAGAATGAAAATTTATATTAATTGCAGTTAATAATATGTACAATTTTTACATCTATAAAAAACCAAATTTCTAGGTTTGTGGATATAGAATTTTGTTTTTTAAAACTTTTTTAATATTAAAAATATCTACAAAATATTTTTGCCCTTGATTCATCTTTAAAAATCATTTGTATGATTTTTGGATGTCTGAATTTGTTCCCAAAAAACAATTGATTATAAAGTAGCCTGCTATAGATAAACAATTCCTACTTGAGCACTCACCTATAACATGCCAAATGTTTAAGCCATCCAAATAATTCAATAATCAAACTATTTATATAACTTTAAAATTTATGAAAATGGTATAAATTATGTAGAAAAGGAATAAAATTTTAGTTAAACAAATTTTAGAAAATGTATTTAAATGTGGGAAAATTATTTTTGGAAGTAAAGAACAATTTTATCTATAAATATATTCAAAATCATTAGAACAAAGAATTTATAGAAAACATTTAGATTTTCATTGTCTATGGATTAATTATATTGAAAAATAAATGGCATTACTTTTAACTGTAAACAGTTCGTTAAAGAAAAAACTTATTTTTCCTGTTTGGAAATTTTAATTTTCTCTTTAAATTTTATTTAGTGTTATTTTTTGTCTTAAAACAAATGTAAAACAATAAGAATATGCTTATGTAAGTAATTAAAAATATACTCTTAAGTAATTAGAATATACAATCTTTCTGTACATATAATAATATTTTCATTTGTTGATCCCATCTTCGCCTGAGCTACTAGTAATCACTAAACACTTTTAAATGTTTTAAACTTGCCTATAGTAGCAGTTACTTTGCTTTTTGTGGACGGCCATTTCGGGAGATGTGTCCCTTTGTAACGGTCTGTGTTGACAAAGGGACACATCTCCCGAAATGGCCGTCCTCAAAAAGCAAAGTAAGTGCTATTATAGGCAAGTTTAAAAGATTTTAAAGTGTTTAGTAATAATATGTTAGTAATACAGTACAGTATTTATTTACTACTGGTACAACATGTGAGCATATTTCAGTAACATTAATACAACATTTTATGGAAAACACAGTTTTAAATTAAAATTTTAATACAAAAATACTTAAAATTTTAAGAATTATTACAAATTTTGGTTATGCTGCACTTATAAATTAATATAATATATCTTCTTAATCCAATGCCCACTCTTGGCATTTGTGCAGTTTCTATGCAGTCTAATAGAGGGTGGTTAGACATGATTAATATAATATATGACAAGCAGGTCTTAAAAAAAAATTATTTATTCCAATTGGAGTAAATTTTTCTAAAGAGCAATTTTTTCATATATATTTCACATTAATAAATTCTCATGAAAATTAATTTTTGTCATGCTTTATCTCATTTTTAGAACTTTTAAAGTTAGATAAATCGTTATCACTGTCAAGATTAAATAATTACATAATTAAAAGTTTTCTATGTTATAGGTACTCACATATGTAGAGATTGTAGAGATACCCCAACAAACAGGGAGGAAGTTGAGAAGGAATGGAGAGATGACAACCCTTCAATGGATGGTTATACATTGAATAAAATATTTAAACAAAACCATGTTTTGTTATTTTATAAGTTTTCTGAATAAATCATTTTTAAATAGTTCTGACAAACATATACAGAAATATGAACAAACATAAAGAATAGAAGTGGGTTGTCTATTCGTGTTTCAATTGTTAAAATATTTTAAGCTGGTTTGACTTCATCTTAACTTGAGATACTAGTTTTATGCTAAAACACTTGAACATATATAGATTTTTTATATTTGTCTACACTATTGTAACAATATATGAGTTAGTCTGAGTTGACAGTGGGATAAATCTTCTGAAACGGGCGTACTCAATAATCTAAAACATAAGTGCTAATTATAGGGAAGTGAAATATCAATATATGTACAAGGATTTTAGTATATTTTAAATGTCCTGCTCTAAATCTCAGTAATTTATCTACTAATGAAACCAAACATTGATGGTCAAGATGTGCTGCACTTTCAGCCATAAAATATAACTAAATAAAACTATATTATTCTGCAAAACAATGTATTCTAACCAATGTTAATAAGGGCTTCACAGGGCCCAGAGCTAAATTTTTGAATTGTTTTCCAAAAGAATCATTAATTCTGAACATAGTTAATCATCATCGTTAATGATTAACAATCATTAAGCGTTTTCTCACTATGAAAAACAACCATGTTGTAAATCTGCTATATGTATGGCATGTTATGTGAATATTAAGTATATGTAGAACAATACTGAGGGGTTAGTTCAGATAGTATTTACATGAAGATTTCTTTTTCTTTAGAAATAATTCACAGTTTTCAATCAGTTGGGGTCCCATTGCGTGTCATTTAATACAACTGATATTTTTACCTAGTACTATAGTTCTTAAGCTGTTTAAACTTATATTTTTAACCTTGTTTTGAACCAATTTTAAAGTGTTTATTATATTAAACAACTTATATTATAAAGACAACGTGTGTTTGAATTCGAGCTACAGGCAATGGTCACCCAGTTAAGTAAAGACATTCAGCCACTGTCGACTCTTCTCTGGTGGATTCACCAACTTCGTCATCAGCTACATTAAATTATATGCAGTTTTTGAGTTGTACACCTTGAGGTTTTTGTTATAGTTACAACTTTGGTATCACTTGGCAAAAAACCGCAACTTACTGATATTTTTCAGCAGACAGGTTTTGCACAATGCACTCACCTAGTGCGAAACAATATCTGCTGAAAAATATCAGTGAGTAGAGGTTTTTTGCCAAGATACCAAAAGTGTACCTAATTTACTACACTAAATAAACAACTTTTATATTATTAAATTTGAAAAGTACTCCATATTTGGGTGAGGTTAACTGTAAAAAATTAAAATTGGTGTAATTTCACCTCAAATTTAAAAGCTTACATTTATAATTACATAATCAAACTGTCTAATAATTATCTTTTCTCTTTGATTTAATTAAACTTATCGCCTTTGTGCCTTTTCCACTTTAGCTAAATTTTATTGAATTCTTAAACAGATATTACAAGTTTCTTTTCCAATAATAAATTTCTGAAAGGTAAAAGTCAAAATAGTGAA
This sequence comes from Prosapia bicincta, assembly GCA_036971475.1. Classification (NCBI taxonomy): domain Eukaryota; kingdom Metazoa; phylum Arthropoda; class Insecta; order Hemiptera; family Cercopidae; genus Prosapia; species Prosapia bicincta. The sequence continues at coordinate 107,202,614 of JBAIZL010000005.1, read as the reverse complement.
CTCAAATCTCACAAAAAATTAGTTTTTAATAAACATACACACAACAAACTAGTTTTGGCGACGATGTCACCTTCCTCAGTGCTTGGCTACTACTAACATATTGTCAAGCTATCGTACAAGTCAAATAAAACAAACAAGATAAAAATACAAAGTCAAGCAATAAAATTAATCTATTACATAGCACAACACTTCTTACTCGGGAGAGGTATATATTTTACTTAACTGCTATTATTATTACGTAGCAAGTGATTTGAATTATTGTAACCTTTCACAGTTATCCCCTCTCAATTCTTGTTATGATAATGCATGCTCTACATATCATGCTATGATACAGATTCCTGTTATGATATAGTTAAAATAACTACAAACAAAATAAAATAAATACATATCAGTACAAAGGCTGCATCATATAATTAAGGTGAAACATTAGAGTTTTCAAGTTCCTAGGTGTTTGAAAATTAAAAGGAGTTATTTAAGTGGAATACAATACTGGCTAGAACAGGGAAAACGTCTTGGTACCATATTATAAATCCTCTGGAAATGAAATCCCCCATAACCCCTCCCCTTTATACTATAATTAAATGGTATTTGCATATGAAAAAGAACCAAATATTATATATATTGAGTTCAATTTATTTATTTATACATACTATCACAAGAAACATCATATAACATTCTAAGTTTTAATTTGCAAGGCAAATTTTAACTGATAAGAGAAAAATCTGTTGGTGAAATGCTTGCGCTTGAATTTTTTACACTAGCATGCCTATTTGAGGTTGTATTTTAGTAAGGGCACAACCCAAGTCATTAGCAACATCAAGTTTGTTCCTATAATATTAAATATATTTAATCTATCTTATTATTTTCCAACTGATCATGGAGGTTGGGAAAGATGGGCTAGAGTGTAAAAAGTGTAGACCACATCATACCAGGATATTTTGAGCACAAATTCTAACCTTTAAAAAATATAGAAGTTGTATTTTTTGCTTTAATTAGTCCAAAGTATTTTTGTAAAGTTATTTTTAAACTGTAAGGATTATGATTTTGTTTTAAACTTACCAAATTTGTTTCTTAATTTTTAAAGAAAATATTGTGCTCCATGGAAACTATTTTCATAACTTCAATTTTGTCTAAATGATTATAAATATTTATAATCATTTAGTGAAAACTAGTAGCTCACGTCAAGATGGAATCAACAAATATTTAATTTTGTCTTCAAAGAATCCACAGTGTTTTCAAAGGTTGTTTATTTAAATATTAACAATTTAAAATTTAGGCACTGATGAAGATCGCCATGGAGGGATTGAAAACGTTCTGTCTCAGTAACATTTTACAAATATACAAAATAAATTAAGGTTTGGATAGTCATAAACTAATGTAAAAGTGATTAATTAGGTTTCACCAAATGTAATGGATTACAGAAAATTAGGGTAAAAAAATGTTTGTAAGATAAGCCATTTTGTTAACAAGAGCAGTGGACTTGATTTTGGTAAGTTTTGGCTCCTTTATACAAAATAAGAAGGCTGTATTTTACTTTTAATGATTACACTTTTTACCTTGTATAAAAGTAAGTTTTTTTTAAAACCAAATTCATCCTAACTGGTTACTTTTTAATTATATTGTAATGTAGTGTTCAATTTTATAAAACCACCCTGGTTTTATAAAGTTTTTTATTTGTTTGGAAGTTATTTTGTTTAATGTTATAATTTATAATTTTTGGGGTGTTAGCACCAAGGTTTATTATTTAGTTCTGGGTTCCTGAATATTGCCTCCTAATTTTATACAACAATACAACCACATGCAAAACATATTCCAAAATGAAGACCACTTCACTAGTCATCAACTTGGCTTATCTAAGCAAACATTATTTTTTTATACAACTACATCTAGCCTGGGTAGTTTATAGTCATGTATTATAGGGCAGCATAATATAATGTTCTTCTAATGTAGTATAACATAGTGCTCTCTTTTATAAAAACCACAGTTCACAAAAGTTGTGAGGTCAGTTTGTTTTCAACACTTTTATTAATTTTAGGATTGAGGACCAAGATTTATTGTTTTTGAGATCTAGGATGCTGATAGTACCAAATAAACTTTTGAGATTTCAAACAAATTAATATTGTGTTAAAACAAATTAGAGAAATTTTATTTTTGAAACCTTTTGTTTTATTATAGAAAAGTATCAAAACTTCTGTTTTGTTGAAACCTTTTGTAAAATTTTTGTTAAAAGTAAATTCCTACTGAGGTCAAGAAAGACAAATTTTATCATTGTTTGGTTATTTCAAGTTTGTTTGTTTACTTTATTCCTTTTATACATTTTTAACCTTGCAGCACTATTTATGATATTTTGTGTTAACCATGGCAACAGTTTAAGGTTGTACAATGGAGGTTTCAAATCAGAGGGGGCCGGGAATGCATATATGACTATTAGAAATTCAATTTTTGGTATTAGAAAATTGGTACAGTGCTGGATCTCCAAATTTTTATAATTTAATTATTGAATAAATATTTGAAAAAACTGTATTAACATCAATTGTCATCCACTATAGGCTTTAAAAAATGTATTTAGACTTGATTGGAAGAACAAACAGTATTTTATTAACGATTGAAAATTTGTACATGATATATATCAGGAGTGTGAGCTAATAAAAGAAATTTAAAAATATAGATAATAACCTTCAACTAATATTATTATATGAAATAAATTAATATGCCTAATTATGATTATAATTAAACCTATGACTCCACGCTTCTCCCTAAAATTCTAATTGATTAAAATTTATAATTTAATTAATAGATAAATTATAATTGTCAATTTGTGGCCGGACACTTTATAGAAATAAAATATTTTTCACAGCAATTGTATAGCTAATAAATGCATCTATAATTTAAATCACTTTATTATTGTAATAATAAAACTACTTCTTCACCCAGAAAAATAATTTATTTTTACTTTTTTCCAGTTTAAAATCTTCATATTTTCATATTATCAGTGGTATAAAAAATTGTCATATTCTACTCCATCTACATTATGATTGTTAATGCCAATACTGTTATCAGTAAATAGCTTTAAACTGTGAAAATTAAATAAAAATTATTCCTTTTGATGAAGTAGTTTTATTTAAAATACGTATAACAAGAATAAATGTCATATGTATATATATATATATATATACATACACACACACACATATATATATACTGAATAGGTTAACAGACTGCTGATAATACTAACGATGTATATGGAAATACAAATATGTACAAGAATAATTTATTGACTATACAATCCAATTAATGGATTATATACTTAGTAAATTATTCTGGTATTTTGATTATTACACAAGAACACATAATACAGTAAACTCCCGATTATCCGTGGAATAGGGTGGCCCGGTAACGTCAGATAACGAATTCCCCGGATAATCCGTGTGAACAAAGAATACGCAAAACGATCGATAATCAATTTTTATACCACAAGTTACACAAATAATGAACCCGGTTAATGCAATTCACAAATAATCTTCAGAGGATAAAATAAATACAGAAAATAATTTAAAATGTCGATGTATTTGACGGATTACAACATGTACATTTATTTGTCTAACTATTTACAGTACCTACATAAGTATATGTCAAAAGTAAGTATGTATGTACATATGTAATTTCTTTTACACATAATACTTTCACTTTTTAACAAAAAAATCTGTCACTTTCGCCTGTATTTTTGTGAGCATTGATTTAGCTTTAATGTGCGGTCTAAGTGTCTTGAGAACCATTTGTTGCACAATGTCTACTTGTGTCACGTGTGTCACAAAGCCATAAAGATCGATAATGTATACGAAATAAATTTCATGTCCTAGACTATTTATAGCGGAGATTAGCTGACATTTGTTTACAATCTTATGATACACATTAGGATTTCGGGCGTCCAAGCATTTTGTCATTGTCCCTTATATACAGTAATCTGATCGCCCCTTTTATTTCGCTGGCCTCCTTTCAATGTGGCCCTTTCACATGCAAAATGCTTCCCTTTCAATGTGAAAATTGGTATGTACATATTTACATATCTATTCCCTTCATCTTAACTTCTATTAAGCCTTATATGTATTTACGTCGTAATTCACCGTTTGGTAATCTGATTGGAATAAAAATTGGATATTTGTAAAACAATGGCAGACCCCGGATAATCCGCAAACCGGTTAATCCGCCCACGGATAATTGGGAGTTTACTGTATATATATATATATATATATATATATATATATATATATATATATATATATATATATATATATATATCGAAATCTTGATCATGACGAGCTGGTTGTAAATTACAAATTACACTTTTGCGACCAGACATTTGTTAACTAAAAGTTGTTAATTGTTAACTTGGTTGTTACAATTAAGTTGTAATTAAGTTGTTAACAATTAACAACTTTTATTTAATGAATGTCTGGTCACAAGTAATAGCAAAAGTGTAATTTATATATATATATATATATATATATATATATATATATATATATATAATTTAATTTAAATTTAATATATTATTTATTATTGTTATTAGATTTTTATAATTTATCATTTATTATTTAGATTTGGTAGATAATTATTTTTCCTGAAGGTGCTGGTACTATTTTATCGACGAAAAGCTTTGAATAATAAATGTATTAAAAGTATTCTTGTTTTCAAAATATTTTAAATTTATTAACTATATTACAAGAAAACATATATCTCCATATTTAATATATATATATATATATATATATATATATATATATATATATATATATATATATATATATATACGGTGGAGTCTCGATAATTTGAAGTAGATGGGACGGAGATATACCCTCCAATTACCGAAAACTCGAACTACATGGAAAGACATTTCTGTGTTAATCACTTTTACATTAGTTTATGACTATCCGAACTTAAATTTATTTTATAAATTTGTAAAAACTTACTGAGACAAAATGTTTTCGATCTCTCCATGGCGATATTCATCAGTATCTCAGTCATAAACTAATGTATAAGTGATTAATTAAGTTTCACCGAATGTAATGGACTACAAAATTCAAAAGGTTTCTGTGTATTAGATAAAATAGGAGTTTTAATGAATTCCTAACATTAAAAATTCAATAAATAAGTTTACAGAAATTTATATAACATTTTTTTAAAGCCCGACTCAATTCTTTTCAATACCATATTGATATATTTCTTGAAAGCCCGACCTACATTTCTTTTGCATACCGTATTGATATAAATATTTCTATCAAGCCCGACTCATCTCCTTTGCTTACCATATGGCTATAAGCAATTCTTGTTCTAATATATATGTATATATATATATATATATATATATATATATATATATATATATATATATATATATAAAGACAACATAAGTTATTCAAATACAAGAATATTTATTAATTTATATATTAAATATGTTGATATGTTTTCATATAATGTAATTAATAACTTATTACACTCTTGCGACCAGACCCCATGTCAACTTATGACTTTTAGCACTTTAATTTTTTGTAAAAACTTACTAAGACATAACTTCATAAGTCGTAAGTTGGCAGGGGGTCTGGTCGTGGGTAGTAGCAAGAATGTAATAAGTAATTAACAACTAGCCCGTCATGAACAGCAACAAGATTTCGGTAATTAATGAATTAAAAATATTTCAAAAACAAGAATAGTTTTAATACATATATTGACATTATAAGTAAGATCACCTAGAATATGCCAATGGGTAGAAAACAGATAGTATATTGAACTACTATATGTCCTATGATGATATTCTGAATTTTAAGAAATGGGAGCAGCTTTATTACAAAAAAGAACAATAATTGTAATAAAGCATCTGTTAGGTAAATAACTGTTAATAAAAAGTTCCAATTAAAGTATCCACTTAAATATACTTAGAAATAAAACAACTACATTTAGAAAATTAAATGTAAATTCTTTTATTGGTGGTTTTGTGTCTTCTAACTTTACATCGATAAAACTACAATGAACCAAAAGAGATCGGCTGACATAGAGCTTAAAAGCAAAATAGTTGAATGATCTTGAAATACTCCCTCACTAAATGGTATGAGTTGTGACTTTAATGATAGCATTTCTGTCTGACTGACAACACAGGTAGTGTGCAATGTTTATGCATTTCTATGAATATAAGCAGGGCTAAATATTTTATCAAGGAGTTTAACTAACAGACAGGTGTCAATTATATGAGCACCAATTATTTGAAAAGTCTATTATTATTAACATGGAAAAACGTGTAAATTTTAAAGTTAATGTGTACATTTAAAAAATACTTACAGTACTATGGACCTGTGTAATTGCATAGCAGAATATTTGTTTGTGTCTTCATGTTTTTTTTTTATCTGTTCTGCCTTTAATAATAATTTTATTTTTAATACAGTACTCTAATAGACTTATTGTTTGTCTAATAACTAATTGTTTGTTGTATTATAATAATAGGATGTAAAGCACTGTACATATGTTTTAATAGTACACAATAATCTTTTCTAAAACATAAACTGTAGCTTTTATTTAATATATTATATCTTTTTTATTAGTCAAACAATTTGATTATCCGAATGCCCTCAGGTCCTAATTAATTCGAATAGTCGACTCTCTAGCATATTTTAAATTTAGTAAACACTAAAACATAGTATAAAAAACTTGCAGCTTTTTTGTTGTACATCTTGAGGTTTTATGTATAAATTACACTTTTTTGTATCAACTTGGTAAAACTTGACACTCACACCAACACAACACACCTCTTGTCAGTAATTCGCAGCAATGAAAATGTGCTGACCCAGCGCGAAACACGTCTGCTGAATAAATCAGTAAGTAGTGGTTTTTTTGCCAAGTTAATATAAAAAAGTGTAATTTAAAACATAGTATATAAGTAGTATTTATGTTGTTTTTATTGCCTAATTCATATAAAAGTAATGACAAAATATTTCAAATTTGGAAAATTGAAATACTTTCTTCTTGCAAAAAATTATTTCTTAAAAATTGGAAACGGTTTTTTTTTATAAATTGTATTTAATATGTTTGACAGTGTTACATTATAAAACAATATAATAGCCAATAGAAATAAGTATACTACTTTATATACTAATTTTAAATACACAATGCTTAAAATACAGTATACAATTTTTTATAGTATACAATATAGTTAACAATTTTTATATTAAATACTTTTAAATATACATAGTTTTTTTATATTTTAACAAAGATTTGAAAAAGTGGAGATAACAAGTTTTTATCAATAAACGATTCATTTAGAAACTTAGTTTTTGACAAATACTATTTTAATGGTTTAATCAGTTTCTATGTTTTTATGGCAGTTGCATCAATTACAAATAATATTTACTATAAGTAATTATTACATAACTAAGTGAATACTTTAGAGTTTACTTGCAGACGGTTTTAAAACAATCGTTTCATTTATGAAGCTAAGTTTCTACAGTAAGTTCTAAAGTATTCACTTAGTTATGTATTAATAACTTATAGTTTAATCAGTGAATTCAAGATGATTGCAAAAATCAACTATATTATTTAGTTTGTATTAAATAATTTGAAAATTATAGTTAATTTTAAGTTAAAAAAATTATTTTACAACAAGTTATGTTTATATCTGGTGTAATGTTACTCATGGAAATAATTCTGAGCAAGCTAAATGGTCAAGGTTTGTGCACTGTAGAGATAGTATGGGAATTAACTGTGCAATGCTGGATAACTGGATAATTGGTACAACTCATTGGACAAAACATACAGGAACATACACAAACATTATTTTACAAAAAATTATTTTATATTGGGAGCAATGTTACTCATGGAAAAAATTCTGAGCAAGCTAAATGGCCAAGGTTTGAGCACTGTAGAGATAGTATAGGAATTAACTGTCAAATAGCTGGATAAACTGAATGACTCAGTGTACAAAACAAAAATCATGAACTTGTAGTGAAAGTCAGAATAGCATAAAACGTTAAATTATCTGCTTTATTCATCACTCATAGTGATGAGTGATCAAGTGTATAATTCTACTTAGTGTCGATGGCAACACTGTTTGCTGTCTCTATGGTAGGAAGTAGTGAAGCTACAACAACACATGCAATATCCTGTCAACAACAAGGGACACACTTTGATGGTAATTACTATCCCCTGCACTGAATCTGTCAACTAATGAATCAGTCAGCTTTAATCTAGAATCAAAAAGTTACACAAACTCAGCACACCACTTAAAATTATGATTTAAATGACATGTGACTCACTCAGTTGAAACCTACAGAAAATAAACATATGGGCTTAAAAATGGTGTTTATAGTATGCTTTAATTTATTGCTCTTAGTTGAAGGTAATTTATTTCAAGGTCCATCTTGAACAAGTGTTCCCAAAACCAATCAATATATTATCAATAACTGTAGTAACAGATATTGCTCAATTAACCGGTTTGGAATAGACAAATTACTTTTCATTTAATATTTAAGTTTTTTGAGTTTCTAACTACCAGGGGTGCCAGGACTAACTAGCTCTTATAAAACAGTACCATCAATTTTAATGTTGGTGTGATCACATTGCTTTTGCTCATCAACATAAACAGGCTTGTCATTCCATTAAAACATAGTTTTTGTCTTGTACATCTTGAGGTTTTTCTATAATTACAATTTTGGGTATGAACTTGGCAAAAAACCACTAGTTACTGCTTTTCAGCAGATGCATTTCACACTAGGTCAGCGCATCATTCAGTACTGTGAGTCACAGACAAGACCCATCTCACAGCATTGAAAGATCTTAGATGCATCATTGAATAATGCATCTGCTGAAAAAATCAGCAAGTAGTGTTTTTTGCCAAGTTAATACCAGAAACTGTAATTCAATTAAAACTTTTATTCACTTTAGTAATTTATCATTTGAAGCCCATTTCCATAAAAATCTTTTCAACTGTGGTTCCTCTCAAACAGAAATATATTTTACCCTACAAACTGTCAATAACAATACTGGAATAGTCAAATGTAAAATAGTATGTAAAATAGAAATATTTTTTCTTAGTCATAAATATTTCAAAATATGAATCAATTGCCTTTTTTTCAACAGCAATTTTTCCCTTATTGTAGTCCATTGATTATGGACTGAAGAGGACAAGTTTATTCGGGGAAAGGGAAATTTATAATAATAAAGTAAAGTTTAAAAGAGGGCTAAGGAAATTAATTAGTCAAAAGGGGAAGTGAGGTAGGGAGTCGTAAGGTGTAAAGAAAGTGTAGTGAAAAGAAATGAGTCAAGGAACTACTGACCAATTTTCGAAATGCAGAGAGTGAGGAAGCGAATCTAAGGATAACCATAGACAGTGAAGTCCAAGGATAACTACACACGCTCAGTGAACAACATATATAAACTAAATACTTTTCTTTTATTGCAATAAGTAATATTATTTCAACCAACCCGCAAAACAGTTTTTCAAAATTTAAATATTCAGAGTATAATTAGGTTTTATCAATAACTCATTATTAAATTGTCATTTACTGATCATCTAGATTACAGTAACCTCTTAAACGACCCAGAATATAAATACCTAAATTTTACTATCTAGTAAGAATTAAATAAAAAAACACAAAGTACAAACATATTAAATAAAAAAACACAATACAAATCATACATACTCTTTAATACTATCGAAAACCTGCCTTTAAAAACGCCCCCGCTTGACCCGACATCTCCAAGCAGAAGACACTGATGAAGATCGCCACATAGCGATCGAAAACAATCTGTCTCAGTAAGTTTTCACAAATTTACAAATTTTAAAGTTCGGATAGTCATAAACTATTGTTAAAGTGATTAATTAAATAAGGTTTGAGTTCAGCTACATAACTATTGTGTAGGAGAGATTCTTTCTTTTGTAATAATTTTGTAGTTGTTGTTGAACATTTTTTAAAAGGCAAATTAAACTGCAGTTTGTTACCTAACAATGAGTTATTTTATATTAACTAGTTAGAAGTATATTTTTGTGTGTGTTTATTTAAAATATAAGGTAAACTGAACTTCGGCATAAATAGATAAATAATTATGGTAAACGAAGAGTAAAATTCAATATATTACCATTATATAAATATATCAAAAACAACTAAGGATATTCAAATACAAGAATTATAGATTAATTTACATTCAAAGATTTTCATTGATAAACAGTACCAACATCATCAGGAATGAATATACAATAATGCAAGTCATAAAACATATGTCAAATTAGAAATAGAAATGTTGCTAAATTTATACAAACTGCCATGTTTATTTTGTTGCTGTAACATTATATACAATGAATATAGTATCAAATTTAGAATGTACAAGATGTATTCAAAAAATACCCGGAATTTTCGTTTTTTTGAAAAAAATATTTATTTATTCATCTACATTGATATTGTCCCCTTCAAAGTAGTCCCCACTAGATAATATGCACTTATGCCAGTGCTTTTTCCAATTCTCAAAACACTTCCGGAACTTGATCTATGGGATAGCCTTGAGCTCTTTCAGTGATGCACTTTTAATGTCATCTATGCTTGTGAAACGATGACCCTTTAAGGTTTTTTCAATTTTTGGAAAAAGGAAAAAGTTACAAGGGGCCATGTCTGGTGAATATGGAGGTTGGGGCATCATTACAGTGTTATTTTTTGGCAAAAAATCACGAACAAGCAACGATGTGTGAGCCGGTGCATTATCGTGATGCAAGAGCCATAAATTGTTTTGCCACAAATCCGGATGTTTTCTTCGCATTGCTTCACGAAAATGGCGTTGAACTTGTAGATAGTACACTTTATTGATCTTTTGATCTTGTGGCAAGAATTCATGATGCACTATACCATTAAAATACAAAGAACACAGAAAGCACAACCTTGACGTTCAACTGCCCTTGCCTAGCCTTTTTCGGTCTTGGAGAGCCAAAATGCTTCCACTGGGACGAATGAGCTTTCGTTTCGACATCATATTTATAAGCCCATGTTTCGTCGCCTGCTATAATAAGTTTCAGTAATTCTGCATCGTCGCTGACTTCATTTTTGTGATTCCTGAGCAACTTCCATTTGCCGCTGTTTTTGTTCAAAATTCAACAATTTTGGGACAAATTTTTGCTGTCGTGCGTTTCAATGTCATGGCATGAGCCAATCGATATGCCAACATCATCAGTGACTTCTCTGATTGTGATTCGGCGATCATTCATAACCATTGCTTCCACTTTCCACGTTTTCATCGGTTGTAGATGTGCTGGGGCGTCCAGGGCGTTCGTCATCGTCAACGTCTTTGTGGCCATCTTGGAAACGCTTATACCCCTCGTAAATACTTTGTTTTTTTCATAGCAGACTTATCATAGGCCTTTGTTAACATTTTGCACATTTTGTTACACTTTATATCATTTTTTACGCAAAACTTAATAAAAATTCTTTGATCTATTTTTTTTAACAATCGAAAATCGCCGAGCTCATGAAAACACGTCTAACCTTAGCGGCTGCCACAGATAAAGTAAACAATGAATGCAGCTGAAAATTATATCATGTATACCAACACAATAAAAAAAAGTTGACAATCAGACTCTCCAAACGAGCGAAATTTAAACATTCCTGGTATTTTTTTAACCCACCTTGTATTTGTATTTGTTCTTTTATTAATTTGTTATTATTACTGTATTTATATATTTCGAATGTTTCATGTATATTCATTCTTGATCCTTTATTAATTTCTTTCATAAGTTTCATATTTTCAATATTTGGAAATTGGTATTTATTATTAATACAATGATTTGCAAAATTTGATTTATATATCTCTGGATTTTTATAAGCATTCAAATGTTCTTTATATCTGTCTTCTTTTAATTTTTTCTTGGTTTGACCTATATAAGTTATATATCTCCTAGTAAGTTGAAAAAAACAGAAATTTCATTTAATGTGCTTAATTATAAGAATCATTAAATAATTTAAGCATAAACATCAGATTGAGAATCTAATTTCAGAACAACCAAGAGTTTAAAATTAATGTGTGTAAAGAAATGTTCCACACAAAATGAATAAAGAAATCATAAATCCATTAGAGGAATCTGTAAATAAAAATAATTATACTTATACTTTACCATAACTCATTGAAAAATAAATTGAAAACACTCAAATTGTTGTACAGTACACACATAATAAAAAATCCTCTAAATAAATAATAATGGATTCAATTCAGAAACTATTGTTCTTCACAAGTACTTCACCTTCACTAGTGAAAGGAAGTATTTTTTTCCAAAGCAAACTTAATTTCCTGCCTTTCATGTTTCCTGATAATTGATAATATATTTTATTTATCTTCAAAAATTTCCTTTTTTTGCTTCAACATTATTCCTAACGTATTTTGCTTCTTTACAGTTCTGCATTTCTAATGACTATAATAAAGCTGCTTGTTATCATCTTGAATTCACTGATTAAAATATAATTAATTTTTTGATTCCATCTTCGCGTGAGCTACTAGTATTCACTTACACTTTTTTAAAAAAATGTTTTAACTTGCCTATAGTAGCACTTACTTTGTTTGTTGAGGACGGCCGTTTCAGGAGATGTGTCCCTTTGTCAACTCAGACCGTAACACCAGAGTTACAGTCTGAGTTGACAAAGGGACACATCTCCCGAAACGGCCGTCCTCAACAAACAAAGTAAGTGCTACTATAGGCAAGTTAAAACATTTTTTTAAAAAAGTGTAATATAATTAATTAATATATAACTAAGTGAATACTGAGTAAAGGCTTAGCTTTGTAAAGGAAACGATTGTTTGGAAACGCGTCAGCTAGTAAGCTCTTAATTATTCACTAAGTTATGTATTAATTAATTAAAGTGACTATAATATTTTATTTAGAATAATACTTTGATAATTCCTATGTTTCAGTAAGGAAACAAACATATGTAAAGTGCTATATATTGAAGTACAGTTCACATAAAGTATTCTGAGTCAATTCAATTAATAAAACAAAATACAATTCTTAATTTTTTATTAACACATTAAACTTAAAATATTAAAATGTATATTATTTGCCTTTGGTATGTATTTTGAGATATAATACTGGTATTAAATATATTTGAATAGCTTTCATAGGCTGTCCTCATCAATAAAAATCAGTGTAAGCCTCAAACACTCTTACAGTTATAACTAAACCTTTAATTGAAGTTACTTACCTCAAATTCTACGTGTAATTTTACATCTTCTACAAACAGTTTTATAGATCAATCTTGAAAGGACAAGGAACAGAAAAAAAACTCCGAGTATTGAGTAGTAAGACGCATACACCAAAAACTATAATAAAAAAAGTAATATTCAATTCAATCTTCAACTTGAGCTATTAGTTTTTACAAAACACTTCAGCATGTAATGATATGTCACACTTAGTTATAGGCGCACTTTCCTTCTTTAATGAGGGTGGTTGTTTCATTAAATACATCCATTTTCAACTATGACTGTAACTTGATCTGAGTTACGATCTCATGTTCTTTGTTTCCTTATAAACAAGGAATGTAAGAGGTACATAAGCAAGTGTGACATATTTTTAAGTGTTTAAGACACTAAAAGTCTATCCCCAAACATATTTAGAAGAACATACAAACTTTAAAACATAAAACTGAAATTTAAATAGCCTACAAAAGGATGATAATTAACATGGTATTCAGTAGTAAATATGTTACTAAAACAATTTCTATCGGTATTTTTGTTATACTTCAACCAAAGCATTTCAGTTATACAAGTTGAACATTCAATGTACAAATACAATATCTAAAAAATATTTATCATATGTATTATTTATTCTAAATACAATAAGATTCTGTTTAATACTGCAAGGAAGTGGTAAGCTAACACCTGTTAACCCAATTCTACTGATAGTCTAAAGAAACCCTATGTGCTTATGTTTGTGAATAAATAAAAAAATGCTTTGAAAAATGTATGTTAACATTAAAAGATTAAAACATTTATTATATTTTTGTAAATAAATTTAGATTTTAAAGCTTAAATTTCCACCAAAAATTAATCATTTAAAAAAAAAAAATATAAAGCGTCTTTTTCACTTGAGATTAAAGTTTCTTGATAAAACTTCATCAGTGTGATCTATCATCTTTCACCAGATATTCAATACAGTCCTTCAATGAATGCTAGTACTGTGGCACAGAGGATATGCTTCTTTGTCTTATTTTCTTTTTTTTTCACTTTCCTCTGAATCCGTAACTGATATTCTGTCTAAGATATGTTCATCATATCCTAGATGATGTTTCTAAGAGATATTTCAAGCCTATAAAGTTGGTATCACAATTAAATGTTGTGTGTGTGTTTACTAAAAACTAATTTTTTGTGAGATTTAGCACAAACCCCCCCCCCCCTAATGGATTTTGTTAATCAGAAGCAAAAACACCCTCTTCTTCCTCTGGAGATCCTACAAAGGATATTTTAAATTTTGTAAAACTGTCTTCCAGGAGTTAACTTGGAACTGTCAAATTTTGAGACATAAATTGGATAAAATGCCTACTTTTAAAAGTTAAACATTTTATCCTTGGTGGAATTCAACAATAATAATCGTCATTGATTTATCATGAACTATATTTCAGTGATAGCAATATATCAGCAGGTTTAGAGTTTAGATGCACTCTGACTTAAAGAATTAGTTTTTTCACATGTCTCTTAAAATTTTGATTGGTACATCCAGACCTTCATTTAGTTGAAGGAGTGTACTGAGATTATTTTAGATCTAGTCTTTTTAAAAGACCTTAATTTGTTTTGATTTTCCAATCAGTAACCGTTTCTGTCTGTCAGATTTCATGGTACTCTTATAGTTGCACATCATTAAAGTCATATGCTCTTTACAATGCATTTATTCTGAAGCTCACCTTATTCTTGATGACACCAAAAATTGAGTCAATAAGCATTTCTGCAACAGTATTATACACTTTTATAAGAAATTCTTTCCAACTCAAGAACCTATGCAACTGCTTTATGTTAAGTTGACAGAAACTAAGCTGATATATGTGTTGAGTTTTGTCCCAAGCTTTGAAGATAATGTTACAAAATTTAAATAAAATATTAAATTATAGTCTCTGGTTGGAGGATCACCTCATTTAAAAGTATGAGGAAACTTAATGGTTCAAACAAAAGTCTAAATGAACTAAACACATGGATTAAAACTTAACTGCGATTGTCCTACTATTTAACATTTGGTAAGGAGCTTAAGTAGTCACACTCAGTTGTGGTTCTACTCTAAGTTTCACTAAAACCCTAATTAATTGTTAATTAGAAAAATCAAGAAAGTTGAGTACATAAGAATAAGTGAGGCGCACAAAGAAAGGGAACGCATTTTAAATGTCTATCCTTAATTATTGTTCATTTCACTTCCACACTTGTGGTTGACCGAATGCCTAGTTTAATAATAGTCTAGAACAAGATATTCAATCACTTTGAGTAATAAAGAAACACAAAGGACTAACTTAATGAGTTTACTCCACGTGGTGAGGTAACATTTAAAACAAGACACTTTTAACTAATTGGAGGGGATTATTCACTAAACTACTATTTGACATGATGGTATTGTGGTTTAAGGTACTTCTTGCAAGTTTCAAGAAGATATCTTTTCGAGAGAGGTGGTTTCAACTCTAAAACTGAAAACTTGTGACTAGAGTTGTTAATTGGTCTGCAGACTTGACTGGTCTGTAACTAGAGGGACTCAAAAGTGGCAGGAATTTAGTAGTGGGAAATACAGAATGAAAAGTTATGACAGTTGTCTAACTCAAAAGCTTCCAGTTTTTGTGTTGTACATCTTGAGGTTCTATGTATAAATTACACATTTTCGTATTAACTTGGCAAAAAAACCACTAATCACCGATTTATTCAGCAGACGCGTTTTGTGCTAGGTCAGCACATTATTTAATGCTGTGTATTACTGACAAGACTGTTGCTCAGGTGTGTTGTGTTGGTGTGAGTCAATAACAAGTACAAGTGTACAGTACTTATAAGTTGTATCTTTTCCATTTTGACAACAACAAAATACCATAAATAAATTTTAATTAGAATATAAATATTTACTTGCTATTGTGCTATATTAATAATTACAACTGTGTCAGAGACAGAATTTTTAATTCTATGTTCACTCTTTCTAACACAGTTTGCCATTGTTTTCGTCCATTAAACACTTTTCCTAGAGAGTGAAGAATATTCAATAAAAATGCAGAGAATTGTAAGAGAACCAAGAACATAAATGCTTGATAAAGTGTTGCATTTATAAAATTATCAAGTCCATTTAGCAACACTAATATAAAACTATCAAAATCCATAAGGGAACTTATACATTGGTACAAATAATGCTGATATTGGAGAGGAAAAGTATATAGATGATTTTAAAATAACAAATTTCTATGGCTTACCTGTTTCCTGGGAGGCAACCCCAATTTGGTATTGATTACAAACACCATAATGGACTGAATAATTAGGGCTAAAAATATTGTAATGCCAAATATTAATCCATAACTATCTTCATTTATGTGTTTGGCTACTTCAGAACTGAAAAAAAAACAATAAAACATATACAAACTCAAAACCTTTTAAAAAATTATGGTTAATTTCATTAACTATAATTTAATACATTGTTTAATTTGTAATTTAAAAAAATAAAAGTATATACTGTTGGATAATAAGAAAAATATTTTTGTAACTTTTTAAATTTGCTTACAAAAAAAGATTTACATTGTAGTAAAATAAGCACAGTGAGGATTCCTCGGTCTATCATCTGTGTGTTCTGTACTTATGTAATTCTGTTCTATTAAATTATTTGAATCATTTAATAAATGTAAAATTTTTTTAAAATGGTAAATTTCAATCACTAATTTATAAATTTAACTTGCCAAAAACCACTTACTGATATTTCTCAGCATATTGTTTTGCATTTGGTAAGAATGCTATGAGTTACGGATAGGAATGCTGCTCAGGTGTATTGCTCTATTGAGAGTCTTTGGTGTTCTGTTGGACTGTAGTGTGTTATTCTGAATGTAGTTTTTATAATGTGTTTGAATATGGTATTTAATTAAGTGTGTTTTTTAGTATATCTTGTGGCTGGTTTTTGTTGTGTCTATATTTTGAAAATTGTTTTTTTTTTTTTAATTCAGTATATTGCCTTTATTGATTGAGTATATATATATATTTGATATTTTACGTTATCCATTGTTTTTCCGTTGCACTGACTTTATGAAGTTAATATATTACTATTGTAAGTAATTTTATCCACCATTAAGTGCAATGATTTTACCTTGTGTAATGAGGCGCCTTTCGGTCACTTGGCCATTGTCGAATCACTGATTATTTTTTTTCAATTTTTCTGGTGTGGATGTTCGGTCCATCGTGTTGGTAATTGTTGACGTCATACACGTTTCCTCTTGAGTCTTGTGTATGTTTTTGAAAAAAACTATGGTGTTTTAAGTGTACAAATATTTTAAATTTTTTAAATAGAATATTCTAGTAAAGAAAGTTTTATTTTTGTAAAAAATAACAATTATTTTGTTTTTTGTGAGAAATTCCAGAGTATTTTCGATTTTTACAATGCAGTAAGAAACTGCATTAGTCAAATAAATTCAGTTGGTTCAATACAAAATTATAAATTGAAATTTTTAGTAAGACTTAAAGTATCAGTAGGCCTTCATAGTCTGAATGGAAAGAATTTTTAAAAATCACAAAATATTAACTATGTAACAAATCCCAAAGAAATACATTCATAAAAAAGGTGCACGTTATAGACACTCAATTTATTTACTCACGTTGCGACAGTGATCATAGTGTGGTATATTATTGTAAAGATGATGTAGAGAATATATGCAACAGCCATCGAGTTAGTAGTTGTCATTTCATACAGAATAATGCCCTCAGCTATGGAGCATATGGCTAACACAGTTTCTCCTAGTTTATGCCATTCTAAATGTAGTCTGCCTACTGTGATCGTTGATGCAGCAGCTATTCAAAAAATTTAGTATTAAATTCTGGAATTTTGAAGTCCATTACGTTCGGCAAAACTTACTTAATCACATTTACATTAGTTTATGACTATACTAACTTTAAGTTTGTAAAGTTTGGTAATTTACAAAATTAAAGTTGGGATAGTCATAAACTAATGTAAAAGTGGTAATTTAGTATTGAGTAAAAAATTTATTTTTATGCATTAATTTTCACTAAAACACTTGTAAATATTTTACAAACTGCCTATAGTAGCACTTATTTATATTTGTTGAGGACTGTAGTTTCGGGAGATGTGTCCCATTGTCAACTCAAACCGTAACTGATCTCAAGGTTTTTGTAGGTTAGGATATTAGAATGGGGTGGGTGTACTTTGTGAGTATTAGGAATTCACTGATTAAACTATATTTAAAAAGTACTTAACTAAGTGAATACGTAATTGCTTACTTGCTGACACGTTTCAAAACATTTGTTCCTTTACCAAAGCTAACCCTCTACTCAGTAGGCTATTTTGTAGATGTATTTTTGTAGTGTGTTGGCCTATTCCACACACAACACTCTCAATAAACAATTTAAACCCATCAACAAAATTAACGACATTTACAACGCCACTGGAGTTTACAAACTAACTTGCAGTTCGTGCCCCAGTTTTTACATAGGCCAGACGGGGAGGTCTTTCTACACATGCTACCAAGAACATATAAATGCACTAACGAACAATAATTACCAATCAAACTTCACCGATCATCTCAACTCCACAAAACATGACTACATAGACATAACATCTAACCTAAAAATTCTTCATAAACAACGTTACACAAGCGAACAATACGAAATATACAGACATTTGAAACTACACCCTAGACGAATACTCAACACACAATTACATTATAACTCACACACACTTTTTGACATCATAACTCCTAATAGTCACAAAGTACACCAAACCCACCATAATATCCCACCCCCACCTAATACCCTACGAAAACCTTGAGATCAGTTACGGTCTGAGTTGACAATGGGACACATCTCCCGAAACGACAGGCCTCAACAAATATAAGTAAGTGCTACTATAGGCAGGTTTGTAAAATATTTACAAGTGTTTTAGTGAAAACTAGTAGCTCACTAAAGATGGAATCAACAAATATATATACACATTAATGTTGTATTGTAACCTCAATATTTCATCATTTGCTAATTTATCATATCAGTTTGTAACTCCTTACTTCTTAAGGGATAACATGTCACTTCAGCATTTTCACTCTGCTGCATATTTATTTAATAAACTGTTAAAAATCTAGCAATGAGATGAAGGAAAGATTTACAAGGCGATAGATATTTAAATGTCTAGTGAACAAGATCACAAGGATATAAATGATGATTGTAATTATTAAGGAAAAGATTTTGGCTATGACTTTAACACTCCTAATGTTGCTGACTCCATTTGAAACCAATGCAAGTGGATTTGGCTCCCACCAAAGCCATCCAGTCATTAAAAATGCATTCTTGAATTTTGTAGTCCATTACGTTTGGCGAATCTTATTAATCACTTAAACAATAGTTTATGACTATCTGACTTTAAATTTTGTAAATTTGTTAAAACTTACTGAGACAGAACGTTTTTGATCGCTATGTAGCGACCTCATCAGTTTCTTCTGCTTGGATATGTCGGGTCAAGCGGTGACGATTTTAAAGGCAGGTTTTCGATATTATCAAAGAGTATGTGTAATTCGTATTGTGTTTGTTAGTTTAATATGTATGTGCTTTGCGTTTCTGTGTATCTGTAAATTTCATATTGTTATAGTGTGTTGAGATGTGGTCCTTTTTTGTTAATGTGTAGGATTTCTAGGTTATGCTAACAGGACACAAATACACAGATATTTATCTAGAAATCCTACACATCAACAAAAAAGGACCACATCTCAACACACTAGAACAATATAAAATTTACAGACACACAAAAACACAAAGCACAAACATATTAAAGGAACAAACACAATACAAATCACAAATACTCTTTGATACTATTGAAAACCTGCCTTTAAAACCGTCACCGCTTGACCCGACATATCCAAGCAGAAGACACTGATGAAGATCGCCACATAGCGATCAAAAACGTTCTGTCTCATTAAGTTTTAACAAATTTAGACAATTTAAAGTTCGGATAGTCGTAAACTATTGTTTAATTGATCAATTAAAAATGCAAGTGAATAGGGAGATTTGTACTCGTAGTGATTAATAAATTCTGATTCCTTTTTGTAGTCTATAAGGTGTGCATGGTTTTTGGTGTATGAGGAAATCTTCATTACAAAAATTAGATCCAAATTATAATATTTTGGTGATAATACAATCACAAAGGAAGCTACAACAGTAATTTTGAAGTAAACATATATTTCAGTAAGTTGTTTCAGTTTGAAAGGGATATTGATTGGGCAGATACAGGTGTTCAGTATGACTGTGACAAATAGATTAGCAGGGAAACATGCATTAAAACCAAAAATGGATTTTTCCTACAGCAGGTTTCAAAAATATCATTTTCCAAAAGAAAATGGGTTATTCAATCCTTCTATTAGCTCACACTCTCCTGATACTTATCTTGTACAAATTTTTAATTGTAAATAAAATACGTTTTTATTCATCCAATAGTATTCAAATAAATTTCTTTTAACCTATAGTGGATGACAATTGATGTTAATACAGTTGTTCAAATATTTATTCAACAATTAAATAATAAAAATTTGGGGTCTAGGTTGGATTCGAACTGAGTATCTTCATACTCGATGACTAGCGCCATTTGGCAACGAGCCAACTTTCCATAGCTAGAAATGAATTTCTCAAAGGTCTATATGAAAAACCTCCATTGTATAACCTTTAGTTGTTGTCATGGTTACCACACAGTATCATAAATAATGCTCTAGGACTAAAAATGAACGAAAAGAATTAAGTAAACAAACAAACTGGATTAACGGTATCAAACCTTGCTTTACATAAGGACAATATGAAAGGAAAGTGAAAAGAAACTACAACACAATGCAAATGACAAAAAAAGAAAGGGTATAAATAGTTACAAATAAAAATAATAGTCCAACACCATGTTTAGAAAGGAAAATGAAAGATTGCAAAGAAATTCACTTTATATTTTGCCACTTAATATTGTTATTCTGACATATGTATATACATATTTATATTAATTGTAATTATAAAATAAAAATAAAATAAAATAAAACTTTTCTTTGTTCATTTCAGTAGGAATTGACTTTAAACATTTTTTAAATATTACCTGTTTTTCCTAGAGCATAGAGGAAAATAGACCACTGGATTGGTTTAAACTTATATTAGAGATTTTTTTTCTAAACAGTTGTTAGTTATATAAACCAGTGCCCACCGGAACTGTTTAAGAAATGATAGCAGAAATGTAATAGAGATTTATAGCTTTACAATTATATTATCTTGTGAAAATAGAGCGTCATATCAATTTATGGAAATACTTACAGAACAAACTACATTAAGGTGTTATTTGAATGTCCTACTAATTTGTAAATCTGATGAATTTAATACTAAGACGATGAGGAACAATCTGTAATGAAACGATAATGTTATTTATTCATTTCTGTCATGCAAGCTTCAGCAACAATGATATTATATTTATTGATATTACTTGGCAAAAAAAAAAAACACTACTTACTGATATTTTTCAGTAGACTCATTTCACATTAGATCAGTGCATATTTTAATGGTGTGAGTCACGGATTGAACAATGCACTGATCTATTGTAAAATATGTCTGCTGAAAAATTACAGTAATTAGTACCTTTTTTTTTTTTTAAAGTGGTATCAATAAATATAATTGTTTTAAAAACCTCAAGGTATACAAAACAAAAAATGCAACAATGATATAATTTTCATAGAGATAAAGGACCTATTACAAACTATTCTGTTAAAGTAGATTTTGGTTTCTTATTACACTTTCCATAACTCTGTAAGTATAATGATGAATAGAATAAAGCATTTGTGAAAAATATGTTCTTTAAACAGAGAGAATATAGTAACTAAATAAAAAATTTTGAATATTGTAGGTTGCTACACATTTCATATTTTACCAGAAACAGAATATTAAATTTCTAGAAAAGGAATATTAAAAATAGTCATAAATCCAACTTCTATTAAAATTTTAATTAACAGAATAAAATTTTTAATTAAAAAACTTACCCAGTAAACCAAATATATTTTAACTCAAATATCTCACCAAAACTTATATATCGTTTTGTTAAATTAAAAACATATAAACTAAATTTAAGTATTATAGATATGTATAATGGAATATCTGACAGATACAGAGAACAAAAAAGTTGGTTTAAATTTTTACTAAACAATTATTTAAAATAGACTATTAAAAGAGAAATGACACCTTTCCCCAAAGTCTTATAACTATCTAAATTCCCTGATCAAGTCTTCAGTCAGTTTTTAATAAATATTTATATGTAATAACATGAGAAATTGTTCTTACCAAACAATGCATAAGCACATTCAACAGCCCCATTGTACTGTATATCATCATTTTGTGTGTCTGTACGTATTGCTTGCCATAACAACTGGATGTAGTAAAGTACCAGGTAATAACCACAAGTAGCCAATGCCCACCAGAACGCCCATTTGACTACATATATGTTAGTAAAGGCAGCTGTGAAGTCTGTCCATATGTATCTGATGGCAGAATGCCTTGTGTTTGTCTGTATAAAACATGAGATTTTCTAAGAAAAGTATTAATTCTTTACAGATATTAGTGTTAACAAATTAAATATTTATCATAATTATCATTTACTTGTAATTTTCAAACAATATTTGAATTTTTGAATACAAGTTAAAGGAAATAATAAGAATGTAGATTTTCTTACTATTATACACAGATTTCAGAACTGAAGTGAGTTCTTAAATAAAAATTTAGCTTTAATTGTCGATGTTATGATGCCAAATGTGAGAATGAAGCAAAGTCATGTATGGCAGTGAAATAGTAAGACTTTTTGTAAAGTCTCAAGAAAAAAATAACAAAAATCTTTAATAAATTAACATTTTTCTTTCAGGTAAAAATCTCTTACTACTTCAGTTTTAAGTATTTATAACAAAGAAGTAAATTAATCACTTTTACATTAGTTTATGACTATCCGAACTTTATTTAATTTTGTAAAAACTTACTGAGACAGAACGTTTTCGATCGCTTGGCGATCTTCATCAGTATCTAAATTTTCTGCTTCGAGTGGTTGTTAGGTTAAATTAGGTTCTCCATGTAGAAAATTTAGAAACTGATGGAGATCATCACAGAGCGATCCAAAACGTTCTGTCTCAGTAAGTTTTTACAAATTAACATAATTAAAGTTCAGATAGTCATAAACTAATATAAAAATGATTAATTAAGTTTCCCCAAACGTAATGAACTACAAAATTCAAAAGATGTAAATGTTAGCTCTTTATTTATTTATTTAAGATTATTCGATTTTTTACAACAGAGGTAATATATTACTTCATTTATTTGTTTCAAAAAAATTAGTAATAATTACACTGTATTTAAAACTTGAATAAAAATCCACTCACTTCGTAAATTGCTGATTGTTAATTGAATATACTTTAAATGCTTAGATTATTGTTAAGGATATTCCTACCATTATAATGCTTTTTTTTACTAAACTAACTGTAAGCCTAATAGAGTAGATGTATTGTAAATCATAATGAAAAAAATATTAGAAGAATAAAATGTATTGTAATTAGAAATATGTTAAAAGATTAATGAATGTAAAAGCTTTAGTAAGAAATAAAAGTTTTAAATTTATTTTATATTATAAGTTTTTTTACTGTGTTAGATACTTGAGTTAGTATCAGCTTATTACTAAATAAAACAAATACTGACAAAGTATGCAGATTTCTACAAGAATAGAAAAATATCTTATTATTTATATAATAAATCCTAAAACTGTAATTTTATTACTGCTACTTGGTTAAAACACTGCATATATTAAAAAATTTTTTAAAACATTTGTTTAACATTAAGAGCATCAAATAGAGTAATTAATAGATTTTAAATGAATGTGTTAAGTTTTATTAACTTATTTATAACTTACATCCTGGTTACTGTGTTTTACTTGTTCTACAAAGTCTGTAGATGTAGTAGTTTCCAATGTAAGCTGACTATTACCTTTATCTCTATGGAAGTAGATGCTTTTATCTACACGAGGCAGCATTATTGCCCAGCATAAAGCAAAAATCATGGCTAGAAATGAAAAAAACCTAGGTTCAGATAAAAGTCTAGAAATATTAGCCGTTAGTATGATACATAATTGCACTTTGTTTTGCTCTTTTGTCCGTTTTAAAAATTTTGTATTCTTAAAAAAACTGATTTTTATTAATATTGTACTTTTTAATTATGTAAACTTTTTAGTTTTTGTAATACAAATAATAGACCATTTATTAATTTTTTACATTAGAAATCTGATTGGTAGTGATTAATAGAAAAGTTAAAATTATTAAACATTGCTGAAGATTTTTGTTGTTACTAAACATAGTTTGTCATGATTTAATCTCTGAGATATCAAAAAATAGAAATTAGGCCAGTGTTTTTGCATGTGTCTCTTGATCGAAGACACAGTTGCACATAGAAATTGAAAACCATTGGTCTTCAAATAGTGATGGCCACAGAAATGTACACATTCCTTCATTATTTTTCTAAAAACTATCTTTAAAATGAAGTTAATTTATACATAATGTTTATACATAATAAAAATCACTGTACGCTATTTACATACTATCCGACTCCCTTTTGTGTATATTTCTAAAGAGTATTCTGCTTATGAAAGCAAGAGAATGCACAAAGTCTCAGATCACCTGGCTATTTTTTATAAATAAAAACAATCATATTTGTTGATTCCATTTTTATGTGAGCTACTAGTTTTTAACTAATAACACTTGTAAGTTGTTACACTTGCCTGTAGTAGCACTTACTTTATACTGTTGAGGACGGCCGTTACGGGAGATGTGTCCCATTGTCAACTCAGGTTGTAACTGTTACGGTCCGAGTTGACAATGGGACTCATCTCCCGAAGCGGCAGTCCCCAACAATATAAAGTAAGAGCTTCTACAGGCAAGTGTAACAATTTACAAGTGTTATTAGGTAAAAACAATCAATGTTTTCTTTCAACTATTGCATCTGAAGAGATCATTCTTATTATTTCAGAATTTAGCCTCATAGTGAGCATGGTGGTAGCAACACAAAAATCATACAATGTCATTTTTCTGCCGCTGCAAGAATTAGAAAACTGATTCAGCCCGTATGTGTTGACCATCATCAGTTACCACAGGTGAATAAAAATCATTGTTTACCATCTGAAAGACCTATGTTCCACTGTATAGTAACTCATCATCAAGTCTGTTTGGTTTATGTCTTTTATGTAGACATTGTGTTGAGTTTTTGGGACTGGCTTTTTCTTATTTTGTCTAAAACAGTTTTTGTAATCAAACTGCGTCACCTCAAATCATCTATGCACTAGATGTATAAACACACATCAGGTTATCTAAAAAGCTATTTAGCTTTTGCGCTAAATGAAATACGATTCCTTTACTCACTACATGATATGAAAGAACCAAAGTTCCAGCTAGATTACTAATTGCAAACTGGCCATGTTAAGAAACACACTTCCCACCCGAAGTGAGTTTGCAGTATCTTTGATTGGAAGCCCCAGTGTTTAACGTATGACTATGCCCTGCCTTCAGGACATTAGTAGTAAGAGTGTTAAAAGTAAATTAATATTACATGGTTGTTTAAACATAACCGCAGAATTGGTTTCCAAAATAATATAATAATTCTAACATTGTTTTCATTCCCTCCATGAAAATGTGTGATTTTTTAGCATGGCAACTTGGATACGTAGATACAGGTACTTTGATTGTGAGTATTTTTAAAAATAATTTATTCATTTCACACAATATCTCGATGAGCTATGACTTTAAATAAGTTAAGTATGAAATGTGAGTAATTTATTTCACCTAAAATTTGTTTTACTGTTTTATTTTAATCTTCCATAGTGATCTTATAATGCTACTTGTTTGTCCATTTTCTGGGTTTATTTTAATTAGGAATGATATGTAAAACAAATGATTTACTTTTTGAGAGAGATTTTAAAATGTTTGTTTTTTTTTACATTTCAAGATTGTACCTGATAAATGACTGTACAAGCTCACCTCCTGCTGTGAGCCACTGCAAGCCCATATAATCTGTTAGGTTATACATGATCCCAACTTGGGAAACTATTCCAGTTAGTGCTCTGCCAGCTAGATATGCACTTCTTGTGTAACTAGTTACAGCTTGAAAGTGTTCCTTATCCACTTTAGCATAAATATATGTGTAATATGCCACTTCACAAGCCATAAACAATCCATACATCACCTCAAGAACCTGTAAAATTAGTATAAATGTTTACTCAGCTTTTTTAAACAATGATGCACATAATTACAAATATGATTATTATCATATCTGTAAATAAGACACACATCCTCTAACACACTAGCTTTTTGTTAATTTTGGGAACACCTTTCAAATTATCTATAAATGCTTTTTTAAAATGTTTATATTACATATTTATATTTTAATCTAAGTTATGTGTTTCTGTGTTAAAACAAGAATAATTTTTATACACAAACAATACCAATCTTAAAATGACAAAATATGCATATTTAAATATACGATTATCTTTAGTATTTAAAAATTAATGAGAATGTGTTATTACTTTGTTCATCTTGTAGGTTTTATAAATAACTATTTTATAATTTATATAACTGATATTTCTTAAAATACATGCTCAATGCTTTTCATCAAATCAATATATTGACATCATTAGGTATTTTGCATACTATCAAACCAGTTTATATCTTATAGCATTAGTTTAGTATTTAAATTATAAAAATAGTAAGAAGGCTGTAAGCGCATTTTGGCAATCAACTTGAAATCTTTTTGAATATGAAAGGGAAATCACTTATTCTGTGATTTAAGTGGTCATTGTTCAGTAAAGTTTTATGTTGTATAAAAGATTAATTTAAAATTAAATTGAAAAAAAAATGTAAATTTTAGATTTCTAGCAAATTCCTGTATATTACATAATGAAAGTTTACAGTTATGGAAATGAAATATAAAGAGAGAATAAATATCTAATATACATGTGTTTGATCGAACCAAAATGTTCTGGAAAGGACACTACAATGTCCTTTAAAGATTGGAATGAAAATTTGGCACTATCTTAAAGTTTAAGATTAATCATAAAAACATGCCTAAATTTGTTTATATTGTAAGTTCAAATTTACTTATATTATTTTTTTAAAAGACACCCAGCTGCTTAGTACAGCCGATGGCCCGACGTTCTATGTACACTGCCTCTGCTAGTGTCCAGTTCATTGGTCTTCTTTCTGAGTATATCTCTGGCCTGTAAAGGACACCGGTATAAAAGCAATAGAGTTAAACAGTTTCCTCTTTGTCTCCGCATGCCTCCCCACTGATGGGAGTGTCGTCAAGTTAAAGAAAAGCAGGTAACCCTGAGTCACCAGACGCTCAATTGTTACTCTCGGGTCAAATCTGGCAATTCTTCCTGGGAGATTTAGGTAAAGGGTGGGATCCGTCGAGGTTTTCTGCAACAAATGGAAGCTTTGACCCGTTATTGCATTATTCCAATGCTCCATCCACTCTGCAGTCTACACAGCCACCATCACCTGACTACATAAGTGTGAAGTTGTAGTCTCAGGCACAAAGTGCAATTCACTGGCGTCCTTTGCTATTTGGCATGCTATCTCATTTCCGATTACTCCGCATTGAGCAGGTTTATATATTATATTTATCTGGTGACTTTTTTTTATAAAAACCGGATGTATTTGATATTTACAATATAGAAAATATAGAATAGATGAACAACTGTTTCATGAAGGCTGTAACAAATTATTCTTATTTCTTGGTCATTCAATATAATAAACTCCAATTGGTAAATATCTAAAGTAAGCTACTAGAATCGCTTCAAGAGTTGCTCCCTCACTCTGTAATTGCCCTATAGATGAATTTTTTTTGCTAAATTCTTTTAAAAAGTGACATATCTGCCAAATACCTTTTCAAAATAATTTAGTTGTGGCCATTTCTTAATGAGATTTAAGTAGTTTTTTCACTTAGAATTATACTGACGAGCATTGTAATCATACATGAGTTGCTCAAGTTGAACAAGGTTAAATGTGACCTGACATAAGGTGGCCTGGGAGACTACTCAAATATCACTTTTAAATTTTAGAGTCAATCATAGAATCAAAATTTTTACCTGTTTTTTGTTTTGTTTCTGTTGAGGTTTTTAGTATTTCAAGGGAGAAGAAACAAACATCATTTTGGTTTACTCTTTTTTTCATACTGTCTAGCATTATTTCTTTTGATATTTTAAGGCAGAATGTATACATAACCGCTATACTGTATAAGTTATTTGAATAGAGCTTAAAGGTCATTTGAGGTTTTTTGGACTAGGTAGAAGACCTGAAATGATATATTTTAGACACATTGTGAACTTTGTCAATCAGAGACAGAAACTGAAGTAAGTCACATCGGTGTGTAGAAGTATAGATACATCATTTTCTAAGATCTCACAGTTAACATGTTGCTTTTAATAAAACTTTGGCCTGGATACTACACATTTATATATTCTGTTAGAAAGCCAAGAATGTAAAAAATATTTTCAGAAATAAGACAGGGCAATCAAAAGCTGAATATTCTCCATTACCAGTGAAATAAAGAATATCTACACTTTTTAAATCATTATACATGGCCACAAAAACCTTATTGGCAAGAAGAAATTAAAACTCTAATTAAATGGTACTTACCTAAGTGAATACATAAGGGCTTACTTGCTGATGCGTTTTGAAACAACCATTCCTTTTACGAAGCAAAGCCTCGTGGTGTTTTGCTTTGTAAAAAAAACGATTGTTTTGAAACGCCTCAACAAGTAAGCCCTTACGTATTTACTTAGTTAAGTATCATTTAACTATAGTTTAACTAGCGAATTCAAGATGATTAAAACAAGCAACTTTAGACATTAAAAAATAAATAATAAAATATTTTTACCTGCATAACAAATACTGTTCGACCGAATATCAGTATTAGATAAATAATGAGACCACAGATAGCATCTACAACAATAATTATTTTATACCTGAGATAATCTGTAATTAAGAACACTAAGATCAGAGACGTCATGTAGGAATAAGTTGAGACTGGAAAAATGTATTGATTCACCTGTTTAACAAATAAAGAACAATACAAATTTTCAAAAATTATATTATAACATTAAAATTTCAAGAAAAGATTAAACTATTAAACCTAAAAAGACCCTAAACAAGTTTAAAAAAATACTAATATTTAATATGCATTCATAATATAGGATTATTTTGTAAACTGAAACTTTGAATATAATAACTTTCAATAACCTATAACAAACCTAATTTTCAAAATACTTACCGAGACCAATGTTTCTGTTTAGGACTATACTGTGTGAGTATACTAATGATTCTGACTATAGTGATCAAGTTTCCATATTATAATTCTGCTCAGTATTAAGTAATATAATGGTAAGTAAAACAAAACAGACTTTAAACAAAATCTTATAATTTATTAATATTTGTTGATTCCATCTTTGCGCGAGTTACGGTCTGAGTTGACAAAGGGACACATCTCCCAAAACGGCCGTCCTCAACAAGCAAAGTAAGTGCTACTATAGGCAAGTTTAAAACATTTTAAAAGTGTAAATTTATTAATCTTATGTGAGTTTTGGTTGCAAAACAGCCATCCTCCATTAAAAACAAACTGACAAAGAACAAAAAAATTGGTTAGTTTGTTTTTTATTGCCTCTGAGAACAGATGACATAGACATAAGATTCATAACAATACATATTAATTGATTCCATCTTCATGTGAGCTCCTAGTTTTAAACTATAAAAACTTGTAAATACGTTAAACTTGCCTATAATAGTACCTACTTTTATAATTATTGAGGGGGGCCCGTTTTGGGAGATGTGTCCTATTGTCAACTTAGACCGCAACTCACTTAGAGTTGACAATGGGACACATCTCCTGAAACGGCCGTCCTCTACAGTTATTAAAGTAAGTGCTACTATAGGCAAGTGTAACATATTTATAAGTGTTTTTAGTTAATAACAAATTATTGTGATCAGAGAATATTTTGTGGTATTTATTATAAATTCAGCAGTGATAGTAAATTCTTCCAAAAATAGTGATTACATGCTATAATGTTGTAATCTGTTACATTGGTTTCACTTATAAAAATATTTCCTTTACCTTTATAACAAAATCCTTTGAACTTAACTTGTGAGTTGAAGGTAATAACTAATAAAAATATGTACACTAACTCACAAAAATTAATTTATTAATTCAGATGCATTTCAATGACATCTTCACTTACAAAGAGTTGTACCTATTACAAACACATGTAGTTTTAGTTGGTGGTTTGTAGTAATTATAGTTTACTGATATGATGACTTTGTGACTAAGCATGTCTGGGTTAATAAACTATTTGTGTGTTGGTATACATTTAATTAAAATAAAATTAATTATTAAGATTTATATTTCTCTTTTATGAATTAAAAAAAGTTGTAAACATTAACTATTAAATATATACCATAAATGTACACTGTATGCAGCTCTAACTTGAGTATTAATTTAAAAAAAAAAGTCTCAAAAACTTAGAAATCAGTACTTTATAGAATGCTATGTTAATTCACCGTTTCACACATAAAAATTCCTTAGTAAATTTGGTATATAAATAAGACCATTTATTTATAAATGAGTAATTGGACTCTTAGATATAAATGTGTCAGGAGCAGTCAGAAGTCATAAAGATATGGTGATGGATGAAGAATCTATCAGCAACATGGATACACATTGGATATGACTGGCAGCAATTGCTATCTCCAATAGTAAAAATGTAAAACTAGTAAAAATAGCAAAACTAGTAGCAAAACTGTAAAAATAGTAAATGTTATACAATCCCCATATAGTAAAGTGTATAGAAGGAGTTTATGGTAAACTGTATAGAGGCCAATGTAAACTGTAATAGCAGAGTTTAATAGTTTTTCATAAAAACTAAAACTAACACTTATAAGTTTTACTTTGAAATTTTGTAAGCCTGCAATAAGCTATAACATTATATATTATTCTTTGAAAAATAACTATTTTTACACAGTATAGAGCTTATCTTATCATACACCGAACAATAAATATATGAAGACTTCAGACAATACTCTTTAGACAATACTTGAGACAATCAATGTTTTGAACGTCAAATTGGTACTCACCTGTTTAAAAAAAACTCAATTTGATGATTCTTGCATTTCAAAGATAAGCTTGATGAAGGTTAATAAAACTATTACGAAATCATGTGTAAATGATTGTTCTGGATGTTCAATGTTATAACCCTAAAACCAAAATCCTAGTAGCTAGTACCTAGCCAAATCCTAGTAGCTATTTCATATTGCTCTAGTTTGTTGAGAAGGTTATTTTCTGTGAAAGAGTTTCAAGTTTGTGGTCTGTTTCCATTATGTGGATAACAACATATGAATCTTCATCAGCATTTAAAGATACACTTATAAATAATACACCAAACTACCTACTTCCACATCAACCTGCAGCTCTAAGACCTATGTGCTAAAGATTTTAAAGAAAGTACCGATGCCCTTTAGATGACACTAACAAACAAATGAATATAATTATTAGCAGCCAGATACAGAAACAGAGCACATTGAACAATAACCTATAGCACAAAAACAAATAAAATAGAGGTTATAAGATATTCATCACCTAGATAAAACCAACCTCAAAAAGGATCGTTAAAAAAAATGGTACAATGCAAAATTTAAAACAAATAGCAAACTAAATTGTAACGTACAATATAGCAAAAACATAACAGAAAATCCCCATAATATATAAAACTAAACTGTTCAGACTGAACAAATTCTATATTAGGTGAACAGAGTGCAGTTTTCAACAAGGATACAAAGAACACACTCAGTTAAAAATAACACAAGCTCATCTCATATTCACCAATTAGTATGATTATGATTGGTACAATCAAAAACTTTATATATCAGTAGGTTTAAAAAAAATTAGCTTTAACTTTAAAACTTGCAGTTTTGGGGTTGTACATCTTAAAGTTTTGGTAGTTCTTACTTAATAATTTACTTGGCAGAAAACCACTAATGGCTCATGTTTTTCAGTAGACGGGTTTCACACTTAGTTAGTGCATTATTCAATGCTGTGAGTTATTGACAAGACTGTTTGTGTTTGTGAATCCATAGTGTTTCTTTTGTATTCTGTAATATGTTGATAATAGAGTGGCTTTTAATTATGTGATCGAAAGTTTGTTTGATTATGAGTGTGTTTCATTATTTAGTATGTGTTACGGTTGGTGTTTGTGGTATGTGTGTATTTTGTAAATGTCTGTTGTGTTTAGTTTATTGCTTTTCTTGATGAAGTGTAGATTTTCTAGATTTGTGTGTGCCGTGTTCTGGATATGTACGGAAAATATTATTTGTGTTGTGCTTGTATACCTCTATTGCGTTTATTTTAGAGTATTTATGTTGTGTAGGTGTTACCTTTGCTTGTGTTGGATATTTTGAATCTGACTTTGTGCTTGAGTTTCTGGAAAAATTGAGCTATTTTTTTATGAGTGTGTTGTTTTTTGTGTATTATGTTGTCTATCAGGGTGTGTTTGTATCTATTTGCACAGGCAATGTATTTATTGTGTTGAGTTCGTTCATTTTGACGTCATTGTTCATGGGTATGCTAATTAGTCTGTGTATCATGGAGTGGAAATGAGTATGTTTGCATTGTGTGGGAGGTAGGAGTTGTTCCATGTAACTCTACCTGTGGTGGTGGGTTTTTTGTTTATTTTAAATTTAGAAATATTTGTTGTTTTTTCTTGTAATTTTAATTTCTAGGATTTGATAGTGTTCTGTTTCAAGTTTAAAATTTATGTTCTAGTGCATATTGTGTTTATGAATTTATGCCAACATATTATTTATGATGGGTTTTTGTTCATGATACAGACTAATAATATAATACATAGACCAATTCATTAGCTTACCCATAAGCTATGGAGACAGAATTAACGAGTTGAACACAATAAAATACATTGTTAATAAAAACAAATACAAACACACCCTTGATAGAGAACATAAAATGCAAAATATAACAGACATACACAACACACTGAAAAACATTAGTAAGAGTGGTTCTTTACTAGTGAATTAATAAATTTGATTTTAAGTACATGCGAGTTGTTAGAGTTAGTTTAAACTAATTCAATTTCTTCTATTAAATCAGACTCTCCTTACATATATCTTGCACACATTTTCAATCATCAAAAAAATAATTTTTATTCATCAACTCAAGCTCAAATAATTTTTTTAAAACTTGTAGTGCATGAAACTTGATGTTAATACAGTTTTTTCAAATATTAATTCATTTAATAATAAATTGATTTTAGTTTTATTTGGGAGAAAAACTTTTCCCAAAAGGGGCAATGTTTGCAATATTGTTATTTCGTCCAATTTGGCTTAAAATATATGATAACATATGGTTTCATAAAATATCTGATTTTAATTGTAATAATTGTTAATAATAATAAGATAAATTGTAATAATTTAATAAAAAGTAACTAGAATGAAAATTTTCTTTTTGATCTAAGTAGGCGACTTAAAAAACTATTTGTTTATAATACTTGTTTTAACTTTAGCTTAGCAATAAACTGATGACACAAATTATATTCAATAAATTAATACATTTTTAGGAAGACCCATATTGATTGGATAAATGTAGGGCAGGGATTGCAATCTGCTGCTATCATCTCTCACACCAGTGCTTTCTGTGAAACACTATAAAATATGAAATGGTCCTTAGTTTTCATATATTTTTATAATTAATTTATTTTTAAATTACATAGACTCAATTTTCCTTACCTCAATCTCAGTAAAATTAAGTGGAGGTGTTACTAGGTACTGTACTATATATGGTTCTGAAGGACGAAACTCTTTTAGAAGGCCAAATCCACAGAGAAGAAGAGATACTCGAACCCAAGACTCCATCTTCCAGCATCTGCCAAAGAAGGTAGTACTGTGTGAAGAAAGTTTTTCTGTGATTAACAATTACTTTATGGTGGAATTATTTTAAAGTAAATTTCTTACAATTATAAATTTCAAAGTTTATTAAAAAAATGCAAACCATATTTGTGGAATTTTAGAAAATATAAAAAGCTTTAAAACTTTCAATTCTGATTTGTGAACAAACTTTTAATATGAGTTTTAAATACTGTAATGTGTAATTATTTGAGATGTTTTATGTTTAAAATACAAAGTAGCATTTAAAACATCAAACACAAATAAAAAATATCTACAAAGTACAAAAACACTCCAGAATAAACACGACAGGGCAGGAGTTTATAAGACTATCGCCCCAGCGACTATGATAACTATCGCCCCAGCTTTTACATAGGTCAATCAGGAGAAACTTCCTCACACGATACAAGGAACACATAAAAGACATAAAAAACACACAACCAAAATCAAAGTTTGCTATTCACATACAGAACACACTACATACATACACCAATATAGACACGAATCTAAAAGTCCTTCACTGCTACAAAAAAGCAACAAACTAAACACAACAGAAAACTATGAGATATACAAAAAACCATCCATAACACATTCTAAACGACAAAACACACTCACAAATTAATACTCTTTCTTAACACATGGTTAACAACTACTGTATGAATAATAACACAGCACAGAACACCAATACACAACAGACTTACACTAATACAACAGACCTGAGCAACAGTCTTGTCCATGACCTACAGTATTGGACAATGCACTGATCTAGTGTGAAACACGTCTGCTGAAAAATATCAGTAAGTAGTGGTTTTTTGTGACACCAATAGTAGAAAATTGAAAATATACTCAAGATGTACAACACAAAAACTGTCAGTTTTGTATTCACAATTCAGAAACAAAATGCCAATCGAAGCATTAGAAAAGTCCCAAAGCCACATGCCAAAAAAATTACAGATGACACAGTGAAAGTTTCAGGTCATGTAATTTTTGTACATTAAAAGGATTGTTGATGTTGATCTAGTACCCTAAATACAAACAGTTACATAAATGACTACATTAGCAACCTGACAACTCTAGGCGAATAATACATATAAGATAACCAATGTGTGGGAAACAGTTATACATCCTCACCAGGACCATATTACACCTTCAATGGGTTTGTTTTAAAATGTTTTTTGACTAATCTCATCGTAGTGACTTGGACAACTTATGCAAGTTGCTGATATAGCCTTATGTGGCATATTTATTCTTTAAAATCAAGACAGCTCTGAAGAGATAAAGGCCATGATAATGCTTATGAAAAATAAGCTACAGCACTGATTTGTGCTCTGCTGAAGCAGTTTAAAGATCTAGAAAAGTGTATTGAAAAGGATAATATAAATAATTGTAAATAATATTCAAGAGAATTTTTTCAGTCCCAGTATGGTCGTTTCCTAGCCATACTTCTTATTTGTGTTTTTAAATGAAAATGTATCTATAGTGTCTATTGTCAGTATTACTTCCTGTCACGTAACTAAATTTTCAGTTACATATTACTCTTAAAACCGACAACTTGCCAAAATATGCAATAATAAATCAAATAAAAATAAGAAGAACACAAAACAAGATTATAAATTAATGAAAATGTATCTATAGTGTCTATTGTCAGTATTACTTCCTGTCATGTAACTAAATTTTCTGTTACATATTACTCTTAAAACCGACAACTTGCCAAAATATGCAATAATAAATCAAATAAAAATAAGAAGAACACAAAACAAGATTATAAATTAATGAAAATGTATCTATAGTGTCTATTGTCAGTATTACTTCCTGTCATGTAACTAAATTTTCTGTTACATATTACTCTTAAAACCGACAACTTGCCAAAATATACAATAATAAATAAAATAAAAATAAGAAGAATACAAAACAAGATTATAAATTAATGAAAATGTATCTATAGTGTCTATTGTCAGTATTACTTCCTGTCATGTAACTAAATTTTCTGTTACATATTACTCTTAAAACCGACAACTTGCCAAAATATACAATAATAAATAAAATAAAAATAAGAAGAATACAAAACAAGATTATAAATTAATGAAAATGAGATATAAACCTTTTCACTGAGGTAACTCTTTTCTACAGAAATTTTATTGGCTTATACTCTCTAAAATAATTAGCAAACACATTTCCCTGTATTTATAAAGTAGCCAATTGTAAAATACATTCTTGCTTTAATCTATATTTATAACTTGTCAGAGATCAATTATTTGATAACACCTTACAACATTATCTTTAACCTTCCAAAGACTTTAATGTGTTTTTTGCACTGTTTTATCAAACAATTAATACTATTTATCCATTTGTTGTTGTTGTAAATTTAAATAATGCTTGTATTTTTTGTGAACTTAAAAAGTCATTTTAAAAATTTTATTAGGTAATTTAACCAATTAGAAATATGAAATGAATAAAACATTTATAAACTAACAAGCCTATACAGAATTAGAAAGTGAAATTTTACGTTATTTGTTCCTATCTTGATTTTGACCCTCTAATTATACAGTTTTAAATATACACATTTATTAAAATTAATCTCATAAGCTACAAACCCCAAGACAAAATAAAACTTTTTTCACAGTGCATTGAAACTGAAAATAGAACAGTACTGGTATACCAAATGATAATGGAATTCCCTCACACCTGCCAACTACAAGGAGCCACTAGTCTCAAAATAAGCTCAAAAATGAGAGCATCTAATTAATAGTTCACGAAAGTCGACTCGCAAATATACTAAGTAAGATTCTTGTTTAAGTACATTAAAGTGTAAGTGATAAGTGAATAGAAGAAACCAGTTTTGCTAAGTTATATAAATGTGTGTATGTGTGTACATATATATACATATGGTCCTAGTTACTCTGAGTCAAAGAGGATACATTTCTCAAAACATCATTAAACAAAAGTACATGCTATTATAGGTAAGTGTACATATAAGTATATGTTCAAGCGTATAAGTATAAAATGAAAGTTGTTCATAAGGTTAGTGTAAAGCAATATATATTGATTGTAGTTTTTTTTTTTTATTTATTTTTATTTATAATTTATAAACAATTTTTAATTACAAGTTTCACTATAAGATTTTCTAATAAAATTTAAATAAAAATTAGAAATAAATAGTTATAATTTCATTCAATTTTTATAATTTGTGTAAAAAATACAAGAGCAATTAATACTATTCTTAAAATTTGATGTTTTTTATTTGGACCAAAACATCTACACAACTTCATGTACCAAAACTCATAACATTAAAATTAGACCTTGAGCATTGAAAATCTTCAGTAATTTTAATTAGTATAAATATTAAGTAGTCTTAAAATATAACTAAATATTTAATTATAAATTTTTTTTTAACTGTAATAACTAGTTGTAGTTGAATATTTTCTGCATGGTTACCAAAAGTATAGAAGAAAGTGTTGTACCTAGGAAAAAATTTAGTTTTCATTTTTTTTAAAATGATTTAATCATAAGTTTTTAATTTTTTACAGTTTTTTTTCACTTTGTTACTATCTTAGCATTGATTTATAATTATTTTGATATTCTGGCTTTAAGATTTAATATATTAGGATTACTTTTATTAAGCTTTGTGCCTTCTGCCTGGGTATATTGTCCTGATGTACTTAGGGATTAGCTTTGATATACCCAAGGACAATGTACAGAGGTATATTAAAACTAAAATTTAAAAAGCTTGTATAATTTAAAGATTTACAATCACAAATTTCCAAACCTACATATATAAAGTTGTACAATCATTACAAATTTTAAAAAGTAATAAGTATAAATCTTCCACATAATCAACCGATTGATTATAAGCTATTCATCCAAGATGATATCCAACGAATGACACAGAACATGTTAACTGGTTTTCCCATCTTTTAATATGACAAACAATAGATGGATCGGAAAGCTTGAGAATGACTTCTACATTTACTTCAAGGTGCAGAAAAAGATTTCTGCATCTTTTTTTGTTGAAATTCATTGTAATCAATAACGTTTTTTGAAGATTTAAACGACTAAAATGTATTGACGCTGAATTTCAATATCTTTTACAACACAGTACTTTATGACACGTCTTTTCACTAGAAACTGCATAAAACATAGTCATATTCTATTACTTCATGAATACTAAACTCTGTTTCATGGTCTTTTACAAAGATTTCAGGTTCCTCTGGTCTTTCTGTAAAATCGTCAATCACACAAGTTTATCAAATCATTTTCACTGAAGTCAGAAGAGATATCCTTTTGTGATTGTTTAAAAGCTTTTGTTTTTTTTTCAATTCAACCGTATTTTTTTTGTCAAGCTGTTTTTTTCAAACTTTTGCTTTTTAATTTTCATACTTTTGTTTTTTCTGGAGTATCAGAATTCGTGATTTGACTTTAGCTCTATAATTTTTGGTTTGTTTCCTACCCCTGCCTTAGGGAATGGCCTAATTACTACAGGAGATATTATGGTAGGCATATCATAGGTGTAACTTACTTTGGTTCCTGATTGAGTTTCAACACCTGACTCGATATTGATTGGTCATTAAATGTTGTCTGATTTAGGTTGTACAGTGTTAATAACTGACAAGGTAATAATATGACTAGATGTTGATGGCTGATTAAGGATGAGGCTAAAGACTGAGGTTATGGCTTTGTCTCACATGTCAATTGACTACTTGTTGTTTAAACCTGTACAATTGTAGCAGGTTGAGATGATCAGTAACATTAAAACGTAGAAATTCAACATCTTGAAAAGTTTTCCTATATAAAAGGTAGACCTGAAACCCATTAACAATATTTCCTGATATGAAAGGCTAAGTATATGCTTTTACAGCAAAGTTCAAACGCATTATAAAATAGTGATTGGCTTTCCATAATATCCTGCAGTCACCATCCAGTCTACAACTGCTTTTTACCTAAAATGACTCAGAAGGGCCAAATATTGTCCAGTGCCTATTTTGTGGATATAGATGACCATTATTAAGCGAGTATTTTTTGTGCAAGAAATTGTTGGCAGTAAAACACTACTCTTGTGATTATCTACGACCATGATAATTGGTTCTTCATGACATGAAGCTTTGAAGGATCATGGGCTTTGTATGATGAATGAAATGCTCCAAATACTGTAGGAATATTGACTCATTTGACCAGCCTGATGGAACAACAGTTCACTTAAAACCTGGTGGTGTTCCCTTCAAAGTAAGATGTTTAAAATAACACATATGGAAAAACAATCATCACTGGTACAATATTGTCATTTGCTCAATAGTTACATTTACTCACCTCTCTCCTGAAGTCATACCTCCAACCATTTTTACACCTTTCTGGACAATGATTTTGGAAGAGTTATAGACTGTAGAAATACCTGTATCATCTATATTGCAAATTTTTGCACGGTAAAAATTATGGCAACTCAGAAGAATATCACCATAATTGGTGAAGAATTGAGACACATTCTTTACATTGAATGAAGTTGCCCTTGAAATGCTTGTTGGTTCAGGCTTTATTAACGTTATTTGATTATTCTGACAAGATCTAAACTACCTTGCCCATCCCTCTCCAGCATATTGACCATTGTTCCTATTAGGTGTATAATTAATCTCATTTTGTTTTGCAAACTGGAAGGCAAATATTCATATATCAGAATAGATAGTCCTTGTTGAAGAAAACAACATTGTTTTAAATATTCAGCATTATTTCTTGCTCAACACTGAACATTCTAATTGTGTCATAATGAGGAGTATATTAATAAGCTTCCAAACCTGAATTCTTGAAGGCTGAAACCATTGCAGTTTTGGCTACAATGCATGATTTTATAAATGTCTTTTAGGTTAGGCTTTGATGAACACAAACCTAACCTAGAAGTAAATTGATTCATGAGTTCTTTAAGCAACATACTAATAGTAGGATAAATTATTTTTATTTATTACATAATACTATAATAATAACGGTAGAAATTACTTTCATTGTCAGATTCAATAATTCTTCAATAAACAAAACACATGCTATTCAAACAAAAACTCTTCAACATGAGAAGAAATGGATTTACGAAACAGCGTGGCATCTGCAATAAAAATTATTTTACCTCTTAAAAATAATTACTTTTGTCCTTATGTACAAATATCCCTAGGTAAGTCCCCTTTCATCTTCTGATTTATTTACATTTTCTCTATAGGAGTGATTTTATAAAATCACCAGTAGGTACTTTTATCAAAAAATATTTTAGGTAGGAAATAGAAAAAAACACTTATACTTATAATCACACTGGCTTATAAGTAACTAGAAGGCTATCAGTTTTAATAGATGCTGTACATCATGTAAATAATTTTAAAAATAAGTACATAATATCACTTTCTAGGTCTAGCCTTCATTAAAACATAAAGTAATGGATGTGAACACATAAATTCCTTCTTTGCTGTTGTAGTACAGTACCTTGAAAAATATTTTACTTCAGAAATTTTGAATAAAATTAATTATAGGAAACGAGTTTTTGTTTACGAGTAATATATTAACATAACTTATAAAATTCTAAACATTAAATACAGAGTAGTTAATATACAGTCATATATGTATATGCATATTTAATACCTCTTACCAATTAAGTGATGATGATCTATTGTCACTGATATTCCTAAAGGAATTTATCTTAAGCAAATGAAAGATGAACTTAATAAATTACTGTTATATTTAAAAGTATAGTAGGTTTTAAAGAGTGCAGTACAATGGTAGCAAAAAGTAAAAAATATACCAATAAAAAAATCAGTACTATCACTTGTGACCTACTGATAAAATGATGGGTAGCTATTTTAATATTCTTGCTGATACTGCAATATTAACAGTTGGAGCTGATAAGGGAATCTATTACTTTTTTTAAAACACCATAAACTAAGGTTATAAAAAATATTTTAAAAAATAATTACTGCAACTAAATCTCTTAGATTTATAATGAATCATTCATGATAAGAAGTTGTTAGACTTGATAAATTTTATCTGACCAAATTTGCAATGAATTAAAAAAAATATGAAGTACTAATATCAAAATGTTTAAGATTACATATAATTCCATCTTTTTTGCTGTGAGTTTATAGAACATGGTCAATTATTTTGAAAGATATTGTGTGATTCAACATAAAAAGTGCGTGAAAGCAACATCAGCAGTACTTACTTGAAAAAAACGTGAATGTTTTAAAATAAAATTCTACAGGAACTTTTTGACTGTAGGAGATACAAGAATGTGAAATGAAGAAATATTCCAAACAATGATGCTACACTTTGTTCCCTAAGAATTATCTGAGTTGGAGCAGAATTATTGTAGAAAAAAACAAGAAAATGGTTAATACAAAAGATCAAATAGAGAAAGAGGGATAAAATTAGTGTTTCTTGCAGGAATTGTATTTAACCCTCAAATTGGATGTAATTTGCAATAACTCATACAGAGTGTATAGTACTTAAGTCATGAGAGGAGTTAAGGGGGATATTGCCCCCTCAACTTTTTGAACAGGTGTATTATTTCTTAAAAATCAAAAGCTTACAATGAACTTATTAAAATACTATAAAAATAATATTCGTGCTGACAAGAAGTAACTCGGCAGTATCAGTTGTTATTTTGCGTATGCGAGCTATTTGCTAAATATGACTAAATAAGTTGAAAAAAACTATGAACTTAATCTTACAACTCATGATGTTCAAAATGAAATTTTAGGAATTTTTTCAGACGAAGTTTCTTTGAAGTTTATTTTTCTCATAGAAACAAAATCGGGGTTATTTTCGGGCTTAAAACCCGAAATTTAAAATTTAAAATTTTGGAAAATTGTAAGTCTAAAAGCCCCCAGTTTGCGTTAAATGAGAAACATATCTTTGTATACCATAACCTAACTTAACAATAAAAAAAGTATAATATTTTAAATAATAAACCCAATAATCACAAAATAAATATATTTATTCACTTTATTGGGTTATTATTGTGGTTATTGGGTTTATTATTTAAAATATTATAACATAGGCCTCAGTTGTTCAAGAAATCATTATAATAAAACAAATTGTTTAAAACATGTACCTTATAATGGTTTTGGATGCTGGCTCAATGTTGACAAGCTTCTAAATGTTAACTATATTTGGAGGGTACTCCTGGACCCCATTTGATACTCCCAGGGCAATCTTGTCCCCCCCCCAGAACAAAACTTGTAAAAGTTGCTTGATGTAATCATCTTGTATTCACTGATTAAACTATAATTAAAAAGTACTTAAGTAAATATGTAATGGCTTATTTGCTGACGTGTTTCAAAACTTGTAGCTGTCCATGACTTAGTTATTCCACTAAAGTCTACTTTTAACAATCACAGTATGGCTTTTAAAGGATATTATATGAAAGGATTGAAAACATTCTTGCTTCTCTTGGTTTTTCATATATTGAATTCTTAGGAACTCCTTAGCTCTATTAATTCCAAATGACACAATATTAGGTCTAGTATGTACAACTATATAAATAAATTCACTACTATCTGCTTCAACATGCAGGCAGTTTCCTCTCATTTCTTCTACTGAAACACATATCCTACAAAGTACTTTAATTTCCCATCTCCTCAGTATCCCTTCTATTCCTTATTTATTTAATACAGTATTCAATTGTTGGTACTAGAACTGTTTTGTAGAGATAAAAAATTTGTTTCACTTGAAGACTTCTTGTACTCCAAAAAGATATTGGGTTTCCTGAAGGAATCATTGCTTAGCACTTCAAGTAGTACCATTATTTTCGAAACTATAATGTGTTTAAATTCTGTGCAAGACTTTATTAGTTAAATCCCCATTTTGGCTGACTGCTTCTTGCGCTTCAACTCGTTTGTTATGTTTATGGACGTGATAGTCTTGTGAATAAGATTCTTGACAGCTATTACGAATTCTTAAAGAAATGCTTAAAAATTGATATTGTCACATGTGAAACAATACTTCTGCCAAGATGTGTCTTGGATCCCC
This sequence comes from Prosapia bicincta, assembly GCA_036971475.1. Lineage (NCBI taxonomy): Eukaryota > Metazoa > Arthropoda > Insecta > Hemiptera > Cercopidae > Prosapia > Prosapia bicincta. The sequence goes on along the minus strand of JBAIZL010000005.1, from coordinate 107,159,418 downwards.
CATAACAACATCTTGGAAGAAATATTCACATACCAGATTGAAAAAAACCACGGTTTACATAATATAAATACCAGACATTATATACTGTTGATGACAATATCACATTGAACAACACAATAATGAATACTGAAAACACATATTTTTAAAACATCTAAATTCCATACACCCAAAACTAACATACACCATCATAACAGAACATAACAACTTCCTTAATCTCTTGGAACTTACAATTATATGTGCAGATAAACAAATACATAAATTTAAGATATACCAAAAAAACCCAACAACACCAATATTACCATACACAACTTTTGAAACCACACACACCAACACAAACTAGCCACTTACAACGTCATGATATATTGCCTATTAAAAACCCCACTAAACAAATAAAAGCACCACCAAGAACTAAACACCATAAAACATATAGCACAACCAATGGACATAACACAATGATTGATAAACTATACAAGCACCTAAAAAATAAACTCAATAACTTAACCTTACATACCCAACATGGCAAACCCATAAAATACTTAACAATACCATATACATCAACCTAAACTCATAAGCTCTCCAACACATATTGTAAATACAATTACAGAATAGCCTAAGCCATACTCAAGAAACACTTAAAAAACAACATCATAAACAAAGACATATATAACACAGTGAGTGTTTACAAACTAACTTGCAATTTGTGCCCCAGTTTTTCCATAGGTCAAATAGGAAGGTCATTTTACACATGCTATCAGAAACACATAAAATCAGTCACAAACAAAAACACCCAATCAAACTTTGCTGAACATCTCATATCCACAGACCATAACTACATAAACATAACATCAAACCTACAAATTCTTCATTCACCAACAAAAAAAAATACATCCAACAATACACAATCGAACAATATGAAATATACAAGCATTTTAAACTACAACCATGCACACACTTAATACATGGTTACATTATAAATCACATACACTTTTCAACATTATAACTCCCAATACTCTTTAAAACCGCCTAATATCCCTATTCTAACCAACCTCCCTAATATATAAAACAAACAATGAGGTCAGTTACAGTTTGAGTTGACAATAGGATAGATCTCCCAAAACGGCCGTCCCTCAATAATCAAAAAAGTAAACGCTACTATAGAAAAATGTAACAAACTAAGATATGTTTAAGTATGTTTAGTTCTATAATTTCTCTAATCACCACTGATCTTAGTACAATATTATTATAAATGAACCCTTAAACAATGTCTCAAATAACTTGTTTTCTATTCCACCACTCTGGTGGGTTGTTTTTTGTTTGTTGCAAGAAACAATCATTGCTTTTTTTTAATCTTAAAGACGTTTTATGTCTTCTAAAGTCTTTAGTTTTCTACTTCAATGGAAGAGTTTTTAATTGTCTAAGTTTTTAAAAACAATTATGCAATCACAGAATTATGTCAATCGTTCATTTTAAGACTTTTAACTATCTCACCTTCTATATTAAAAATCAAATTTTTCCAACAATATATAAAACGTCATGTGCTTGGAATCAGTTGATTGGCTGTCATCTTTCACAACACTATTCTTTGTATATATTTTTTTCAACCCACCCACATTTTTCATGCAACAGTCACAATATATTTAAAATTTATGATGCTTTAGAGCAATATATGTATTTCACAATTTCCTAGGGGATACAAGAAGATTTTTCCACCTGAATTTGTTATTATAAAACTTATGGTTGACTTAGACTGTATAAAAGTTAAAAGTCTACTTAGACTGTGGAGGGTTAGCTTCGTAAAAGGAACGAATGTTATGAAATGCATCAGCAAGTAAGAAATTATGTATTCACTTAGTTAAGTATTTTTAAAATTAGTAAAGTTAAAATGTTTTAAATTTAACTTGGAATAATTTTAAAATTGTCTGACTTTTATCAGTTTTTTCTGTTAGACTGAATTACTAAATCTTTTTAAATTGTAGCAAGAAGCCTTTATACCATGGATATAGATCAGACTATTTGAAACCAGATGACTTGATGGTAAAAAGAAACATTACACAAATAGGTCTACAATTCTTACAGCACTACTGGGAGAACTCTGGTGGATCACAATATTTGTATAAATTTTAAACAGATATAAAAAGATTAGAAAACAAGATAGATAACTACAGCATGGCGTTTAAAAACTAAAAGATCCCATAAAAGAAGAACAAACAAAGAAGTTGGTAATAAGTAGATTCATTCAAATGATATGATTAAGGGCATAGATTGCACATATTACACCAGGCTAATAGTGAGAGTGGAATATTTTTTAGTTTAGAATGTATTATGTAGAAAAGTAATTGGGTACTATGTGCTCAGTGACTAATGTAATAAATACAAACGCCCTTATAAATTCTGAAAAATTATCACTATTGACCCTAAAAGCACATTACGCTCACAAAGCTATTGTATATTATACGACTGCTTTGAAATAAGATTTTTTTTTTGCATGGAAGTTAAAATGTACAAACTTCTTTAAGGAATCAGCAAAAGGTTTACCAATTCAAGATATTCTTCAAAAAATAAAAGATTTATTTTCAAGAACTTTCAATTACAGTATTTGGAATACAAATTTTCAACAATAATCAATACAAATACAAATAAACAATTAATTTAATAATAAAATCTATGAAATAATTAATACCACATCTCTTAACCTTTGCTGTAACGCCAAATATTCCCCTAATACAGCTTCTTTAGGAACCGTACTACAAATGGTATTACAGGCTACAAAAATAAATGTCTAATTTAGAAATACATGTTTTGTGTCAATAAAGAACACTGACCTAAATCTATTTTGTATAAGTGAAAATCTTTCTTTGTTCAAACAATTAAAAATAAACATATTTTTTATAACTGAAGGCAAATTTAGTGATTTTCCACTCTTTTTCTAACACTTTACACATCAATGCGAGTATTTTTAGTAGTATTGCTTTTTTATTACTGTAAAGTATAAACTACAAAAAAATGTATAACTAATACACCAACAAAATAAATAATATAACAAATTACGCTTTAAGCTAGAATAGAACTACTTTAAACTTTTAACAGTATTTATATACAAATGTTAGAAAGGCTTTTATACGAGGTGTGTTCAAAAAAATACACGGACTGTTTGAATTTCGCGGCTCAAGTTAGCTTCAGGAGAATCCGCTTGGTGTCGCTAGGTTCGTATAAATCAGCTGATTAAAACGCGGTATTTCAGTCGCAGATATCTTCATTTGTTGAAGAGTTACATGCAGTTTAGTAAAGAGTGTTTTTTCGTTTGTCGGATTGTAAAATGGACAGCCTGAAGGAACAATGAATTGCTATGAAGTTTTGTGTAAAACTAGGGAAATCTGCAACAGAAACATTTGCCATGCTTAACACGGCCTATGGCGATGTTGCCATGAAGCGTACTGCATGTTTCAAGTGGCATGAACATATCAAGGGTGGCCGACAGTCGATTGATAATGATGAGCGTCCTGGATGTCCTTCAACGTCAACTGATGACCCACACTTTGACAAAATCAACAACCTGGTGCGCGGCATCTGACCATTAGGGATCTTTCCGAAGAGTGTGTGATATCAGTTGGATCTTGTTACGAGATTTTGACCGAAAAATTGAAGATACACCGCGTCGCTGCGAAATATGTGCCACGCCTGATGACCGACGACCAAAAAGACAATCGTGTCCGGGTTTGTCGGGAACTGCTTGATCGTTCAAATGAAGATGAGAACTTTTTGTCAAGAATTATAACCGGTGATGAATCATGGGTGTATGGTTACGACATTGAAACGAAGGTCCAATCATCCCAATGGGTGAGTCAAATGTCCCTAAGACCCAAAAAAGCTCGCCAAGTTCGGTCGAATGTGAAGGTGATGCTGACAGTTTTTTTTTTATGCAGTGTTTTTCACTACGAGTTCCTCCCTGAAGGCTCTACAGTCAACCAGATTACCTACATTGAAGTACTGAAACATCTGAAGGACGCAGTCCGACGCAAAAAGCCAGAACTGTGGAGATGTGATAACTGGTTTTTCCATCACAACACTCCAGCTCACTCAGCACTCAGAACTTGTGAGTTTTTGGCCAAACACTCGATCACTGTTCTTCCCCCCCCCCCTACTCACCTGACCTTGCTCCTTGTGACTTTTTCTTATTCCCAAAACTCAAAAAACCCCTCAAAGGAAGAAGATTTGAAACAATTTCGGAGATTAAGGCAAATGCGACGAAGGAGCTGAATGCCATCACAAAAGAAGCGTACCAGAACTGTTTTAACAAGTGGAAACATCGTTGGGATAAGTGTGTGCGTTGGGGAGGAGAGTACTCTGAAGGCGACACCAAGCGGATTCTCCTGAAAGTAACTTGAGCCGCGAAATTCAAACAGTCTGCATATTTTTGTCAAAGATAACTACACATTATTGATGGGTATATTTAAACAAACGTTTTTAACAGTTTTAAGCTTGTGAAAGTTATAAATTAAAACTTGCATTTTTATATTGTATAACTTGAAGTTTTTCTTAAAAATTACACTTTTGGTATCAACTTGGTAAAAAAACCACTGCTTACTGATATTTTTCAGCAGACACGTTCACACTAGGTCAGTGCATTGTTCAATGCTGTGAGTCACGGATAAGACTATTGCTCAGGTGTGAGCCTGTAGAGTATTGGTGTTCTGTGGTATATTTTTGTTCAAAGAATAGTTGTTAACTACTCTATGAACAAAATACACCAGAGAACACCACTACAGGACAGACTCACACCAACACAACAATCTTGTCCATGTTTCACACCATTGAACAATTCACTGACCTAGTATGAAACTTCTCTGCTGAAAAATATCAGTAAGTAGGTTCTTTTGTCAAGTTGATACCGAAAGTGTAATTTATAGATTAAAGTTTAGGTAATTAATAAGTATTCTTATGAAAAAAGTATCTATTCATGGAAGTTGGTGTTTAGTACCTTACCTTTATTTACAGCTGACAATATTTTTTTCTATTTGAAAAACAAACAACGTCAACATATGTAAATGATTGGGATTATTTGGAAAAATCCCCTCCTTTCAACAATATGGTATTTGAAAATGGACATGTTCAGCCCAAATTTTCCGAAACGTTTTCAACACATTCTGGTAGGAAATTGAGAGAGTACCGTGTAACCTGTTTCCTTAACTAGGAAAAATCAATCCCTTAGATATTTGTATTTTATATTTTAGCCCTGATGAGGACAACAGGGCAAGTCACTTCCCTTTATGAAAAGAGTATGTTCAGTCTATATAAAAAAAAAAATACAATGACTTCCAAATTCGGAAACAATTCTGTGAACAGGCTCAAAAGTACTTCCTTTTGTAAAGAGTCCAAGTATGAGTACAAGGAGAAACAGAGAAATTAAATATTTTTCATAATCTTCCAAGCTCTAATACAAGCAATAGGGACAAAAATTCATAACGCACATCAAGGTATATTGCAAAAAGTTATTTAAAGTACAGTGTCCAATTAAACTTGCAATGGTGTAAATTTATGTCAAAATAAATATGTTACAAATTAAATAGTTTATTAATTGAACTTTGAAACTAAGGAGATTAGACACAGGTATATCTAAATAACTGTGTTAATAGTACCAATAAACATGAATGAGGCATGAGGATGGTTTTGGCAGATAAGTCTCATTTTATTATAAAAATTTAAGTCTTTGAGCTGATATAATTTGGACATTTTAGGTTATCTTTTAAAATGATGAAAAGTTTTAGTAGTTCATCATGAAAGGTTTTAATAGGTTCTAAACCTGCAAAAACTCCATGATACTTTCTATTGCTGAAGTTTAACCAACTGTACTCAATCGTAGAGATTTAGCTTTTATTAACATAAGTTATTAGAGAGTGTGTTGAAAGTAGGCTGAACATTAAGCTAGAAAGATATAATGTACTCTAAATTAATGAGTGAATATTGTGAAATATATAACATATCCAAGAAGTAGGTTCCGTTTATGTTTCTTGCTGACACAACATTTGTGATCACAGTTCCACAAATGTGTGTTATTAACCTTAATACTCTAATTGCTGTTTACCATTCATGGTGCATGTTTGTAATTGGTAAGTTTATTGAACGTTCCGCCATATGTGATATTGGATTTGTAATTTGTTTTCTCAATGAAAAGAATCCTATTGCATTGTTTTAAAATAAGACAATGGTCATCCACAAACTGTGAATGTGCCACAACAGTTTTACAGGATTTTGGCTGGGAAAAATTCAATCACCCTCCCAGTCCTGACCTTGGTCTAATGACCACTTTATTTTCTTTGCACCTAAAATCTGATCTTGCTGGCAAGAGATTTGCATGATGATGAGATCAGAAAACATATTTCTACTAGGTTGAATTAACATGTTGGAATTTTTTATGGCAAGAGCATACAAAAAAGGCTTGTGCCATGCTATGACAATTGCTTATAAAATGTTGGTAATTATGTAGAAATAGCTTATTGAATCATAAAATATACATTGAGGTTATACATGTAACATCTGGATAGAACTAACAAATAAATATAAATCAATAATTTAAGCCTGCATGTAAATTTAAAAGTTTATGTTGTATATATCCCCTGGTAGCCTTTTAACAATAATTTATAAAGAAAATTTATTCACAAAAACAAACATAAATAAATGTTTACAACTAACACAATCAGAAACCTGAGCTTATTGTGAATCACATATTCTATTGAAGATAATATTTCTTTAAATAAATTAAGTCATCTTTAAAGAATATTTCCATAAAATTTACTTCTTCACTAATGTTTTACAGCATAAAATCCTGTGCAACAGTAAATGTTGAAATATAGGTACAAAATACAGGAAAATCTTAGTAATTTAAGATCACTCTGTCTATAAGGTAATTAGTTTAACACGTTCGGCACGGCTAGCATACAGGCACGCTCTGGGTTCCTTTACGAGGCACTGAGAGCGTGCCAGTGCGCTCCCCGCCTCCCCGGCACGCTCACTCCCAGTCTAATTAAAACTTCTCTAGTGTTGATAAGTGTTTTGTATAAAGGTTTGATTTTTATGTCCGTTTTCAGAAGAGTTTAGAGAACATTGTGCCTGGGTCGTTTTTAAATCCGATCACCCCAAGTTAACTTTTGATGCTTCAACTAAAACAATGCTTCAGGGAATTTTATAAACAGATTTAATTTGGTTTAACTTTAATACTTCATGTTTTTCTTGAGTTTGAACCACTGAACGTGGCAAAATATCCGGTAAAAACAACGATCATAAAAATAAACTAAGCTTTCTGAACCAAAGCAAGAATAAAAGATAACTGTCCTATTAGAGTGAATGAACCTACTCGAGGTGGGAACAGACTACTGTAAATATGAGTCATTGACAAAATGCTTGGACGCCCGAAAACTTAATGTGTCATTATAAGATTATAGTAGACAAATGTCAGCTAATCTCGGCTATAAATAGTCTCAGACATGGCATATCCATTATCTATGTCTGCGCTATCGATCTCTATCGCTTTGTGAAACACTGACATAAACAGAAACAGAGATTCCAAGTTAAAAGTTGAGTGGTTAATTTTAGTATGTAGTATATTTTAGTAGTAGGTACTTTAGATTTTTATGTAAATTATCTTTTTTTCTCTGTTTTTTTTATTGAGTTTTATTATTAGTCATACAGTATTTTATCAATCACTTAAACAACAGTTTATGACTATCTGGACTTTAAATTTTGTAAATTTGTTAAAACTTACTGAGACAGAAGGTTTTCGATCGCTATTTGCCGATCTTCATCAGTGTCTTCTGCTTGAGATGTCGGGTCGAGCAGTGACAGTTTTAAAAGTAGGTTTTCGATAGTATCAAAGAGTATGTATGACTTGTATTGTGTTTGTTCGTTTAATATGTTTGTACTTTGTTTTTGTGTGTCTGTAAATTTCATATTGTTCTAGTGTGTTGAGATGTGGTCCTTTTTTGTTGATGTGTAGGATTTCTAGGTTATGGTAAATGTCTGTGTATTTGTATCCTGTTTCTTTTATGTGATTGTAAAATGTTGAGTTGGTTCTGTTTGTGTTCCTCGACTCTTTGTTTAGTCACCAAGCAGAAGACACTGATGAAGATCGTCAAATATCGATCAAAAACATTCTGTCTCAGTAAGGTTTTACAAAATTTAAAGTTCGGATAGTCATAAACTATTGTTTAAGTGATTAATAAGATTCACCGAACGTAATGGACTACAAAATTCAAGAGTATTTTATCATTTGTATTTCTATTTTTTAATTGTGACCCTATAAATAAAACAATATTTTAATGTCTAATACACTGTTTTGATGTCCCCAAAAAACCTGTATACAATAGAAATAAAATTATTGAGATGAAAACAACAGGCATGATAATTAGATGCTACAACAAGGTATGCAACCCGTATAGCATCCACTGCCATCATAAGTGGAAGTTAACGGAAAAACAGACAGTAGTTTGATGAGATTTCCAATATTGCCGATGTGCTGAATGTGTTGATGGGTTAGATTGTTATTTTAAACAGTTTAATGAACTTCAGTAACCTAATCAATGCTTTTTTGTCTTTATACCTAGTGATTCTCATTTCCTTTCATGCCAGTACTGTACTGCAGTCATTTTAGAGCTTTGATAATGGCAACCCTGCAAATATATTCAAATGTCATTGGGATCTTATTATTACATATTTTCAGCCTCGGATTAATTTTTAGTCAATAATAGAAGCCAATTCCTTTAAAATTCCAAAAAACAAATCTATTTTAGTCTTTTATAGGCTAAACAAATTTTTATATTTCATCTTTAACCAAAATTATGCAATTTATTGATTGAAACAAATAAAAACATACACAAAACTCATAAATTAATTATTTATTAACTCATATGCGTTTCAATGACAAAATCATCATCATCAGTGACCATTACTACTACAAACTCTAACTTACAACTTGTATACAAACTCTAACTTACAACTTGTAACAGTTGTAAGTTAGAATTTGTAGTAGTAACACTCCCTGATGATGATGATGACTTTGTCACTGAAACACGTATGAGTTAATAAATCATTAATTTGTGAGTTTTGTATATGTTTTTATTTGTTTTAACATAACCTCACAAGCTAACCTAAAAATAGTTGTTATTGCTTGAACCTTCTAATATTTCTATTTTGTTTCTAAAACATTAATTACCTCTTTTATGTTTGTTTCAAAAGCTGATTACCCTAAGCAAACAATATATAATCCAGAAATATAACAGCAACATTTATATCTACATACATGTTGGTATAAGTAACACTTCATTTAAACATTAACTCATATATGTCCTTAAACAAAACTATATCTCATATTTTGCATGCATAAAAAACAACCTATTGTAACTATTTTTAAACATAATTTGTTTTAGACTCAGACCTAGCCCTTTAAGATTATAGTTCCGTAGGTTCACATTTGATAACCAGAGTTGTAAACATAATATATTACATGATACATTCCCATACATTATGTATTGTTTTAGTATACACAAATAATGTTAATAACTGAAAAATAACCTTTTACTGTGAACGAAGACATCATGTTCTCATTGCAATCCCTTTTAGAATTTGTTACTTTTTATTTCTGGCTAATGTTTCCACAATAACTCTAGAATCACAATATATCAGTTACAGTCTTTCACAGCAAGTAAAGCCTGAAGATTCCTCAACATTTTCACTACCTTTTATTTTGAACATGTATATTTTTACAAATTCAAAAAAAGATTAAAATTTAGAAAGGCACAATAAATTATAGAAAACTAGGATATAAGGCACACATTTTACATTAAGGATTGATGGTAATTAAAACAAAATAAGATTCAATGACACAAAAGTACACTTTTGTGGAGTTTTGTAGCATAAACCAACAGTTGGGTCAAATGTGACTGGGAAAAGTATGAACAATGTTCATGTTCAAAACTTTACAAAAACTAAGTTTAAAGAATTTTATTTCAAAACTAAGTTGTAAATAATAACTTCACATTTATGACCAAGTTTTAGGAAAAAAATTAAATTTATTGATAAGATTGGCGTCCGGTTGTCTTGCTCAAGATATCAGCTTGTGACAAAAAAACATTTAAAAACAAACTTCACAGTGTGAAAGCTAACATCAAACTGGAAAAATGAAACTTACTGAGAAATTCTATGATATTACCAGCAATGAAATATGTGTCTTCACAAAAACTGCTTAGTTCAACCTGTTGGACAACCACCAGCAGCCTAGTTCTCACGTGACTAAAGCCTGCCAGTCATTGTGTTAATCATTGTAAAGGTATATAAATTTATTTCAACAGTACCATAAAAAAATAGCTACAACAAAAAAAACAACCTTCAAGAGTAGGATTTTTCTCTATATCTCAAATTGCAGAAGATTTTTTCTCTACAGTTTCTCTATAAGATTTACCTTAAATTTTACACATTCTCCAACTAAATTATGGGCACACTTTATTTTTCAACTAAAAAAATAACAAGTTTTTTTAGTAAAGAAATGTAACTAGTTCAAGGTTAAATGAAAAAAAGACAGATTGTAATTTTAACTCACCAAATACTTATATCTTCTCACCCTTTATCAGGACACTGCATTTTGGAAGTTGATAATGTTGCATCTTTGAGTGTTTTACATTACAGAAACCAAGGTTTTACTGTATCATATTATATATCAACAGAAAATGTTGAATTATTATAATAAATTTAACAAACATAAACAAAACAATTACAAAATAAATAATGGAATGTACAAATAAAATATATACGAGTTTCATTAAGTTCGAATAGTCATAAACTTTTGTTTAAGTGATTAATAAATATATACAGATCTTCTCAATGCTTTAAAGTAGTTAAAGCCTAATTGATATCTTGAAATCACCTGCTTAAAAATATTTATATAATAACTTTAGTTACAGAAAATAAATCTTGTATACACACCAAAGAATTTAAAGAAAATTCAAAATACTTCTTAATTAACACCAAATAACAGTCTCACAGGTATTTAAAAAGGAGAAACGTTTGTCAGGTTTACAATAAAAAAATGTTACTAATTAATCTCATATTATGACTAGGCTTTTATTTCTTAGTTTAATACCATGCCACGATTAGTCAGTCTAACAGCTTTTATGTAAAAACAAAAACTAAAAAAGATAAAGTAAATATGTCTCTGAAAACTAAAACAACCAAGATTTAAATAATAATAAACCTTAATGTATTTAAAAATAGCAAAACCTTTTTTTTTAACAACTTTAGGTCTCTAAACCTACATTTTTTTAATATCACAGTTTAAAGTTATACTAAATAATATTGAAAAATAACTTATAAAAATCCCATTTGTAATTAATAAAATTTAACAATAAAATTTATTGTATCATAAGAGCATCAAATGTACATTTATAGTTAAATTGACATATTTTTTACAATCTAAAAACATGTAGATTATATTTTTTCAATATAAATACACTATATAATATTTACTTAAATTTAATTTACAAATTAAAATTTGTCAAGCACTGGGTATTTTAAAAATGTACATGTTGTAAAGCAGTGTTTCTCAACCTGTATCACAGACCACTGGTGGTCCTCAATGACTAAGGTGGCAGTCCACATGACCCCTTAAGGATTATAAATGGAACAGACTATTTACCACCACCATGAAATGAGTAAATAGTTTTTTTTAAACTCCATTCAAGTTTTTAAATGTATGTAAGACAAAAACAGTTTTCAATGACTTGTGTATTTTTTACAGCCTAAAAGGTTCAAAATGTTTTTTTTGTGGTCATGATAGATTTGGAAATATTTGTCTGGTTAAAAACATAAGTTTTACAAAAATAAATTGTCCCTTTGCATACTAGTTTCTTTCAAACATACAAGCTATCTTGTTCCCCTTTTTTTCTTGGATAAACCTTTCTTCTGGAGGTCTCTGGGTTTCCATTTATTTTGCTGAACAACTCAGTTTGAAACGAGGTCCCTGTATTAAGCTTTCCCTGATTTCTTCAAGGAATATTAGTTTTCTATTGTATTGTTTTTGTTTAGTTTTATACAATCTATATGAGTTTACTACTCACAAAAACATTTTTGAAATACTATTTTTTTGGACACCTCATTAATTGATAGGAAGGAATTAAGTGATCTGCCCTATCAGCTGGTCCCATTTTTTTTTTTGAATAATGAACATCAGATTTTTAGACTGGTGGCTTAAATGGCTCATCTTCTGTCAATAATCTTCTTGCATTTACTTTCTGTGCAAGGAAGTTATTTAAATAAGCTTGTCATTTTGCCATATAGCTCAAATGTTCCATAAGACTCTATTGACCTTTTTCACGATTTTTCCAAGTTATAAATTTTCCACATTTATTTATCATTCCTACCCCAGTAAGGATAAAATTTAATTTTTTATAACTTTAATGCTATTCCTGGGCTAGTATGTTGATGTTGGCAGTGTACACATAGTTTTGGAATAAATTTACCCCGCAATATCTCCGATTCACTTGAACATTTTACAATTTTGGAGGTTTTAAGAAATCTGTATTAGACATTGTTACTATTTTTACAAAGTAACTATGCAGTAGTCCCTCACTATTCACAGTTAGCAAAATTACAGAATATCTCACTAATATGTGTTGTATAAAAAAAACAAAAAACAAAAGAGATAGTATAGTTACTGTGCAAGTTGTAAGATAATATGTTCTCGTCTTATTTATTTCGCACAGTACTGTAGTTATTTATCACAAAAAAAAGATTATTCTCTAAATACCCGTTAAACTGTACACTACTCAGCCTACTACTCAAAATATAGGCATTTCTTATTTATAAGGATGAGACTGGACTGATTTGGAAAATAATGCATTCACGAACTTCCTTATCTAAGCAGGAGAAATCTATTCGAGGTTTAAGAGTGCAAAGGATTGTTTGACTGTTCTACTGTGCTGTAGTGCTAGCGGAGTGATGTCTCAAATAGCACATGGATATGGTGAAGGATTTAAACACATTAACAATGAAGATGTCTACAATCTTTGGAAAATTGTGAACCAAGATTTGACGGAAGAAGAGTTGGAAGAACTAATTACTGATCCTGTACCTATCTTGGATAACGAAGACAAAGAAATCGTAAAAAAATGTATTGCTGAAGTTGACATTAAAATGTGCTAGTGAAATGTATGTTTAGCTGCAGTTTAGAAACAGTTAGCTGCAGCCGTCACTCAAATTGATCGCTTTTTAAATGGACATTAAAATTTAAAGGAGAGCTGGAAGAAGCACTATTGCTATATAAAGAAGCATGTAAAGAACTAGAACAAAATCATGTAAAAAGTAAAATGACAAATTTTAAAAAAATCAAACTAACAGTGTTTAAAAGATTATTTTTCTAAAATTGTGTTTAAAAATTTAGTGGATAGTGTTTAACAATAAAGAATAGCCTACGTTTGTCTGTGCGAGTTTGTTTATTTTTGTTTTCCCATTGAAGAAAAACATAAATAATAAATAAAAACATGTATGTAATTGTGTATTACGTAAATATATTATACTCTATTATAAGTGTATAGCATATCTGTAATTAATTATAACATTTTTGATGTAGAACGTTACCCTCTCCTTTCCATATGCAGTTGGTTTCAGTATTCGCAGTAAGTTTGGGGAACATAAACCTCACGAATAACGAGGGATCGCTATTCCTTATAAAAGAAATAGTACTCTTGTTACAAGGAACAAAATTTCCAGGTGAGAAAAAACTTTTCACAATCAAATTTTTGATATGATTTAGTATTGGTTACATAACAGCGTAACACAACCATTAATTCAATCTTCAAAAGGGTTTTAATAACAATGTCATCATCATTAGTGAGTAAACCTAACACAAAAAGTTATCTATTGATACTTACTAAACTATAACTATTGTTGTCAGTAGTAGTATTATTAATTATAGTTTAGATGTTGTATTGGCTACAATCACTAACGATGATGTCTTTGTGGAACAAATGATTGTTTATGAGATTATGATAATTATTTAATTACTAACTGTCCTCACAAGCAACGACCAAAAGTTTTGGTACCTGATATTCGGTTAGTAACAAAATTATTCAGAAAATCATACTTGAAAAAACATTGTGAGAGAATTTTATTTGTTTTATTCGCTTGGTAGAAAAATACCAATGCTTAGTAGAAGAATAAGTTCCATATTTAGTACAGAACTGAAATCTCTTAGAACAGAAATATCATTTTACTTATTTATTCTACCTCTTGGCGAATTATTTCCTCATTTTTTCTTGCTAGTAAAAAGATTGACTTTATTGCATATGGAGCTAAAAAAATCTTCATTGACATAATGGACAAAGTGATCATAGGGGTGTGTTTCAATGTCAAAAAAATTAGGTAAGATTTGGCCTGGATTGATAATAAATAGGAATGTTGTAGGATACACCTGGATCATTATTGCATAAATTAACCATTTATTATTGCTAACAGGTTGTTGTAAGTTAGATAGAGTGCATCTAACTATACTACAGTTATTCATTATTATACTGTTTCTCTAACATAACGAATATCAACAGTAGGCACATTCATAATTTGTTTATCCCTCTCTAGTATAGAGCTAAGATTATGTAAAAAAACATTGTCCAAATCTATACTGACAGGTTCATTTTCTGGAGAAAAGAAAATGAGACATTTATTACATCATTAATAAACTTCTCAAAGTTAAAACAGTTCAGATTTGATATTTTTTAACTATTTAAAAACTAAAAACAATACATAAAAACATAACATAAATATACGAGGTCAGGGTATAAGTAACAAGACAAATCACTGTAGCTCAGAAAATGGTTGTTTAGATTGCAATAGTTTCAGTGTGCCAAGTTCGTATCCTTATACTTTGTCTACCATCAACAGTTCAGGATGGAAAACATACCCTCAAATGGATTCAGTTAACAATGGTAAGTCTATAATTAAAGAATAAAAATATGGTACAACTCACAAATATACAATTTTTTTATTTCAAACGCGTTTCAACGACCAATTTGTCGTCATCCTCAGTGAAGATACACAAATGAAATTAATTAAAAAATATATGTATATTAACCTATAAAGTTATGTTTATAGGTAAAAACTTTATAGGTTATGTTTAATATATATATATATATATATTTTAGTTAATTTCATTTGTGTATCTTCACTGAGGATGACGACCAATTAGTCGTTGAAACGCGTTTGAAATAAAAAAATTGTATATTTGTGAGTTGTACCATATTTTTATAAAACTTTATAGGTTATGTTTAATATATATATATTTTTTAGTTAATTTCATTTGTGTATCTTCACTGAGGATGATGACAAATTAGTCGTTGAAACGCGTTTGAAATAAAAAAATTGTATATTTGTGAGTTGTACCATATTTTTATAAAACTTTATAGGTTATGTTTAATATATATATACTTTTTAGTTAATTTCATTTGTGTATCTTCACTGAGGATGACGACAAATTAGTCGTTGAAACGCGTTTGAAATAAAAAAATTGTATATTTGTGAGTTGTACCATATTTTTATTCTTTAATTATAACTTTCACTCACAAGCCAGCTCGAATATTATTTAATGGTAAGTCTGTTTAAACATTTCACTATTTAAAAACCATCCTCAGTGATTCGATTTTTAGCGGTAGAGGGTATATACAAACCTACTCTCTGCTAACTATGAAATCCACACAAGTATATAGAAATTGTAAGGGAATAATTGTTTGAAAATGTGAGGGTTGTGTAAGCGTTTATGACAAGGAATAAGGTGAACTGTTTGAAGATGCAACTTGTTCTCTCAAATTTTGTGGTAATCTAGGACAACAAATGTATTACACTTGATCTGATAGCTGAAAAAGTGCATGCAAGTCATGGAACTGTCCATAACATTATTCAGAATAAGCTACAGTAAAAAAATCCTTGTGGAAGATCCATTCACATCTTTATAGCTCTAACCTAGCCCTATTAGGCCTCTTAAAGAGACTAAAAATTGTGTAAAAGTGGATTCAAGTTACCCCAAAGAATTTTATGTCAGAGGTATACACAAATTAAAAGAATGAGAGATAGGTATATAATGTTAATTGGAAATTTGTAGAAAAGTAGAAGTAATCGATTGATTAAATGAATAATTTTTGAACTACTACGATTTGTCTCATTATTTATTGAATGATGCTTTTATTACTATTTCACTAAAAACAAACTTCAAGTCTAGATTAAAATGGTAAAACTAAAGGGCAACACACAATCTAAAAGCAATGCAGTACTCTACTCAGTTTAACACAGTTTATCATGCACTGTATTTGAAGCTTTGCTAACTTTAGTAGTTTACAATGTCAAAACTTGTTAATTACAAGATATCATGTTATACATGCTTGCCGATATATAGCCTACCAAGATATTTTTAATATGCATGCTAAGGTGGCTTCTTTTGCTCTTACAATGTATGATAATGTCTTGTAATGTTTCTTACTGTCTACTTTAAGTGATAATGAAATGTGCCTTGTAACTTTCATTCTGAAAATAAAAAGTAATAAAAAAAAGTACATCAAAAGTAATTTGGAAATTACTTTGGAAATTTAGAAAAATTCAGTGTAGTACTGTCAACAGCGCATGAGAGGAGCCCTGGTGTAGATATGAATCACGTTCGGTTTTTTAGTTCTGCACATGCGCTGTTGATCTATTCCTGACCCACAAACATAACCTAACGATACAGTAGATTTTAGTAGTTATATTTTAGTAAGTAATATAAGTATTTACAGATATGTTTTTACCTATCTGTAAATACTTATATAACTACTAATTTCAATAAGAAAGGGGCACAAAATAAATTATACATGATCCTGTTTCTGCATTGCAATTTTCTGTAAATCTGACATTTTGTTTGACATTTTTTTTGGAAATGACCTTATGACTTTGACCTGGCTTGTGCCAGGACTCTTCTTGTGCGTCGGTGACAGTACAAGTGTTAATCCTAGATACATTTAGTAAAACCAAAAACATAAATCTTGATATAATATGAAATATATGTGATACTGTTATGAAGTGTTGGTTAATTAAATATGATTCTTTCTAATAACAAAATGACCCTTCAGTTAAATAAAAAAGATCTATAAGTGATACTCAACATAAAATTAAATTAAAAAATATAAACTTGGTTTAATTGTAGATTTTATTTTTAGTGAGAACTAAATTCTCAATTTCTTCAATTAACTGCTGGATATACAATGCCTATACATAAACTGTTTCTACAGGGTGCGGCAGCATAACTTCCTTTTTTGAAAACTCAATAAAAACTATTGTATGCATCTGAAAATATTTATTTATTTTTTATAATGTAGGTACGTGTCTAAAGTTTTAATTTACATTATTTTGAAGATCCAATCCGTTAGGGGGCGTCCCTCATTCTCCATACATTGCGTAAACCGATTTCTGGCGTTTGTCATGACTCTTGTTAGCATAGCAGGTGTTATGTTGGCAATTTCTTCTTGGATGTTGGTCTTCAAATCTTGTAGGGATCTTGGACGGTTCACATGAAAACGGGATTTCAAAAAACCCCATAGAAAAAAATCACAAGGGTACAGATCGGGAGAGCGTGCCAGCCATTCCCGACATCAAGAAGAAGCTCACACGCGTTCATCCGAGAATTGAAGTCACGTTCTGAAAGTTCCTGCATTATCGCCATGTTATAGGGATGAAAATGAAGATCATCACGAAGAATTCTTCTCACAGAACGATCGGATAGTCCAAGGGCAGATGCGTGTTTGCGCGCAGAACGCCGTGGTGATCGGAACATTGACGCTCTCACTGCTTCAAAGTTCTCAGGTGATCTAACGGGCCGAGGGACTCCAGTTCTTCGTTTTGTCGCACTTGCAGTTTGTCTGAATGTAGTGACCCGTGTAACAATTGATTTGCGGTCTGGGACGGGAGCCAACGGGGCTAAATTAAAGCGATTCCGAAATGCGCACTGTGTTGCAATAACCGAACATCCGCTCGAAAAGTAGGCCTCAACGGCAAAGGCCCGCTCCTCACTATTCCAACTCATGATGGCGATTAAAACGTATTGGGATAAAACTTTACTGTACCCCCTCTTGAACGAGACAACTAACGCTCCGCTATAACATCAACTAACTGAATCGCGAGCATTTAAAAAAAGGAAGTTATGCTGCCGCACCCTGTATTTCAAGACTACAGTGTGGACTCTTACCAAGGTAAGTCTGTCAGTCTCCTAGTCCAAAAAATCTAAATAATCTTTACCAACCAAAACTAACCTAAATATATATATATATATATATATATATATATATATATATATATATATATATATTATAGACAATGTTAGATGTCATAGAAGTTTATCAGTAAGCAACGAAAAATAGAAAACTAACTATAAACACTTATAAATTGTTACACTTGCTTATAGTAGCACTTACTTTATATTGTTGAGGGTGGCTGTTTCCGGAGATGGGTCTAAATGTCACTAACTAACTGATTTCAAGGTTTTTGTAGGTTGGGGGGGGATGGTATATTGGGGTGTGGATGTATTTCCCACAAAGGGACACAACTCCCAAAACGGCCGTCCTCAACAATATAAAGCAAGTGTTACTATAGGCAAGTATAACAATTTACAAGTGTTTTAGTTAAAAACTAGTAGGTCATGTGAAGATGGAATCAACAAACAAAAAAACTGGTAGTGAAAGAATTGTAGTAAATTAAAAAAAAAACTTCTTCCTGGACCTAAGAGGGTTGAAAAACACTGCTCTAAAATGACAAACATATTCTTGCATAATGTACATACTCTCAAAATTTTATAACATAAGTAATTAGTTAACTAACTTAATACTTGGATATATTTTTAGAAAACGTGGTAACTAATTAAAAAAAAAAAACATAATCACATAAATAGATATACTGCATAAAATATATTTGTATAAAAAACTTAAATAAGTTAAATTTGTTTCAAACCCAATATAATTTAATAATATATTTGAAATGCCTTTGAAAAACATTTTTTTATAAGTGGAAAAATGTATAATTTTTCATAGGTCAAATAAGTTTTAATGAGGCCTATACTTCAGTAATGTTAGACATGGGCTCTCAATAATTAACTACATTTTTTTTTAATAACGAACTTTTAATACAAATTCTTTACTTTAATGAATATATACAATATAGGGGATCAAATAAAACTATACAGTAAAAATACACAACTATAATAATATATTTATCCTAAATCTAAATAATATATTAAACATGGTACATTATAGACACTATATAAAAAGTTTAAATCACAGATTACTCACTGCAGTTTCATTCAATGTTAAACCTGCACATTTACCTTACAATTTGCATATTTAAAAGATTTTCTCTAATCATAATTTAAATTAGGCATTGGCAAAAACATTTAATAACTTAATTAATAGGTAAGTACAACTAAACCTGAGACAACTTCTAAAAAAATATCAATATAGTTAATTAAAAGAATAATAAATAATAATAACATTAAATATATGTAGGAAATAAAAAATGATACAATCAGCAACTTATTAACTACTTAGTTAGCCATCATTCAAATGACTGAATACAGTAGAGTCTCAAAAATTCGAGACCCAATTTCTCGAGCTTCTGTTAAATTTGAACCTATTTCTATTTCAGGCTATTTTATCTATTTGAAAATATATTCGAATGATTTGATGTTACACAATACACCGTCACATCTCGATGAAGATTACCTGCGCTCTGATGATATTTCTACCCGCAAATGTTACGAGCCTAATACAGCTGATGTATAAGGGTGTTTTAAAATGTATGAAAAAAATTACAGACGTTATATCTCTCTTGAAAGCAACTGAAAGAGAAGAAACCCCTGTGGGCTTTCTAAAATAACTACAGTTTAGGAAGTTGTGCACTGTATAGTCGAATCATGGAAAGAAATAAAAAAAGAACATTAAGTAAGTCATGGAATAATGTCCTGAGCCATAATAAAACTGTTGACTGTACCACTGATCCACAAGAAGATTTGAAATTTCTATCAAAAAACTTTCAGGTTGTGAAAATGTCGATGGTACAGACAAAGGATTTGCCAATGGATGAATAAGGACGAACGTAAGTAAGTAAGTAACAATAACACATGTTATGACTATTGCAATGGCACAAAAAGCCTTTGAAGACAATGATGACAAGAATAAAGATGAAGGTTTATCCGAGACAGTACAAGAAGAGAAAATTAATCATGGGGAAGGAACAGCATCCTTGGAAACTGCACCATATTAAACACACACCACAACAAATGTGCTTCTGCTAAGATGTCTAAATGATCCAGAACAAACATGTTTTGATAAGCAGACGCAGAAGGCACTTTATAATTTTTCCCAAAAAATGTAGCAAATGTGATAAACAATGTATTCTAAAGTAACACTAAATTTATGTGAGTAGTGTAATTAATACAGTTCTATAAACATATTTTGTACATTCTTAATTATAGTATTAGGGTTCATTAGAACCCCTATTTTTCCATGTAATCCAAGGGGGGGGGGTCTCGGTCCCGAATTATCAAGACTCTACTGTAGTTAGCTCTCTTGCTTTTAAGTTGCATAATGTTATCCAGACCTCATTAATATAGCAAAAAAATATGCCTGGTGATGTGGGAAGTCCTCAGTAAGCGTTTTGATTCTGACACCTAAAAATTGAATTGGGAAAAACCTAAACATATGCTCAATTATAACACACAGAAAATCCATAAACTTAAGGTTTCTTTATAAAACAAAAGTACTATATTATACTACACTACATTACAATACAGGAACAAAGTATTCAATTAGGATTTATTTAATATAAAACAAGGTTCGCTACATAATCTAACTTGTTTACAACTAAGTGACCTTCAATACGACATATGCTCTTGCATAGTTACATTGAACAAAAAGCCCGTTTCAGGTTATGAACTGTTTACTTTACTGGTTCTCAAACTGGGGGACATGTAAAAGGTTTTCAATGGGGGTGTGGATAAGTGTACTGAAACTACCTTCAGACGAGAGTTGTGCCGTCTATTCTCAATTAGATGTACCAGCGGGTAAACTGAATGACATGTGAGTAATGAATTATGACATGTTTTTTTATAGAATGTATAGTCTTGATATATCCTTGTTACTGAGTAGCAGTATCTGTGCTCCAGGATAATATCTCTGGAGAATAAGTAATAGTCCTAATTTATTATATAGTCTTTTCCTTTATTTGATTGTGAAAACTATAAAATATGTATAACATATTGTTCTTAATATTTTGTCCGTCCGTTTAGTGGAAGGGTGTTAGAGGAAGCAGAATTTAAAAAATTATGACACTAATTATTCACTACACACTTATCCAATACATATTAGGCTACAGTATTTAACCAATACTAATGTATTTAACACTAATACTAATGTACAGTATTTAATTAACATTGTGGACTACCTTTTTATAAATACAGTATACAGTACAACAAATACTGTACTGTTATTAAACATAAATTCAAAAGCAAATTTTAAAAAACACCGAAACAATGTAGTAATACAGTACTGCACATTAATTTAATTTGTGAATTACTGTAGAGCCTAGCCCATGAATTTAAAATAAAGATCAATATGTTGTTTGTTTTGATGAGCAGTGGGACTGTACAACTTGATTTTCAGCATAATCAGCTCAGAAATCATATTTAAACCAGCAGTGTAGACTTTAGCTTGAAATTATTTTTTCAAGTCCAACAGTTGCCTTTACACAGCTTTAACAGAAGATACGAATGAATAAATGTGTTGCCAAGTAAGCCGAGGCAAGTGAACAAATTCGATTCTTTCTTCTGATTGTATACGTAGTTACTTCAGCTACGTTTTACAGTACATTTGTCCGCATATCAGAGGTGGAAAAAACAAAAAAAAGCACCATTTGCTGTCCATATATATATACATATTCTTGATATTTTACGTTATCCATTGTTTTTCCGTTGCGCTGACTTCAAGAAGTTGATATATTACTATTGTAAATACTTTTATCCACCACTAAGTGCAATAATGTTACCTTGTTGTGATGAGGCACCTTTCGGTCACTTGACCATTGTCGAATCACTGATATTTTTCTGGTGTAGATGTTCCGTCCGTGATGTTGGTATTTGTTGACGTTACACGCATTTTCTCTTGATCTGCGTGTATGATGTTTTTATATAGTATGTCTTCTGTATAAGTGGTCTGTAGGTTCATTAAATTGTTGTTTGTGTTTTTATAAATGTGGTATTTTTCTAGTGAGTTTAATTCTATTGGGTTATTATTTATTTCAAGTATGGTTAGGTTATTTTCGTAGTTTGTTATTTCATGTTTATGTGATATTAGGTGTGCTGCAACATTTGATACTTTTGTATTTTTATTTTTGAATGCTCTGTAATGTTCTTCTAATCTTATTTTAAATGATCTGGTCGTTTTCCCTATGTAAAATGCATTGCAGTCGTTACATGTAATTTTGTAAAATCCTGATAGGTTATGTTTTTCTGTATTCGTTTTGTGGTTTGTGTTATTAAGATATTTTATTATTTTGTTATTTGGTTTGTATGTTGGCTTCTAGTATTCTTTGTTGTATACATTTGTTAGTTTTTCTATTTTGTTATTGGTGTATTTATATTTTAGGTAGATTTTTTTATTTTTATTTTTGTGTTCAGGTTTAGTGTTGTGTTGAGGTTAGGTCTTTTTGTAAATTTATTGTATATGTTTTTTATAAAGTGTTTGTTATATCAATTTTCTATTGCTATTTTTGTAATGTTATCTAATTCTTCATTTAATTTTTGTTTGTTATCTTGTGTGTATTTTATTGCTTTATGTATCATGTTACTGTAAGTGTTAATTTTGTGTGTCCAGGGGTGGTTAGATTTGTAGTGTATTGTGGTGTTGTTGGAAGTCGGTTTTCTGTGTACTGTAGTTTCTATTTTATTGTTATTTATATTTAATGTGATGTCAAGATAGTTAATTGTTCTGTTTGTTTCTGTTTCAACAGTGAATTGTATGCTTTTGTTGTATATATTTAGTTTGTTTAGTATTATGATGTGTTTGTTGTGAATGGTGGGTTGGTATATTACAAGTATAGCGTCTACGTATCTTGTCCATCGTAAAATATTATGTGTGTTTAGTATAGGTTTAATTATTATTTGTTCAAAGTGTTGTAAATATATTTCTGACATGACTGATGATCTAACCAGCTTGAGCTTCACCGCAGTTTGTAATTCTTAACAAAATTTACATGAGAGCGGAAAAACGTAATCTATCCTAACCACCACTTTGTAGTTATATTGTAATATAGGTGTATTGTAATTAAATATGAGTATTCTTTTTTAAAAGAAACATTGATTTTTACAGTTTTTAATGTATTGTAATGCGAATATAAATATATGTTTTTTCAACATTTTAATTATTGGTGTCTCAGCACCAAGGTTTGTTATGCTTTGTGGGTTTCTGAAGACTTTCTACAACACCAGGAACATTTTTTTGTTCAATATCGATAACACCTCGATAATCGATATTCAATATAGAATAAATCTTTACAGAAAGAAAATAATTTATTTATTTCTACAGTTTATAAAATTTCATTGTAAAACAGTTAACCCTTAAAATAACCCTGCCGATAGAAAAATAATTAGTTACAGCTATTCTATAAAAGTTTTTTTAAAAATTATTATAGTGTTACGTATAATTAATAAAGAAATGTATGCAGAGCATTACTTCTTACTAAATAGGTCAGTCACAAAATGTATGTTTTCTTTATGCAATGTCAATGTTTATGTACATACCATTGCTAAAAATATTTTTCTGCTCAGTGATTCACCAACTCAACTTCAAGTTTTGTTACAATTAAAACATATTAAAAAATAATCTAAACATTTTGTTCCCATGTTTAACATAGGAACTGAATAATTGATGGCCTATCTTTTTATACATAGTTTAACAAAAGACAAAAATAATAAGTTATATTTCTGATGTCCCAAATATTTAATAAACTGAATACAAAAAAATCACCTCATGTAGTAACTAATATTTTCCAAACTGGTGACTAGGAGTGATTGATTTTAATATCATCAAACCATTAACAAGAGTTACTTTAGAAGAATATTGTTACATGGTACCTACTGCACATGCATGGATATACAAAAAGTAAATAAATACAATTGGCTAAGTTGAGTCTTAAACACATATTAGGTTGTTTATTTGCTAATATTTTGTGCATCTCAAGTTTTTTTTCAAATCTGTGTATTCAATGCTAAAATATGATCTTATTATAGTTACAAGAAAATTAATCAATGTAGTTCTAGCATCACTTGATGTCAGAGAAACACTACAGGATTTTAATGTGTATATTTATGCAGTTGTGGATGTATCTGCTTTGCTTTATTTTTTAAATTTATATCACACCTTCCTTTAGAGGATCTAAAAAGATGGCAGCTTATATATAATAATGGAAACAAATCAATAAATATAATTACTAAGTAAAACTGAAATAAAATATTATGTATAACGGTTTTCGTATATATGAATCTGCATGTATACAAAACACAGACACACAAACACATCTCAATACACACACATTTAATTAACAAGAATATTGATATAAAATGAAACTTTTCTTCAATTTAACACTTGTAATATCACAATAATATGTGTAGCGTCGTTTTACCTGTTGATGGTGTATAAAGCTCTTGGATATCACTATGTTAAATCAACTAAAAGTTTTGAGCAAATAATTTTTATAAATATTCTTATTTATGAAATGTGTGTACAATTTTTTCCGCCACTAAGTGCAATAATTTTACCTTTTGTGATGAGATACATTTCGGTCACTTGACCATTGCCGAGTCACTGAATTCACAATGGTCAAGTGACCGAAAGGTGCCTCATCACATAAGGTAAAATTATTGCACTTAGTGGTGGAAAAAATTGTTTACAATTAATAATAATAACCTCATATATATATATATATCTATATATATATATATATATATATATATATATATATATCTATATATATATATATATATATATATATATATATATATATATATATATATATATATATAGATTTTTTGGACTAAGAGACTGACAGACTTACCTTGGTAAGAGTCCACTCTGTAGTCTTGAAATAGAAACACATAAAAGCACTTAACCAATGATATATTTCAACCACACAGTGTTCTTTGTCAATCAAAGAGAAAACACAAAAAGAAATATGATAGAATGAAATAAAATAAATATAAGTACATAAATATAAGAGCTTATATTTATTTTATTTCATTCTCTCATATTTCTTTTTGTGTTTTCTCTTTGATTGACAAAGACCACTGTGTGGTTGAAATATATCATTGGTTAAGTGCTTTTATGTGTTTCTATTTCAAGACTACAGAGTGGACTCTTACCAAGGTAAGTCTGTCAGTCTCCTAGTCCAAAAAATCTAAATAACCTTTACCAACCAAAACTAACCTATATATATATATATATATATATATATATATATATATATATATATATATATATATATATATATATATATTCTTGATATTTAACATTATCCATTGTTTTTCCGTTGCACTGACTTTATGAAGTTAATATATTACTATTTTTGAGTAATTTTATCCACCATTAAGTGCAATAATTTTACCTTGAGTGATGAGGCACCTTTCGGTCTTTGACCATTGTCGACAATGGTCAAAGACCGAAAGGTGCCTCATCACTCAAGGTAAAATTATTGCACTTAATGGTGGATAAAATTACTCAAAAATAGTAATATATTAACTTCATATATATATATATATATATATATATATATATATATATATATATATATATATATATATATACATATACATTCATACACAATGGTCATGTGTGTGTAATTTATTCAAGTATCTATGGATACATTTATGCAATTTCATAAATTTATTTTTAAATAAATTAGTAAGTAATTATTATTTTTTTAATTACTAAATTTTATATGTTAAATCAGGTCTTTACAAATGGTACTTCTATAAGACCTGGTTTACATGTGCAATTCAGAAATTGTAAATAAAAACTAAGATTATTTTAAAAATAGGGACTTCAATATTTTCAGCTAATGATAAAATACATGAAATGCCCTTTGTAAGTACAGTCAAAATCATTTACAACGACACCGGCTATTACGTACAACTGGATATAACGAACAAAAAGGTCGGAACCATAAAATGACATACTGGAAAAAGCATTTACATTGCTTTCTACGAACACATCGGTTAGAGCGAACACGTTTCTTGGAACACTGAGTAGTTGAAATATTGGTTACAGCGTACAATTCCGAGTTTTATATTCTGCGAAATGAAAACAAAGGTTTTGTTCGCCTTACCATTTCACCCAAGTGTTCCTCAGCTCAGTTGTCTCTTGTCTTCATACACGAAATCATGTCACGGCAACAATTTACAATTGAAGAACAATTCGGTATCGTTTGTCGAGTTGATTCCGGTGATTCTGCGAGTTCGATTGCGCGTGACTTTAAAACGTCACGCTCAACAATTGCTGGAATGCTTAAGCGCCGAGAGAAAATTGTTGCGCAATTTAAAAAGTGCGAAAAAGGAAAACGCGTTCGGTCTTCCAATCACGCGGACATTGAAAATGCTTTGCTCGATTGGTTCAAACAACAACGCGCAAACAATATACCCGTGAGTGGGCCCATGCTTCAGGTAAAGGCTGAAGCCTTCGCTAAGCTTTTGAAGAAGGATTCGTTTAAGTGTAATGCTTCCTGGGTTCAACGTTTCCGATCTCGCCACAACATTGTTCATGGAAAAATTTCAGGTGAGTCAGCAGTAGTTGATCGATCTGACTGCTCTGCAGATGACTATGTGCAGGTGGATGACGAAATCATAACTTGCGAAGAACTATCAGATAATGCTATCGCACTGAGTCATCAAACGGAAAAAGAAAATACTGATGAGGCTGGCGAAGAATCGGAAGATTTCGGCAAAATCCCTACTGTTGCGGAAGCTTATGCTGCTTGTTCCACCATAAGAGCGTTTATTCAGACTTCCGAAACTTCGCAAAATGTAAAAGAATCCTTATTGGTTGTTTCCACTTCAATCGAGAAAATGTTTTTTACAGAAGTACAAGGAAGGCGTCAAACAAAAATTACAGATTTTTTTGTTTAATTCAAAATGAATACATATGTATGTATGTAAATATTTTATTTTCTTTCGTTGTTTAAAATAAATTCATAAGTAGTACATATACATACATTATGTACATATTATGTATGTCTACATTTTTAAAATACAAAGATTTTCACAACTTATTACATTATGACTATTGTTTATTGACTACCTGTACTCATTTCAATACATATTATGTATGTTGTACTTACATACATATGTATATATTGTAGGTATGGATTGTTCAAAATTTTTGCATCATAAATTTATAACGAACTGACTGTCAATAACTAGTGAAATGGCCATTATAGTGTAATGTCGTTTATAACAAACTGTTCGTTATAACCAATAGTACCGCTTAAAGAGAACACTGGCTACAGCGTACAAAATCTGCCGGTCCCTTGAAGTTCGTTATAAACGATTTTGACTGTATATATAAGACCTCCAACAGATTTTACTAAAATGCAAATTGTCACTAATTCTATCTTTCCTTATCCTTTGAGTAAAATCGAAAGAATCCCTCATTAAGTTAAGAGAACTGGTAACTAATATCTTACAGCTGGAAATGTTTCGACCTTGCCTTCAAGAACCTAAAACATAAAGCCAGTAATTTCAATCTTTTTGATATAACATACTTCAGTATTAAATTGTATTGCTAGCAAAGGGTGTCATTGGAGGAATATACAGGGAGAAATTAAAAGATGGCTCTGCCATCAACTTGAAGATTTTTTTTTTAATATGTTATTTTATGAAAGTATTGTTTCAAAAATATATTTTTTAAACTAATTTAAGATATTTATGCATTACTTAGTTCAACATTATTGCTTTCATGTTAAAAAAAAGTGAAGATGAACTGTGATTTTTTAAAACGTTAAAAGGAAAGTAAAAACAACACAAACCTGAAAACAAATAACATAAAAATTATATAAAACACATTAAAATAATCAAACAATAGTTGTTGTATAAGAGATTAAAAGAAATACTATCAACAAATAATGAAATAATTATACAGACATACAAAGAATAGAAACAGAAAAAACAAAGGATAATACATATAAACACAAAATAACATTAAATATAGTAAATTTAATCATTAATTGATCTGTGATCTGTTATTAACCTTAAACACATTAAAATGTGAGTCTCAGATGTCGAAGAGGAATTGACATACTGTACACAAGGCGAAATGCAAATGTCAACACATTGTTGTATTGGTTGTGGGGATTTCTAATTGGTTGGGATAATGAGTGACCTGCTCATTGCAATTATGTAAAAAGAGATACCGAGTGTTAACAATCAGAATGCCACATATTCCTTTTTTTTATTTTTACAATAAATCGTCTAAAAAGATGAAATGTTTTCATTTTTTATGGTTTTTATATATTTCAATTTTTTACTACATTGAATCCCTCCAATAAATTGAAATAATAAATAAAAGAATAAATACTAACACTACTCAAAACATTTAAAGTTGCTTTTCAATTCCAGTTATTTGTTTTAATTCATGATAAAAAATATCTCTTTTCTGTTTTCTTATTTTTCATCCCTTTAAATAAGGAATGGAGTTTTATAATCATGACAACATAATTTACATCCTATTTTGATAAAAGTTAGTTAAATAACCATCCCAGGTAGCAATCCTGACATAGAAAACAGTAGCCAAATCCTACCACTACAGTACAGTCAGTGTTAATTCCAAATAAATAAGACTGCTAAAATCACAAATACTATTTTTTCCCTGATGAACCAAATGACTTCTTTTATTTTTGTTACAAAACTAACTCTGAAATTGTAATTTCATATTATAAATATCCTCCTATCAATATAAAATTATGGTCTGATAAAATGCTTTATAAATGACATATTTATTTTAATCCAGATATTTACATACTTATTGAAATAAGAGATATAAGATCCAATAAATGTTTCAATAAATATGAGCCAGTAATTTTTCATATTGAAAACTTTGTTCAAATATTACATTTCTCTTTCACTCGTAGAGAGAGAAGCGTTCTGTTCCTTTGATGATAAATTTGTTAGAGCCTTTATAAGTTTTATTAATTGTAAAATAAATTGTTAAAATTGGCTTTTCGTGTGTCATATTTAATTTATAATATATTTGGTTCTGATTACGACCAATTATAGGCAATAAAATTTAATTTTTGAAGTATATTTGTGAGCTAGTCCATAAACTATATTGTGAACAAGACATTATAGCAATTTTTACTGAAATTTATGGCTGAAAATCAAAACAGTAAGTTTTTGTGCAAGTTTTTTTACATCATTTTATTTATTACTGCAAGTTTATTTTTAAAATATATGTACTGTGTTCTAAATTTCTTTAAAGTGAAATTGTCTTACTTGTATTTGACAATATTTTATTTTTTCCATACACTGGTTAAAAAAAAAAGTCACTGCCCTAATTGTACAATAATAATCACCAATAGAAAAAGGCCTCAGCAGACACATACCGCTGTTACAGTGCAACTAGATAAAAAAAAATCTACTGTGAAATCATTATATGGCTTTACAAGAGCTGTGAATGGTCATTTGTCAACTCTTGTTTTTTTTTTATAAATTGCTCTGTAGAGCATTTTAAACTGCCAAGCATTATACACACACACACGCACACACACGCATGCACGCACACACACACACACACACACACACACATGCACGCACGCACACACACACACACACATATATATGAATCTATTATTATTACTTGTAAATAATTTTTTCCACAACTAAGTGCAATAATTTTACCTTAATGTTTCGGTTACTTGACCATTGTCGAAACACTCACAGTGATTCGACAATGGTCAAGTGACCGAAAGGTGCCTCATCACATAAGGTAAAATTATTGCACTTAGTGATGGAAATAAATTATTTACAAGTAATAATAATAACTTAATAAAGTCAGTGCAACGGAAAAATAATCGACAATGTGAAATATATATATATTGTAATAATTGGTAAATTCTCTTTTATAAGTCTTAATAAAAATTTATAAGTTAAAAGAAATAACGATTCAATGCTGCTTTTGTTACAAAAATTTTAATATCTTAATATGACATTCCTTATTTTCTTTTATAAAGTCACTTACTAATTACAAAGTCTTATTTCATCCACAAAGAATTACAAAAATTACGCTTTATTAGCCTAAGTCTAAAATTTGTTTATGGCAGCAAGAAGTTTAGTTATAAATTTTAATATTAATTGAATTTGATTTAATTACTTTAATTTGAGCTTGAGCTCTCCTTATCTCGGGTTAATAGGTGGGTTTTCTAAATTTTGAATAATAAAATTTGAGTTGGCACCTTCAAAAAAAATATCTAAGTTACAATTCTTACAAGCTAAAATTTTTTTACAAGTTATTTAGTTTCTAATTAAATAATTTCCTGAATAATCTCTTCTTAATCGATCAGTTCAATGATTTGGCTTAATGTTATTCTGTAATTATGATTTGAATACGATACTGCACTTTCCGCACCAGTAAAAAAAATAAAATTTCTACAGGCAATTCTGAAACACGTCTGCCTCGTTCAAATGCTCTGTCCCAACTAACTGACGCTCCCTTTTTAGCAATAAAATGGCCAAGTCGTCAATTTCCGCTATTTTCTCGTTTATTCCTTGTAACAGCTTTACGGATGTCATGTTCACCGCCTCTGATACACTTCTTCTTCTTAACAACTGCACTTAAATTTCTTTGCAAAACAATTGCATTTAAATCTTATTTCCCAAACTGTTTTAGATTATATCTCCACGAGAAATATTTAAAACGAATATCTTTTGCCGGTCAATGCGCACGCAACTCCACAAATTCGTTCTCCCATCTTGTTTACTTCAGAACATATCACTAGCTTGCCGTTTGAAAGTTTTAAGTGTATTTATATCGTTCTATTGTTCTATTCAAATTGTTATCTATTAATTACTTCTAATACATTTTCTTATAAATAGTGATTTGTGTGTTTTTTTTTCTTTTTTTATATACATCTTGTGATTAGATCTAAAATGTGGCCATGTGCATTTTCTACACAAGTGAAATTAGGTTATGTTTACATTTCGTTACTGGTATATTTTAGTAATTTTTTTACATACTGAATTTATTTATATATATTTATCTTATTTTGTAAGTGCCTTTTATATATATACTACTTCAAAATGTTACATAGTCCCCAAATTTAGATAAAAAAAAATTTTGATTCCAAAATTCCTTTTTTTTTTATCTCAATTTTCACATTTTGGGAGTAAACTCTTACTCTATCCTTCTTGCTTGTCTGCTGCCCTCTAATTACATATGATATACTTAACTCCTAACAATACAATAAATTAACAATTAACATTTAATCAACAATCCTCTTATACTCTTAACATCTAGTACATTAATCATTTTCTGATTCTTAGAATCTATTTTATAACCTTTTTCTTTTTCTTTCTTTATTTTAATTTTAATAGAATGGAATCTTTCCAATCATAAGTCTTTTTATTTATCTATATAATCTATCTTCTGACACAGTGTTTTTTTTTTTTTTTTTTAATTTTAGCCTAACCGAGTCATAGCATGTCTAGGTTGTTTGTAGGTTAGGTCCTTGTTCTTATTCGTTCATCCCTTCCTATTTTATTTAAATTTATATATTTTTTATTTCTTTATTTTTTTTTCAAGTGTTTGTTTAATTATTAAGTCATTTCTGGTCCATTGTCATTTCCGGTTTATTTGTTATCTATCCCTCCTACATTCGCTTCCTTCTAATACTTTTATATCCTGAGTCATTCCTGTTGTTACCATCTTATTATCCCTTGTTATTTTCCTTTCTCTCGACTTCTCCCTTACTATTTAATTTGT
The DNA here is from genome assembly GCA_036971475.1 of Prosapia bicincta. NCBI lineage: Eukaryota > Metazoa > Arthropoda > Insecta > Hemiptera > Cercopidae > Prosapia > Prosapia bicincta. The sequence goes on along the minus strand of JBAIZL010000005.1, from coordinate 107,127,358 downwards.
TCTATCTGAAATTTATCTGATTCTCCATGGTGTGCCTCCCTTGGTTCATAAAATTTCTTTAACAAGCTAATATGGAAAATTCCTCTAATTTTATTGCTTCTAGCATCTTTGATTTCATAAGTCGCCTTGCCATATTTCTTGGTGATCACATAAGGTCCATCATATATATAAAATAATTTTGCCATCTCACCCCTTATACCCTGTGGTTGCCAATTTTCTTTTACTAATACCTTGTCCCCAACATTTAATTCTTCTATTTTATGAGTTTTATTAAATTTCTCTGCTCTCTTATGAGCCTTCTTCTTAATTCTACTCCTAGCAATTTCTAAATGTCTTTCTAAATTTATTAATTTTGAACTCCAGCCTAAATTTTTTATTTCCTTTTGCCAAAACCTTTCATCCTGAATTCCTAGTTGTAGCTGGTTAGGTGTGTATCCTGTAGTCTCATGAGGAATTTCATTAATTGCCTGGTTAATAACCTCTACATATTTTCCCCATTCTCTATGGTTATGATGACAATATGTTCTCAAACATCTAATGATCTCCTTATTCACCCTCTCAACGATATTGCTTTGTGGCCTCCTTATTGGAGAAAATATTGGTTTCATTTCTCTATTTTTAATATACTCCAGCCATTTCTTATTATTAAACTGGGTTCCATGATCAGTCTGTATTCTTTCTACTCTCCCGAATTTTTCTATATAATTTTCTAAACATTTAATTGCCTCCCCTGTGGTTGCCTTTTTCAATTTATAGATTTGAACGAATTTTGTAAATACATCTAAAATTACTAATAAATACTTATAGCCTCCTACAGTTCTTTGAAATGGTCCTATAAAATCAATTGACAATTGCTCCTTTGGTTTTTCCACTTGGATCCCTTTCATCTCTCCAAAATTACCTTGGGTTACATTTTTAGCTCTTTGACAAATATTACATGTTTTAATAATTCCCCTAATGCTTTTTCCCATTTTCTTCCAAGTGAAGCTCTCTGATAATATGGTATGACATTTCTTAGCTCCTGCATGCAGGTAATATTCATGACAAGTACCCACTATTTCTTTAATAATTCCCTTTGGTACTACTATTTTCCAACTTTCCCTATTTCTTTTATATACTAAGTTATTAATAATTTTATAATTTTGAGGATAATTTTGAATGTTTTCTTTTATTTCTCTAACTTCCAAATCTTCTACTTGTAATTTACTAAATTCTTTAAATTTTGTACACATTTCCATATCCATAACTCTTTCTATATAATTTATTTGTAATTCTGAATTTTGGTCTCTTCTTTCAAACTTATTTTTGTCACAAGGGTTCCTCCTCAATAGGTCTGCAACTACATTTTCTTTTCCTTTACAGTGTTCAATAGTATAATCATATTCTTGCATTAGTAATATCCATCTATGCAATCTTGAATTTAAAATTTTACAAGTCTTAATAAAAGTTAAGGCCTGATGGTCAGTTTGGATCACAATTTTTCTTCCTAGGATGATCTGTCTTGCTTTCTGCAGACAAAACAATATAGCAAGTAATTCCTTCTCAGTGGTATAATATTTAACTTCACTTCCTTTTAATGTGTGGTTCATAAACATTACTGCCTTTTTCTCCCCCTTTTCATCAATCTGATAGATGTGTCCTCCTATGGCATATTGACTGGCATCTGTTTGTAGGTAAAATGTTTTCTGGTAATCTGGGTGAGTAAGTACATTTGTTTCCAAAAATTTTTTCTTTAATTTAATAAAATTTCGCTCCTCCTCTTCTGTCCAAATAAATTTGTTTCTATTAGATAATAATTTTAATAATGGTTGTACAAATTCTGAATATTTTTCTATAAATTTATTATAATAATTAGCCATTCCAATAAAACCTTTTAACTGTCGAGGATTTTTAGGTGAGGGAAATTCTAAAATAGCTCTAACCTTCTCTTCATCCATTTTTACTCCATTTGTAGTCAATCTGTACCCTAAGAATGAAATATCTTTTCTACAGAACTCTGATTTATCAAATTTAATGGTCATGTTGTTTTTTAAAAAAATTTGGAAGATCTTTTCTAGGTGTTTTTTATGCTCCTCAAATGTCTCAGACATACAGACTATATCATCTACATATATTAAGGTGAAATCTTCTAATTCCTCCCTCATAATACTGTCCATAGCTCTTGCCAATGCTGCTAGAGATGTTTTCAATCCTAGGGTGTAACAACAAACTGGTATGTTTTCCCTCTATGTTGGAATGCAGTATATTTTCTTGACTCCTCTTCCAATTCAACCTGCCAGAAACTGTTAGTGAGGTCCATGGTACTCAACCAATTAACTCTCTTTGCTCTGTGTAGAATCTCATTTATTCCTCTATAGCAATCATAATCCGGAATTATAATTTCATTTAGTTTTCTTGCATCTAAACATAATCTAACTTTCCCATTGGTTTTGATGACTGGGACTATTGGATTAATATATGGACTAGTACTTCTTTCAATTATACCTAACCTCAACATTTTCTCTATCTCTTCTTGTACCTGATCTTGGTACTTTGTAGGAATTGGGTAATTTCTTTGGTAAAATGGTACATCTTCCCTAACTTTAATCTTATGTTTATATGCAGTGCATAAACCGGGCTGGTCTGAAAATACTTCTTTATACTTCTCTATTAAATCACTCATCTCCTGTCTTTGTTCCTCAGTTACCTCTTCATTCCCTATTCTTTCAAAAATATCCTCTTTTTTTATCTCTCCCTCCTCTTGTACAATTTTAATATAATTTTGACTCTGGTTTCCAAAAGTTTCAAATTCTTCCCATTTTTCCATATCATTCATTCCTTCCTGTTCATCACAACTCAATTCCTCCTCCATCTCATTTTCAAATTTATTCATCTCCCCTTTAAATTTTGTCTGCCCATCTACACTCATTTTTGATTTATATAATTTGTTTTCATATTTAAACTCCATCTCCCATTTTCCAAAATCAAGTTGTGCCTCCACATCCATCAACATATCCGTACCTATATTAAATTTTCTCAATAAGCCTGGCACCACTAGGCATTGAAACGGATATTTTACCCCTCCTATTTCTCCTATTACCATGATCATTTTGTTTATCTTTTTAGTTTTCTTATTTGTTGCAGTCCGAATGGTTAAATTTTTTATTGGTAGGATTTCTATTTTTCCTATTTTATTTTTATTCTCTAACATCCATTTCTCCTGGATACATGTTACGTTACTGCCTGTGTCTATTAATGCTGGTAAACTTGTATCTTCCATCTTAATCTCTATCTCTGGGTTTATTATTTTTTTTTGAATTTCTAAATTATAATTTCTCTCCTCATCTTCTTGTTCTAAAAATTTTTTACTGATTAATACATTATTTATAGTTAACTTATTTTTATCGTAGGAGCTTTTATCAAATTTTATCACTGGCAACCTCATTTGTTCTGTTTGATGCTCCTTTTCCTGATCCAAGGCGACGATACCAGTGTTCTCTAGTTTTCCGTTTGACTATGTGCACCATCCTCCTTCCTTGTCCCCACACATCTCCTTGTCTCTATCTGGTTTACTTCCTTCTGGCTCCTGTCATTGGTTCTGTAATTCCTGTCTCCTCTATTTTCTCGATTATTTTCCTGCCCTGGTCTTGGTTCAACATTCCCCCTCATATGATTATCTATTCTTCTGTTAAAAAACTGGACATATGGCCGCCCTTCATTCCTATATTCATTCCTTCTATACAATTCTCCTGGTCCTGGAAATCTTCTATTTCCCTGCTGTCTCATCCCTTCCTCACCCCTTCTGGGTGGAAATCTATTTCCATTCTGTTCCTCTCTAGGGGTAGGCCTATTCCATGGTCCCCTGTTTCTCTGTCTTATTTCCTTATTTCTCTCCTCTATGTCCTCCTCATTCAGCATCCTTTCCATCTCTCGGATCGTTTTTATATTTTGCACCCTTCTTGACAACTGTATCCTTTCATTAAAATGCCGGCTTAATCTCCGGACTATCTCTTCCTCATTTTGCGGTGGTGTCATGTTCTTTAAAACTATGACTCTTTCTATGAAATAATCTGCTCTGGCTCTTCCATTTCCCTCAATATACCTTTCATTTTCCATTCTCTCTTTAATGCCTTCCTGTATTTCTTTGGCCCAGTATCTTTCTATAAATCTATCTTGTAAATCCGCGAAATCTTCCACCTCCTCTCTGATTGATTCCCACCATCTAGCCGCTCCTACTTCCAAAGCTCTATCTATGATTCCTCTCCATTCATTTTCAAATCTTTCCCCTGTCCTACATTCAAATTTTCTCTCCACATACCTATCCAGTCTTTTGAGGAACTCCATAGGGTTACCATTCCTTCCATTAAATTTGGGCATCTCCTCCTGATTCCCGCAAGACACTTGTATGATCCTTAGGCCTTCTCCTCCTTTACTTTCTTCCACCTTCTTTTCTACCTTCTCCATTCTCTGGGTCAATTCCCCTTGTTTCTCATTATTCCTCCTTCCTTCTGTTTCCAATCGGTCAATTCTATCATTATTATTGTTTTTCTCAATCGCTATCTCCCTATTTAAAACTCTTAACTCTTCCCTGTTCTGTATTGTTATATTTTCTACCTTCTCTATCTCTTTCTTATTAATTTCTGTCACATCAGCTATTATTTCTTTTGTTTCCTCAAAATTCTCCTTAATCTTCTCCTCTAAGTCTCTTCTCATAACTCCTATTACAGCATTATTCTCTGTTCTCAACTGTTCCCTCATATCCTCTATCATTCTCCTATTTTCTTCCTTTAGGTTTTCGAATTTCTTATCCATTTCCAACCTACTTGAGGCAAATCCTCTGTTCATCTCTTCTTTCATCTCCTTATTTTCCTCCTTTATTTCTTCACTATTTTTATTTAATTTCCTTATTTCTTCATTACTCTGTTCAAATTTTCTATTCATTTCTTTTTTTATTTCCTCCTTACTCTCTTCAAATTTTCTATTCATTTCCTCTCTCCCTGTATTTATGTTTACACTCATTTCCATTAAAGTCCTCATTATATTCCTTAAATCAACACCCTCATTATTTCCCTTTTTCTGTTGGGTTTGCATCAGTGGTAATCCCCTAGCCTCATCTACTTGGGTTTCCACCTCACTCTCTTCTATAGGCATATCTGTGCCTTCCGTTTCTGTCTCTTGTATTTCTAGGCTTGTCCCTTTTTCCAATTCTATTAGGCCTATTGTAGCTTCTTCCTCTTTTTCATTTATTTTTTCTTTTAATGTCACATATTTTCCTTTTGCAGCTTCCTCAATTGCTGTACCCTTCCTAGACCTACTATGTTTGTTATATTCCTCTAATTTTTCTGTTTTTTCCCTTTCTCCCCCCTTAAATTATATGTACCTGTTTCAGATTCCATTTTTTTTTATTTCTTTATCTAAAATTTCAAAATTCCCCTTTATGCTATTTAAATTTTGAAAATTAAAAAAATTATTGACTTATGGTTGCAAAGTCCTGAAAAGTAAACAATATTAATACAAATATTTAATTAATAATCTTATCTAAAGTGCCTTAAGGTTAATTCTTAAATTTTTTTATAATCGAGCCCCACGTTTGTGTGCCAAATGTAATAATTGGTAAATTCTCTTTTATAAGTCTTAATAAAAATTTATAAGTTAAAAGAAATAACGATTCAATGCTGCTTTTGTTACAAAAATTTTAATATCTTAATATGACATTCCTTATTTTCTTTTATAAAGTCAATAACTAATTACAAAGTCTTATTTCATCCACAAAGAATTACAAAAATTAAGCTTTATTAGCCTAAGTCTAAAATTTGTTTATGGCAGCAAGAAGTTTAGTTATAAATTTTAATATTAATTGAATTTGATTTAATTACTTTAATTTGAGCTTGAGCTCTCCTTATCTCGGGTTAATAGGTGGGTTTTCTAAATTTTGAATAATAAAATTTGAGTTGGCATCTTCAAAAAAAATATATCTAAGTTACAATTCTTACAAGCTAAAATTTTTTTACAAGTTATTTGGTTTCTAATTAAATAATTTCCTGAATAATGTCTTCTTAATCGATCAGTTCAATGATTTGGCTTAATGTTATTCTGTAATTATGATTTGAATACGATACTGCACTTTCCGCACCAGTAAAAAAAATAAAATTTCTACAGCCAATTCTGAAACACGTCTGCCTCGTTCAAATGCTCTGTCCCAACTAACTGACGCTCCCTTTTTAGCAATAAAATGGCCAAGTCGTCAATTTCCGCTATTTTCTCGTTTATTCCTTGTAACAGCTTTACGGATGTCATGTTCACCGCCTCTGATACACTTCTTCTTCTTAACAACTGCACTTAAATTTCTTTGCAAAACAATTGCATTTAAATCTTATTTCCCAAACTGTTTTAGATTATATCTCCACGAGAAATATTTAAAACGAATATCTTTTGCCGGTCAATGCGCACGCAACTCCACAAATTCGTTCTCCCATCTTGTTTACTTCAGAACATTTCACTAGCTTGCCGTTTGAAAGTTTTAAGTGTATTTATATCGTTCTATTGTTCTATTCAAATTGTTATCTATTAATTACTTCTAATACATTTTCTTATAAATAGTGATTTGTGTGTTTTTTTTTCTTTTTTTATATAAATCTTGTGATTAGATCTAAAATGTGGCCATGTGCATTTTCTACACAAGTGAAATTAGGTTATGTTTACATTTCGTTACTGGTATATTTTAGTAATTTTTTTACATACTGAATTTATTTATATATATTTATCTTATTTTGTAAGTGCCTTTTATATATATACTACTTCAAAATGTTACAATATATATATATATATATATATATATATATATATATATATATATATATATATATATATATATATATATATATATATATTGAATCTAGAATAAATCTCTATAAATGTATAAATTGGAGTTTTAATGAATTATCTTTCACACAAAACATTTGCTTGAATATACAAAATATTTTCAACTTTCTTTGGCTAACAATCAGAAGCTGTATTTTATTTGCCATTTTCATGATTTGTATCAATAAAAAATGTAAAGACAGTGCATTTCCTAAAATTTATTTTTTCTGTAATATATACACATCATATTTTTTCATCCGTCAAGGAATATGTATCAGCATATATATATATATATATATATATATATATATATATATATATATATATATATATATATATATAAGCATTAAAAAAAAAATTATATTATTGTGATAACAACTAAATTCTACACAACATTAAAGATGCATCTGGCTATACAAAAATTAGTACTGCACTTTCCACTTAGTTAATTCCAGAATTTTAAATTTTCATAAAATCATTCTTGTTAAATTACAAATAATACAGAGACATTTTATAAAATATGCTTTTAAATTACACCATTGTATTTTACACATTTTTATGAAATATAATATGAATGCATTTGTATACTTTACATATGAATTAAATACGTTATTGAGCATTTAGTGCAACTACTACAAGAACTGAAACACTCTGCCAGATAACAGACTTTCTAGTGACGTCAGTCTGTCAGATACAGGGTTAATGCACCTGTCCGGCAGATAACATGGATTGCAGATAATCAAAGGATCAAATAACACAGATTTTACTGTATTTGCCATTAATATTAGATATTTTATTTACTTGTAGATACTTTTTTTACATATTGTATAATTTATTATTTTCTAAAATCATTAGTGGGAATTTTTATTATTGTTAATTATCTGTAATAAATTTTAAAAGATTATATATGCCTGTGGTGTAGTAAGTTTATAAGTTAATATAAGTAGTGAGTTTACAAGTTAATATAAGTAGTGAGTTTATAAGTTAATATAAGTAGTAAGTTTATAAGTTAATATAAGTAGTGAGTTTACAAGTTAATATAAGTAGTGAGTTTATAAGTTAATATAAGTAGTGAGTTTATAAGTTAATATAAGTAGTAAGTTTATAAGTTAATATAAGTAGTGAGTTTACAAGTTAATATAAGTAGTGAGTTTATAAGTTAATATAAGTAGTGAGTTTACAAGTTAATATAAGTAGTGAGTTTACAAGTTAATATAAGTAGTGAGTTTACAAGTTAATATAAGTAGTGAGTTTACAAGTTAATATAAGTAGTGAGTTTACAAGTTAATATAAGTAGTGAGTTTATAAGTTAATATAAGTAGTGAGTTTATAAGTTAATATAAGTAGTGAGTTTACAAGTTAATATAAGTAGTGAGTTTACAAGTTAATATAAGTAGTGAGTTTACAAGTTAATATAAGTAGTGAGTTTATAAGTTAATATAAGTAGTGAGTTTATAAGTTAATATAAGTAGTGAGTTTAAAAATAACATGATATAAATACCTCACAATGAAACACAAAACATTCAATAATATGAATACAACACACAGAATCTGCTGCTGCAAAAATCCAGTTGGTACTGTCTCCGAGAGTCAAGCATTCCCTCATTACCCACTCAGAAAAAGTATAGAAACAGATACAATATTTATAACAGGTTGCACCACAGGTAAACTTAAATAGAAATTATAGAAGAGTTTTGCTAGTGAAAGATTGTTTACATACTAGGAAGAAACATCATGGAATTCATGTCTTGTCTTATTTATTCTGTACAGTACTGCAGTCATTTATCACAAGGAAATCTGATTATTCTCGAAACATCCGCTATAATGTACACCGGTAGGTTTATAATTATAGGCATTCCTTATTTATACCAAGTGGCATTATCATGACTGAAAAACAACGATAAGTCAATCCAGCGCCCGGATCTACCTCCATACTAAAGTCTAGCATCACTGCTGTTTACTTACTGCTGATTTATTAGAATTCGAAATCCAAACATTGATAAACGTATATGGCGGATAATTATAGCTGACTCGGATTTTGATTTCTCCGACAGTTACCAAACAGGAGTCACATCTGCTTGTGGGTCTGATAGTTTCAAAATGTTGCGTCTACTTGTGGAACTGTTTAGTGAATCTGTTTAGTTTAGTTGTGTCTTTTCCCTTTAATTGTTTATCCAAGTTATAATGTTATCAAATTCAAACAGAGACAAGAAAAGGGAAAAAAACATTATGCTGTTGATTAAGAATATTGACCTTATAGATTAAGAAATAATTGAAAGAAATCATTCACATACATACTCTATCTCTTTTAAACACTCACACAAACACACATGCAATGGACTGACCGATGTAGAACCCAAATGCTGAGAATTTAAGAATTACTAGTTTTGTTCTTTAATTCACTTGAAAATACACTTAAATACTAATTTTTTGTCTTAAACACGCTCACACATAGAAACTACTTATAATTATCTGATTGAAACAATGATATTCCTGAAATACTTAACTAAAACAGTTAAATATGTATTAAAAGTTATACATTCCATGAGTTTTTCGAGGTGCCAAAATCACAGTCTATGACAGTTTTTAGAACTATATAAATATTCTAGAATTTTTTCATGAATAATATACTGAATAACCTTTATTACTTAACAAAACAAACTATCCGTAGCGATAAAAGTTGAAATTAATTAGTTTTTAAATTGGTTTTAATCTTTTTCAATTATATGTGAGAACTGAAAAATCTCACACAGAGATAGGTTGTTATTACTGAGTGATATTACACAATAATGATATTTTTAAACTCACCTTAAAATGTATATGTGGTTCGACTTCTTCCACATGTAACTTTATACAGTAACCTTGCCACGACAACAAATAAAAACATCACTCCTAGTATTGAATAGTATGTTCCATACACCAAAAACTAGAAACAAACATTATTTTTATTTTATTATATATTAGTAAATTCCAACATTACAGAAATAATCTTTTAACTATTCTATACTAAAAATAAACAAAAAGAACATTAACAAGTCAAATGAGTTGCTTCCATTTTTTGTTTGTAGGACTGTAAAAGTATAATGTATAGATAAAGAATTTGGTAGTACATAAATATATTTCTTCTAACCATATACCTGATGATAGTGAATACATTTTTCTTATACCTATATTGGTTTACAAAGAAATAGGAAACAAATAAATTGTAACCTATGTTACAGTTTTAAGTGTAGATACTCTCATTACGTAATCTTTCTCACGGCACAACTAGTGACTGTCTGTGTGTGTGAGCATGCATGCTTCAAATTTAATTTCATATAAAATTGTCATTTTAACTTTAAAATTTTGAAGTAGGTAAAGATTGTTTGCAAATATCTCCAGATAACATTAGATGCTTAATTTAAAACTGTGTAGGTTTTATATTAAAACAATTTTTTTAAAATCAGCCGAGTTATTCAACTGATTTATTGTTAGTTCAGTTGATTTTAATTAGCTATTAAAATTTAGTTTACATTTTGAATTGTATACAATGCTGAATGAAAATGTTGTTTAACACTGAAAGCATATAATTATTGTAGAACACTTTGGTAATAGTAACACTTGATGCATTTTGTTAAAAATTCTCAAAGTTGCTGTGGTTAGCAGTTAGGTCTCTATTTATAAAATGAAAGGTTTATTAAAATGTCACAAGAAATTGATATTCTATGATTCATGACAAAACAGTTCAAGGCAGTCAGTTGTTAATCCACAACGTAAGAGTATACATCCACACGTTAAGAAAATTGGTATTAGCATGCATCATGCAGCTGGTGATATTTATATTGATCTCAAACATAAATCATACTTGACTTGCTTGTTTCTGATATCTCAAACACAACAAACATTATCTGGTGATGTATAAAGCCTAAGGAACTTTACAGTGATGTTCCTAAAATTATTAGTTAAAAAAAAAAAAAAACAAAAATAACCTTAAAACAAATAAAAGACATACACAAGACTCTAAAATTAATCATTTATTTACTCATACGCGTTTCAGTGACAAAGTCATCATCAGTGAATGTTGCTACTACAAACTCTAACTTACAACTGTTGATTAATTTTTGAGTCTTGTTCATGTCTTTTATTTGTTTTAACATAACCTCACAAGTTAAGCTCAAAGAATAGTTGTATAAAAATAACCTTATTTTAAAAGACATATAGAACTTTATAAATTAAAAGTTTCTCTACCAAACAAAGGACAGTTCTACAAGATAGATACAAATTACCATGTTATAATAAATATGGTTAAAAAAAAAACAAAAACAAAATAAAGTTGTCTAACATTACTAATTGACAAGTGAAGTGGTCTCCCTTTTAGTTTAGTATATGTGTGTATTGCCACACATTATATGGAGACATTTAAATAGCAATTGTTTAGCTTGCATTAATTAACTTTCCTAAAGAAAACTTATCCTAAAGGAATACTTTGTGGTCATACGTAATGTAGAGTAATGTTAAGTGTTCCATTTTATTAAGAAATAATGATTTTACAAAATTTCATGCGATCTAAAATGAGATTAAATCTGTATTTTTTTCAAAATATTAAATTTTTTGGTATCATTGCCAAGTCCTAATATTTTTTCCCTGTTACTGAAGACTTCCTACATTGCTAGCTATAATTTGCTTTGCAATATTATATAGATGTGAGATTGATATAAATAACTAACTGGATAATAAAAAGGTTTTCTTCAGGTTATCATAACTAAAAATGTCTTCTATATTTTTGAAATTTTGTTTCTACCAAAATTATATGATGAAATCATAAATCCTTCTAGTGGCCAATGCATTTGCTAGAGTATACTTCCATGAAGATGGAAGTCTAAACCCAATCATACACCACCAATGCTTTAATAATTCACTTAACAGTGTTCTTGAGGATGAGATTATTCTAAAAATCTTTGGTATCTGAGGTTGACATACCAAACACTGGAAATTTTGTGTTTGGAGTGCCATGAAAGATTCCACATACCAGAAAAATCTTCATATCTTGGAAAATGAAGTTATTTTTTTGCCTAGTTTGACAAACATGCTGCAGTAGAAAGGATATCTAGATGTTAGATCTGAGCATCAAACATATTCTGCAGATTTGGATTATTTTTTTGTATTCTATCCAAGCAAATGATTTCTTTAAATAAAATATTCTTATAGCTGGTCACACAAAACCTACAAGTGGGGGGAAAGTTAGAGGAAGCAAGAGACCGTTCCACAGACATTATAATATGAGATATAGTATTATTACAATAATGTAGATCTGACAATGCCAAAGGTGACTATAAATATTATTTGAATTGATTTGTCATATTAACCAGATCATTTACAAAAAGTTTTAAACAAATTTACTTATATCAGTTTTCTAAACAACCGTAACACCTGCAATTTTTTAGCGATGCTCTTTGATGAAACGTCCACTTAGAAAACCAATTTTTTTTTAATAGGGCTAGTTTTTTTTCCTAGCGATCGATTGATTGGTCACCAGTTTACAAGTGACCAGCTGTACCATTTCTGCACAGTTTTGAATTGAACAATTGGTTTATAAAAAACTATCTATCAATGGTATAGTTATTTAATATCTAAGTTGTACCTGATCCCTGGCTGGCAATGCTAGTTTGGTATTAATGACAAATACCATACATGATTGAATTATTAATGCTAAGAATGTTGTAATTCCAAATATTAGGCCGTAGCTGTCTTCATTAATGTGCTTGGCTACTTCAGAACTGCAACAGAGATGGAACAGTAGCAATGAGTAAAATTCAAAACCGTAATAATAAGTAGCAAGTAATTTTATACCTAAAATATATATATATTTTGTATAAATTTACTATGGTATCCGTAGTTTAATTTGATTTTAGTTTGTATAGCAATTTTGTCAATGTTATCTTGTTGCATTAATTTACAATAGTATTGTTATTTTGCTTTGTTTGAGTTTGTGTGGCAAATTGTCCAAGAAGAGTGAACATTACTGTAGTCTAACCCTGTTGAGGCAATTTACAATAATACTTGTAGTGTGTTTTGTTTGAGTTAGTATAAGAAATAAGGTTCAAAAATGAGTTAGTATTATTGTAATGTTACCTTGTTGCATCAATTTACAGTAGTATTTGAGGTTTGTTTTTTTGAGTTTTATGAGAACTTGAACTCAAAAGAGATTAGCTTTAATGTAATGCTACCTTTATGATTAAATTTATTGTGATACAGTAGAATCTCGAAATTCTGAGTCCTGATATTTCGAGCTTCCATTAAATTCAAGTCTATTTCTATTTGAGCTAATTTTATCTTTTTGAAAGAAAATGAGTCGGGCTTTCAAGAAATGTTTATATTTATGAATACAGTATACAAAGAAAATGAGCTGGGCTAACAAGAAATGTTTATATCAATATTCTTCTACACCACATTGTCAACTGTGCGGCTAAACTACAATGGATGCAGAACATATCGCTGCATGCCCGGCACCTGACCATTCCATTCAAGAAGAAGTATACCGGGCAGCTCGTCTCTACTTGTCAGCGCGTCACCAAATGGCTCAACAGCCAAGGGTGGGCGTTGGCTAGTAAGTAAGTATATCAATATTCTATACAAAGGAAACTAGTCGGGCTTCCATGAAACGTTTATATTTATCAATACAGTATGCAAAGGAAATGAGCTGGGCTAACATGACATGTTTATATCAATATGGTATGCAAAGGAAATGAGTCGGGATTTCAAGAAATGTTCATATAACCTATAAACTCATTTAACGCATTTTTAATTATAGTATTAGGGTTCATTAAAACTCCTATATTTTTTAAATTTATTTCCATATATTCCGAGTTTTTGGTAATTCAGAAGGACTTCTGTTCCATTTACCTCGAATTATCGAGACTCTACTGTATTTGTAGTTTGCTTTGTTTGAGTTAGTATACCAATTACGTTAAAAGAGGTGACCATTATTGCAATATTATCTTGTTTTATCAATTTGCTATATTATTTATAGTTTACTTTAATTTAATATGATAATTTCAGTTTCAGAGGAGTGATTATTATTCCCATTTCAATTCCCTATAGTAATTATAATTTGAGTTTGTGTAGCAATTAGGTTAAAAAAGGGTGAGCGTTATTGTAATGTTACCTTGTTGCATCAATATAATATATTTATGGCTTGCTTTGTTTGAGTTTGAAATTTAACTTAGTATAACTGAAACTGTTTAACTTAGTATGACAATTTAAGGTTTGAGTATTTAAATTATATTGTTCTGTCAATTTACTAGAATATTTTTAGTTTGTTTTGTTTAGGTTTGTATGACAATTTAAGGTTTGAGTATTTATGTTATATTGTTCTGTCAATTTACTAGAATATTTTTAGTTTGTTTTGTTTAGGTTTGTATGACAATTTAGGTTTGAAAAGAGTGAGAATAATTGTAATGTTACCTTGGTGTACCAATTTACTAAAGAGTTTGAGATTTACTTGTTTGAGTTTAAGACCTCTTCAATTTATAAGGAGTTAGTTTTACTGTAATGTTATCTTGTTGTTAGTACATTACCAATTGTAATAAGAAACAAATCTAGAATTTTTCTTTATAATTTCTGAACATAAAATACAAAAAACATTTTTTTAAAATTTACTACCAGAATTTATCTGTTCTAGAGAAGTGTACTTCAGTTACTCGTATAATAAATTTTAAGATAGATAAATTTATTTTTTTCATGTTGTGTTGTTTTTTTTTCAATTTTGTAATAGATTTCTAATTACAGTTTTACTGTATCTATGTCTGTGTGCTAAAGATATTTAATTGAGTTGATTTCTTTATGTTTTCAGTTAACATCTGTACTTCTTTTAATATGAGAAGCATGAATCTAAAGGCAGCATGTTTATCCCAGAATAGGTGGCTTCAAGTGATGGGGATAAATATGTCTGGCATTGTTGGTTTTCTACAAATGTGTTTTAGGTGAAAAGGATTATGTGTTTTTTTATTATTGTGATGTTGAACAGCCACTATAGCCTTTCTCAACAAATTTATTATCAGCCACTCTAGACAGTGATGATAAATATTTAATTAAAATAAAAATGTTGTGCCTCAGAACATTTTCATAAATGTATTAAAATTATGTTCAGCAAATCATTAAATTGTTACGTTCAAAAGTAAAGTTTTTGCTGAACATCATGAGGAACAAAATCCAAACACAAAAGATTAATTCTCAGATTTTTAAACAATTAATGAAGAAATTAATGACAGAAATTTTAAATATTTTTCCAATACAAAATTAAATAATAGTTTTAGAAAATGCATATACATATCACAACAGAACTGCTTATAACTCTATGATGAGATCAGAATCTAAAACATTCAAGATAGAAGTTGAAAATAATAGCAGTTCAAAGTTTAACCCTAGAGTGAACGGGCAAATAAAAGTTACATAGGTAGACGGGCTGGGTCTCACAGACCCAAAACGTAAAAAATCAGTAAAAAATTTTAAACAATTTTAATTGAGTCAAACATATTTTTATACTATTTCTAGGAATGTTTTCAGTATTTCAACACTAAATTCACGAAATAATATTGCTAACAAAAATTCATAACTATTTATTTACTTTTTTAAACATTTTACTCAAAAGAATTGCAATAATTTTATCAAAATTACACTAAAAAGCTAAAAGTTGAAAAAAAATACTGTGGTGGTTTTACACGCACTATTTAGGAGTACTTCTAACATTAAAACAATAACTATTACTTAAAATTGAAAAAACAAGTTTTTATAGAGTTCCAAAGTTTTACTTTTTCCAGCATTGGCTACACAACAATTCAGCGTGGCCTAGACATAACCAAACTTTACAATCTTTACAAAAGTACTTTGTTTTGTTGTCTTTACACAAGGAACATCTACCACGCTTACCTGGAGCCGGATTCTGTTTAGGTCCAGCTTCATACCCGGAAAATTTAGTTGATAACTGCCAAATCTCTCATGGTAGATTATCTTGCTGAGCCCGGATGGTCAAGAAGGGCTGCAGCATCAGTTTTGCTAAGTCCTTGAGAAAAGATCTCCTGGTTATAGTCTGACCATTTGATTTAAACACAATGAAAGCGTTTAGAGCAGCAATGTTCATTGAAGCGAAAAACAAAGTTAATGGCCAACGTCTCCATCCTCTTGCAACGCTGTATTCAGCACACATAGCATCAGCCACATCAAGGTATGTGTAGGTTATCACATTCCTCACTAAGTTCTCTCACATAACCAACTGAATTATTCTCAAGTTCATCATTGTCTACTAGTTCAATATCACTATTTGTGTCATGATCACTGTACAATTGAAAGTCAGGGTCTGCGTCTGAGTCACTTACTTCACTTTGAGACAACTCCTCTAATAAAATACGCTAAATTTCACTCGGTGTTTCAACTCTTCTGCTACTCATAATGATAAAAAAAGCACTACACTATACACTTCTTGAAACACGTTAATACACTAACAGACGTTAAGTAAATAACAAAAAAGTAACATAAAATGATAATTGGGGAGTGTTGAAAAAAAGTCATCCAACTGACCCACACTATACTTTATCGCGTGACAAATGATGACTAAGAGTCAAGTTGGCAAAAACAATGACACTATCGCTATCTGTGGACTATTTTGGGAAGGTACAGAGGAAACCAGCTATCTACAATACAACTGACTTTATAAATAACCTAATATAGAAACGCTTGGGTCTCACAGACCCAGCCCATTCACTGTATGGTTAAGAATTAGAAAATGCATAAAAGTGAAAATGATAAATTATTAGAAATAAAAATATTCAACTAAAAACACTTGTAAATATGTTACACTTGCCTATAGTAGCACTTACTTTATAAACGATACACAACTGAACAATATGAGATACGCATACATTTCAAATACACCCTACACACATACCCAACACCCAATTTCATTATAACACACATACACTTTTCGACATCATAACTCCTAATGCTCACCAATATACACCCACATCCCCATTCTAATACCCCACCCCCACCATTACCAACAAAAAGGAGAGAGTTGACAATAGGATCTCTCCTGAAACAGCCGTCTTCAACAATTATAAAAGTAAGTGCTATTATAGGCAAGTGTAACATATTTAAAAGAGCTTTAGGTTAAAAACTATTACCTCAAAGAAAGATGGAATAAACTAATAATTATTTAAAAATAAAAGATTTTTGATAAGAGACTATAATGAAATTACAGTTATTTAATTCAAGTAACTTTTTCACCCTGATTACTACAAGTCATGAATTTTTCTATATCTCTTAGAATATTTAAAAAAAGGTGAGTTTTTTTTTATTTAAAGCATAATTTGTAATATAATATATATTCTGTATATAAATCATTAAAACAATATTAACACTGGTTATACTCACTTAGCAACAGTAATCATTGTATGGTATATAATAGTGAAGACGATGTAAAGAAGGTAAGCTACAGCCATTGAGTTAGTAGTAGCCATGACAAATAGAGTAATTCCCACAATTATAGAGCATACTGCTAACACAGCTTCCCCTATTCTACGCCAATCTAAATGAAGCCTGCCTACTGTGATGGACGCAGCAGCACCTACACATCATCATTATATTACAACTTTAATAGAAATAGTATGAATAGTTTATACCTCAAAGCTGTTCCAAATTTTGAAAAATTTAAGAAAATATAACTTTAACCCTTAGCACTCGACTGTCGGGGGAGCCCCGCCAAGCGTATATTGCAGTTTACTCGTATGTCGGGGGTCACCCGACACGATTTTCAAATGCCTATAACTCGTCTGCGGCGAAGCCCACGACATTCAATGTTTTACCGTTTGGTGCTACACTCTATTGAAAATAATGGAAACTAAGTTGAAAATGCCTAGGAATATGTGAGTCATCACAAAATCTAGTTTGCCACTACGTTGTAAGCTGCAAGTAGGTTACAGTTTTGCCGGTTATTTGTTTTCTCGTAGTTTGCTGTGGCTTTACATGCAATTAGTGATTCTGAAATTCCTGATCTTTTACTTGATCCTGATTTATTAGAATGTAGTTCAGTTTCATAAACAAAATAACTAAACCAACAGGTATTTGTAAATATAACCAGTTTATGGGTGGTATAGATTTAGCTGTTCAATATAATGAACCGTGTAGTTTTACAAAACGAACAAATAAATGGTGGAGGACAATGTTTTTCTGGCTATTAGATGTAGCTGTAGTAAATAGTTTTATATCTATAATAACAAAAAAAAGGAAATGAAAGAAAATCCTGTTAAGAAAAATAGTTTCGCCAAAACTTGGTGAGGGAACGCATTGGTGATATCAGGAATAACCCATATAGTGAGAGGGGTCGGCCGTCAACTACTGACAAAAAAGAAAGACTGAATTGGAAATTACATTTAATCTTTTCCAATGATAAAAATACTTCTAAGGATTGTGTAGTTTGCAGTAACAGGAAGATAAAAGGAGGTAGAAGGGAAACAGTTTTTCACTACAAAACATGCGGCAGAAAACCATGATTTCATCCGGAAGACTGTTTTCAAAGATATCATACTCTGCAAAATTACAAATAAGATAATAAAATCATGTACATACAGTATTAGTGAATAAAAATAGCTTAGTTTACTAAAATCGTGTAAGAGAAAACAAAGTTTTCCATAAAAAAATATTGCAACCTGCTGGTGAGGAATTTGTCCCAATTTAATTACAAGTGGGGAAGCAAAGCATGTTACAAAAATCCGAGTGCTTAGGGTTAAACTAACAAAACCGTTTTTCTGTGTCATTTTTTCAAATTTTAAAGAAATTTCAACTTTTTAAATTTTAAATAAGATATTTTTTAAAGTTTGAATGCATAAGGAAAAAGCTAATGAAAAATTTTTAAACATGTTAAAAAATAGAATAAAAACCTCTTTATCTGTTAGCAATTTAACTAAAAAGTGTATATTTTCAGAGCTATAAACATTATTTTGTTGCAACAACCATAAATATAAAATTATATATGCTAGTAACAGCCATTTCTAAGAACTTTCCCCTGGTTAATTGTTTATTAACTCCTTTAACAAAATATTTCCTAAATTATAATGAATACATTTCCATAATTCAAAATTGTTAATTTATATAAATCTTAGTTACTTCATGTTAATTTGTTATAAATTTTGAAGTTAACCCAACGTTTTTAACATACAGGTTTTGTTCTCCTTTAATTGAATTGTAACAATGAAATACAATTTAATGCCAAAAATACAATATTTTTCAGTTAATTTGGCTCATGTTACCATAATTGGTATTTCTATTCACTCAAAGCTACTTTCTTGATCAAACATACAGTAGGTACATCAACCATGGGTTCATTATTAATGGATTGATTTTATGGATAAAACACCAATTTTGTTATCATCAGAAGCAATGATACTTACATCTGATGAAATCAACTTCATTTCACTTTAACTTCATTAACAATACTGTCACTATTAGTGATGTAAAATTCCCAGAAATTTATATTTAGGAGAAAATTGCCAGGGAATATTGCTGGGAATATTCTTAAAATTCATGAATTCTTGGGAATTTATGGGAACTTGTGATTTTCTCTTAAAAGCATATGTTTTTTTTAAAAAATCCCTTAGAACTAATCTATTAATATGAACACAAATAAATTTATAAAGAGTTGTATTCAAAAATAAATATTATTTAAGTCTTGAATTCTTCACATAAATTTTAAAATTTTGATACTTGTTTATTTTAACAGTAAACTGGCTGTGTTCATCTCTAAATGTTATTGAATACCACATAATTGCTTGGTCGATCACTATCATGTTGTCTAGTATCAAAGAAATTGATCAAATTTTTAAACCTATTACGAATTCTTGTATATTTGTTATAAAATAGTGCAAACTACTCCCAAATGACTAATATGTCATTTTAACTTATTAAATTAAAACTTAAATCCAAAATATTTACATTTTGAATCATTTTTATTATCTACATTAGGTTTGATATCTTCAATATTAGGAAAAGCAGAAATGGTTTGAAACATTCCAATTCAACAATATAACAGAAGTAATTTTAATAACATTTTTGATGAATAAATTAGCTAATTAACTTGATTATTCTTCAAAACTTATATCATCAGTTTTTTTGATGAAATTGATTTTGGATCTCTGTCTCATAATCAACCGAGTCCGCTCTCAAAAGTTTTGATTATTTAGAACCAATTAAGGTTCCAAAACAGTTTTCAGACAAAATAAACCCCCATTTAAATGAGTTTATTCCATAAATTCCCTCATTTTGGGAACTTATAAAGCCTTTGGGAAGTTCCCTGGAAATATTCCCATTTATAAATCCCCTTCCCACTGGGAATATTCCCGGCTCACATCACTAGTCACTATTATATCCATCTTTACTCTCACTTCTAACTTAAAAACTTTTCATCAACATTATCTAAAGATACAACATTAAACATACTGCCTGAATTGTTCAACATAAATCCACCAACAATTATAAGATCCATTTACTTACTTTTCTAATTTCTGCTTACTACAGTTTGTTAATATGGGTGCACTGCTATAGAATCAGCCAATTTATTCCCATAAAACTGCAGTGTACCAAAACACCAAATAATACTATTTTTCATTTCTTGAATTCCAAAGGGTTAAGGAAAAACTATGGCTGGATTGTAAATATGGCTGATCCCTAGGAGGAAAATAGCACAATAGTTATTGGAAAGAAGGCTCATGGACTTATCCCTGTATTTAATGGCCCACATTGGGAAAAAGCAATAATAACTTGTCCAATATAGCCAAAAATTTAAAAAAACTTTTTAAAATTATTTTTACACTGGGCCAAATGTAATAATATTTTTATTTTAAAAATAATAAAAAAATTAAGTTTAAATCTAAATAGGCATACATTTTCCCCTTGGCAGCCAATGTATGAATAACAAATGTTTAACTAAAAAAAAGGTGTGCAACACACTTATGCCTTTTAAAGGTAATAAATTAATTGTCCCTATTAACTTAGACAATAAGAAAAATTATAACATAAGACTTCTTATAACAATAAGAAAAAATAGAAGTCGCAACAAAATTGAAAACTTGAATAAAAGGTATCCAATAGAACCTCCTTATTAAGCCCCCTATTAAAGCACACAGTGTTTTCAATAGACTGTAAACAATCTTCTGAAGATAGGTCACATCAGCCATGTAAACATGTGATGGGCAGACCGTGACAGTGCGATATGTAAACTGCTAAAACAAAGCAGCTTATAATTTTTGTCAAGTTACATTTCTCCTAAAATTATTGCAAGATAACAAAAAATAGTATACATATTTTATTAATAGTTGTAATACGATAAGCTGCTATATATGTTTCTGGACTAAGCATAAAAATAAAAGAATTTAAGGACAAAATCGGTTTTATTGTTTTTCAAAATATTCTCCATCAAGATTTATATACTTGTGCATATTTTGGAACCAATTTTCAAAGCACTTTTTCTACTCCGATTCAGGTTTGTAAGGTTATATGGTAGCCAACACAAAATTTTCACATGCAAAATCTTATTGATGCTTGTCATACTAATGCCTAAAGATGCCTCAATCTGACAATATATCACATGATGATCATGCTTTATCAGCTCATGCACAGCATCGGTGTTTTCTGACACAACAACTAATTTTGGACGACCTTCTCGGGGTTCGTCCTGGAGTGATCGTCGGCCATGAGTGAATTCGTTATACCAGTTTTTTAAGGGGCTGTAGGAAGGCCTTTCAATACCATATAAGGAATTAAGTTTATATGTGCACTCTTGTTGAGTCAGGCAGTATAGAAAGTTATGAAAAATTATTGCACGAAAATGTTCACGGTTTAATTCTATTTTCACGTAGTGAAAAATTTTCAACCTGGTGTCAATAACACTAAAACAATGAAATAACAAAATGTTTTAATTGAGGTTATATTTAACAATATGAACTTTGCACTGGAAACGTCAGCTGGTGCCTATCAATAATAAGTGTTACCAAGGCCAGAAACATAAATAGCAGCCCTCGCACTAATTTCTCAAGTGTTTATAAATGTTTTGTTGAAGAAAAATGTTCCTTAATGTACTATTCAGTTTATGCTACTGTAACCAACAAGTTATTGGCATGAATTGGTCATTCAATGTCTTGAAATTACATTAAATGATACAAAATATCAGTAAATATTGTAAAAAATGTCAGTAATATTCATAATACTGATTTATCAAGTGTTAAAAAATATTTTGTACACATATATATACTCCCTGCCATCCCCAAAAAGTCACTGGCTTGAAATGTTCTGTTTCTCAGAACAACCTAAAAACACTTTGAACACCTATCTGAAAACTTTCTAACTAGAAGTAAAAAAAAAATTAGCACTAACATTGTATTGTACATTACAGTAGCCCCTCAACAAACACTAGACTGTCTATTACCAAACCAGCCATTAGAGGCTTTGAAATCTTTTCTCCTAACTTCTCCATTATGTCTTTAATTTATTGTTGAGATTGAGAACAACTTGTTTCGTTAAAACCATTCTTAACACTGTTGGAATTCAGCGATGCCCCTTAAATGAAGGTTCAGTATGTACTGCAGGTTAATACTGTATCGGCTTAAGTCAGAGAAAATAACACCTGACATACATAGCTGTGAATGTTTATTCAATGTAGAGAGAACAATAAATTCAATTAAAGATAATTAAAGAGTTCTGAGCTGGACTATTATTTATTGTCTTATATTATTGATTTGGAGAAAAGAATCAAAATAATTGAACCCTTTGATTAGCTTTCATGTATCAGTATGTGAGATCGTGCTACAGGCTAACAAGAGCACTCCCGAATGTTTACAATTTTGTTTTCTGTGTACTGAACTCTATGTTCAATATTTTACATTATCTGGATAATAAATGCTATGTAGAGTACATAGTCACCACAGTTATGTGTGCAATGCCTATGGGTTGTCACGCGTGTTTACAGATAGTTGCACGATTTTGGTACACATAAATCAGCCATTTCTATCAAATTTGTTTTCCCCATCACAACCTAAAGAGTTGAAGTTTTTCAAAATTTTTGACAGAGAATTGGTCAACAAAATTGTTACAGAAACCAAAGAATGTTATGACTTTGTGTATGAAAATACTACCATGTCTGACCATTCAAAACTGAAAATGTGGACTGCTATTAATGTTAACAAAATTTATACTTTTGTATATATTAAATATTTTCAAAACAAATATTAAATATCAACAATAATTAAAATATTAGAAAAAATATAGAGAAAAATTAGAATAAAATAAAATTCAAAAATCTTTCAAAAATATGTTGCTCCCAGGGGATTTATATGGGCATGCATTTGTTGTTAATCAAAGGGTTAATGACCTAACAAATGTAAGTTCAGGTAGTAGGTTTTCCTATGACTGGTCATATGGTACCTTCTTGTATTCTGTTTATAAAATTTCAGTAATATTTACTATTTTTACCCTTCTTGCTCTCATTTTAAGGTATTTTTCCATAACATACAGGTACCATGACTTTCCATTTCCATATCCTCCAGGATCTGTTCACAACCAGTAAAATTCTATATGAATGTTGATATATCTGTTTGTCATTATATATTGCCTATAATTAGTGTTATGAGGGACAAATATATGATTGAAGTTTATCACACATTTAAATATATTAAATATTTAATATAACAGAAGAAAACTGTTACCTAGTAGTGTATAAGCACATTCTACAGCACCATTATACTGCGTATCTTCATTGTTTGTATCTTTTCTTACTGCTTGCCATAACAACTGGATGTAGGAAAGTACCAGGTAATAGCCGCAAGTAGCCAATGCCCACCAGAATGCCCATTTCACTACATACATATTAGTGAAAGCACCTGTGAAGTCTGACCAAATATATCCAAAAGCAGAATGGCTAGTAATTGTCTGTAAAAAATGAAAATAACTATTAAACTTTTTTTTTAACTAGTGGTACATTTTAAAAATATCAAGAAATTTTTTATAGTAATAGCTCTTAAAAAATAATTATATAAATATTCTACATTTATTACTATTTTCCAAAACACTTGGGTGACATACAGTCTATATACTTAAGCTCAATAAAACATTTAGGAATAATTGATACATCAAACTATAAAATTTTTCTCTAGGTGTATTTCACTCACATCAACGGATGATGAATCCTCACTGGATTTTTCTCTCTCTGGAAACCGAGGGCTTATTGGACTCTTGAGTGTAGGCTGTCTGTCATCATCTCTGTGGAAGTAGATACTTTTTTTAACTCGAGGGAGTAGTAGTGCCCAACATGTGGCTAAGACTAGGCCTAGAAATAATGACAACTAAAGTAGCATATTATTAAAAGCCGATATAGTAAAAAATAATTGCAAAACTATTACAATTCTCTCTCTCTCTCTCTCTCTCTCTCTATATATATATATATATATATATATATATATATATATATATATATATCGTGATATTTCACTTGTCCATTACTTTTCCGTTGCACTGACTTTATGAAGTTATTATTATTAATTAAAAACAATTATTCCCCCACTAAGTGCAATTATTTTTACCTTATGTGATTAAGCACCTTTAGGTCACTTGACTATTGTCGAATCACTGAATTAATTTTCCATAAAATTAAAAATGCAATGGAAAAATAATAGACAACATGAAATATCATGATTTCAACACCAATCAAGGTAAACAGCACTACTTGAAATTTCCCAACCTAAACATCAAACTTTAAAACTGCATTAACAGGATAATGTTCAACAAAAAATGCATATCTCTCAACATTACACCAAAATACGTTAAACTATACATATGAAATAAACATAATAATGTCATTAACAAAGCAACAAAAATAGCCGAATTACACGTGATTAAAGAAAATATCAAATGGAACATTAATTCAGCGATTCGACAATGGTCAAGTGATCGAAAGGTGGCTCATCACATAAGGTAAAAATAATTGCACTTAGTGGTGGAATAATTATTGTTTACAATTAACAATAATAACTTTATAAAGTTAGTGCAATGGAAAAATAATGGACGACGTGAAATATCACGATATATATATATATATATGTATATATATATATATATATATATATATATATATATATATATTCTTTGTAAATAATTTTTTCCACCACTAAGTGCAATAATTTTACCTTACAATTAATAATAATAACTTCATATATATATATATATATATATATATATATATATATATATATATATATATGAAGTTAATATATTACTATTTTTGAGTAATTTTATCCACCATTAAGTGCAATAATTTTACCTGGAGTGATGAGGCACCTTTCGGTCTTTGACCATTGTCGAATCACTCAATCACTGATTCGACAATGGTCAAAGACCGAAAGGTGCCTCATCACTCCAGGTAAAATTATTGCACTTAATGGTGGATAAAATTACTCAAAAATAGTAATATATTAACTTCATAAAGTCAGTGCAACGGAAAAACAAAGGATAATATTAAATATCAAGAATATATATATATATATATATATATATATATATATATATACAGTGGAACCCCTCAAATCCGAACTAATTTTGGCTATAGCCTGTTCAGATTTGGAAAAATTTGGATTTGTCAAAAAAGTTCGAATTTTGACAAAAGTGCATTTTTTTATTAACGAACAATATTAGAGCAATCATTACATATTTCTGTATCAAAAATTGAACATTTTTACAGGGATACAAGTGAAAAGTCTTTGGAACAACGCCATCACGCGAAGGTTTCTATGAATGACAAAATTTACGAGGCTGTATTTTTATGGTTTACATAAGAGAGGCAGAAAAGAGTTCCTATTAGTGGCACATTAATAAAAGAAAAGACATTAAGAAAAGGAACAAATAAGCTACCATTAATGGTGATTGGAAAATCAGCCAACCCACAAGCCCTTAAAAATATGAACTTGAATGCTCTCACTGATCATTACAGAAATCAGTGTAAGGCGTGGAGGACTGGTAATATTTTCAAGGAGTGGTTCAAAAATTAATTTGTTTCTTCAGTAACAAAATTTAATGAAAACAATGGACTACCACAAAAATTCTATGTTAATGAAGTGATACAGTAGTACAGTATAGGCCTTCTATTACATTGTTTTACAGTGTTAATTCCAATATATTACACATCTCAGTCCTGTTTTACGTAAGTAGCAAACTTTTCAGTATATACTTCATACAATTTTAGATACTTTTTTAAAATTTGGTTTTCATCAAATCATGTTCGAATTTTGCAGGGGTTTGGATTTCTGGCGTTCAAGTTTGAGGGGTTCAAATGTGTATATATATATATATAAAGTTAATATATTACTATTGTAAGTAATTTTATCCACCATTAGTGCAATGATTTTACCTTGTGTGATGAGGCGCCTTTCGGTCACTTGACCATTGTCGAATCATTGATTACTGTGTGTTTTTATAAATGTGGAATTTTTGTAGTGAGTTTAGTTCTATTGGGTTATTATTTATTTCAAGTATGGTTAGGTTATTTTCGTAATTTGTTATTTCATGTTTTGTGAAAAAAAACATACACAACAATTTAATGAATCTACAAGCAACATATACAGAAGACATACTATTCAAAAACATTATACACGAGACTCAAGAGGAAACGTGGATGACGTCAACAAGTACCAACACCACGGACCGAACATCCACACCAGCAAAATTGAGAAAAAGTAATCAGTGATTCGACAATGGTCAAGTGACCGAAAGGCGACTCATCACACAAGGTAAAATAATTGCACTTAATGGTGGATAAAATTACTTACAATAGTAATATATTAACTTCATAAAGTCAGTGCAACGGAAAAACAATGGATAACGTAATATATATATATATATATATATATATATATATATATATATTATCACTTAACTTTTTTTATAATTATAATTTATTTTTAAATGTTATTTATTCACCTTACCTATTTAATGTCCCACCTTCAGGTTTATAAAGAATTAACAATCTTATAAATTTTTAAACATCACTTGCATTTATTCTCTTCAATTAACTCTACACATTATTCCAAATTTATATTAATATTTTGATATCTTACCTAATAGTGACAGGATTGATATCTTAACTAATATTACAATGATAAAAGGTAGACTTCTAAGGCTTTAGATTTCTAATAAAATAACATATAAAAAAAAAACAGTATTAAAATTTTATTCTTGCTCTCGGGTTGCTATTACGGGAACTTTGCTTTTTAAATTACAAATGGTGAAACTAGAATAATTTTTTACAAATTTTGATGAAATTAAAATTGTTTTGAACTTTACTAAAATTTAAATGTCTGTTGGCTACACTTATATTCAATTAATACTTATTGTTCTGAACAGCTCCTGTAATCTTGGCCTTTGTTCACTTCAGCACTTACACTTGACACAAAAAAAACTTACTTTCTTAATATTTTCAAAAAAAAACTTTTATGTCACACTTTTTAAATTTTACTTATAAAAAAAAACTCTTTACTTAATTTAATCAATTTCTCCCTTTACAACACTTCCATCCTGGTCCCCACCAATCCGCCTGCCTTCCTCTGAGACTCTCCTAAAACTTCCCCGATCATCTAGTTTTTATTGAAAAATCTAATCTTTCCCACTACCACAATACGTTCTTTGTAAGTTTCCCACAGTTCTACAATTAGCTTAACCTAACGGTATACGGTTATTTTCCCAGGCTATATAGGCCACTGGATTTCCCTGTCTTAACCACTTTGGACCCTGTCTATTGTCTCTTATTGCTGCACGCAGCTTATAGCTTTCCCGGAAAAGGATAATGGATGGTACCTGCTTTGTCAGCACTTTACAAAACTATTTGTGTCTTTCTTTGCTAAATCTACAGATAATTATTTTAGCAACTAATTGAATTTACTCTATCAGCGAATGATAGGGAATTGGAAGATTTTAATAGAAAGATATCAACAGCTTTCCAGAGAAGAGGATACCCAAAAAGACTCTTTGAAAACCAAATTCATTCAGCACAATCCTCGGTTCACCATAAACCACAAACAGAACAAAATAAACTGTCTTTAATAACAGACTACAATCCTGGTCTACATAAACTCAACAAGATATTGAGAGATGGCTTCAAAATTCTTATGGCTTCCGTCCACACCAAAAATCTTTTTACCGATCCACCGCAAATTTGGTACAAGCAACCTCCCAACTTGAAATCATCCTAGTACATCCCAAACTACCAGACCCTGATGCAGAGAAACCACACAAACTTCCTCATGGCTCCTTCCCATGCAATAGACCTAGATGCAAGACGCGTCCAATACACCCCTCAGCAAATAGTTTCAACAGCCAAACAACAAAAATGGTCTTCAAAATACAGGGTCATCATAATTGTACATCGAAAAATGTCATAAACCAGCTACAATGTAAACTTTGCTCAGCACAGTACATAGGCCTGACCATGGATGGTCTGAATATCAGAATGAATGGCCACAGACATGATGTTAAAATTATGAATATGGATAGGCCAACAGCTCAACATGCTGCGAGTCACAACATCACAATTTTTGATGACTGCTATACCACAAAAATAATTAAATCACTCCCCCCTGATTGCAATCCCTCAGAACTGAGAAGATGGGAACTATCATACCAGTGATATACCAAATCCAGAGAATCCCCTAACCTCAACATCAGATAAATCCATTCATTTTTTTTTTCCTTAATAGCCTTTGACATCAATAATCTCTTTTCCCCTGACAGACTTATATAAACTATAATCACTCATATGCTCATGGAAACAATATATATATCTTTAATCTGTGCATCTGTGACATCTGATTTCTACTCTACACAATCTGATACAATTTATAATTATTTTATTTCATTCTCTCATATTTCTTTTTGTGTTTTCTCTTTGATTGACAAAGACCACTGTGTGGTTGAAATATATCATTGTTTAAGTACTTTTATGTGTTTCTATTTCAAGACTACAGAGTGGACTCTTACCAAGGTAAGTCTGTCAGTCTCCTAGTCCAAAAAATCTAAATAATCTTTACCAACCAAAACTAACCTATAAATATAAATATATATATATATATATATATATATATATATATATATATGGGGGTGAACAGGTTGGTCCTCGTCCTGCCCAGTCCTTATCAGGACTCTCAACGTATCCCTCCATCGGCAACACAAGAGCATCAGGTCAGTGTGGCAAGATTTTAGTATTGACAAAAATTTCATTATGAGAGAGAGAGGATCCGGGATTTTCAGATGATATGAACTTTGATGCCCAACCAGGACTATAGCATGATCATTAGTCTCCAACATGAAAAGGAAGGCTAAAAAAGCAATATGCACATATCGATGGGCACAACTTTTAGAGAAAGGTCAGGGAACCAAAAAAAGACTACACAAAACTTCACATGTAATCATGGGAGTACAGCTATAATGCACTGGAACGCTAAGAGAGAAAGCAATTAGATGAAAAGAGCTCTGGAGGAAAGGAACGTAAAGTCGAGGACCACAGGTCGAAACCTATACCAAATACAACCAAACCCATCTAAGGATGACATACACAAAAATGTACCTCGTCCGATTGCTACTTTACGTACTACAGGTAAAGCACGTATAGGTCACATTGTGACTCAAAAATATTTGTTCCATTTTGGCCTTTCGGATTCGCCACAATGCTAGCTTTGTTGCAACAACAATGAGGAGCGCTTGGAGCACATATTACTTAATTATCACTACCTGATACCTGTAAGCGATATTCTACAAACCCGAGTATCTGCATAGCAGGAAATACTGAAGAATAAACATTACTAGGCTATTCCATCTATCATATACCATGGACACCGGGCTATCCTACACCTGAAACTGGAAGCCTGTACAAAAAAGTAAGAAGTAAGTGTGTAAATGCAGTAACTGTAGTAAGTGTGATATGTGTCGCCCTTCATGTATCACTCTCTCTTCAACTGTTGTTGGGTTCACCTCGTCAGTGCTAGATGAGATTCTAGCGAAACGTCGGAACTGCAATTTATGCACTGCAGAATGAACGGATGTACTCCAGATAATAATTATTCATCATATTTTTCCATCGGTGAAGGAATACGTATCAGCATATATATACAGTAATTTTATCCACCATTAAGTGCAATGATTTTACCTTGTGTGATGAGGTGCCTTTCGGTCACTTGACCATTGTCGAATCACTAATTATTTCTAGAGAAAAAGTAATCATTGATTCGACAATGGTCAAGTGACCGAAAGGCGCCTCATCACACAAGGTAAAATCATTGCACTTAATGGTGGATAAAATTACTTACAATAGTAATATATTAACTTCATAAAGTCAGTGCAACGGAAAAGCAATGGATAACGTAAAATATATATATATATATATATATATATATATATATATATAGAGTTTTGGACTAGGAGACTGACAGACTTACCTTGGTAAGAGTCCACACTGTAGACTTCAAATAGAAACACATAAAAGCACTTAAACAATGATATATTTCAACCACACAGTGGTCTTTGTCAATCGAAGAAAAAACACAAAAAGAAATATGGAGAATGAAATAAAATAAATATAAGTTGTAATCACAGATTGTGTAGAGTAGAAATCAGATGTCACAGATGCACAGATTAAAGATATATATATATATATATATATATATATATATATATATATATATATATATATATATATATATTCTTGATATTTAACGTTATCCATTGTTTTTCCGTTGCACTGACTTTATGAAGTTAATATATTACTATTGTAAGTAATTTTATCCACCATTAAGTGCAATAATTTTACCTTGAGTGATGAGGCACCTTTCGGTCACTTGACCATTGTCGAATCACTGATATTTTTCTGTTGTAGATGTTCGGTCCGTGATATTGGTATTTGTTGACGTTACACGCACTTTCTCTTGATCTGTGTGTATGATGTTTTTATATAGTATGTCTTCTGTATATGTTGTTTGTAGATTCATTAAATTGTTGTGTATGTTTTTATATATGTGGTATTTTTCTAGTGACTTTAGTTCTATTGGGTTGTTATTTATTTCAAGTATGGTTAGGTTATTTTCGTAATTTGTTATTTCATGTTTATGTGATATTAGGTGTGCTGCAACATTTGATACTTTTGAATTTTTGTTTTTGAATGCTCTATAATGTTCTTCAAATCTTATTTTAAATGTTCTGGTTGTTTTTCCTATGTAAAAAGCGTTACAGTTGTTGCATGTAATTTTGTAAATTCCTGATAGGTTATGTTTTTCTGAATTTGTTTTGTGGTTTGTGTTATTAAGATATTTAATTATTTTGTTGTTTGGTTTGTATGTTGGAGTGTAGTATTCTTTGTTGTATATATTTGTTATTTTTTCTATTTTGTTATGGGTGTATTTATATTTTAGGTAGATTTTTTTATTTTCATTATTTTCGTGTTCCGGTTGTAGTGTTGTGTTGAGGTTAGGTTTTTTTGTGAATTTATTGTATATATTTTTTTATAATGTGTTTGTTGTATCCATTTTCTATTGCTATTTTTGTAATGTTATCTAATTCTTCATTTAATTTTTGTTTGTTATCCTGTGTGTATTTTATTGCTTTATTTATCATGTTACTGTAAGTGTTAATTTTGTGTGTCCAGGGGTGGTTAGATTTGTAGTGTATTGTGGTGTTGTTGGAAGTAGGTTTCCTGTATACTGTAGTTTCTATTTTATTATCATTTATATTTAAAGTGATGTCGAGAAAGTTGATTGTTCTATTTGTTTCTGTTTCAACGGTGAATTGTATGTTTTCGTTGTATGTATTTAGTTTGTTTAATATTATGATGTGTTCGTTGTGAATGGTAGGTTGGTATATTACAAGTATATCGTCTACATACCTTGTCCATAGTAAAATATTGTGTGTGTTTATTATAGGTTTAATTATTATTTGTTCAAAGTGTTGTAAATATATTTCTGACATGACAGATGATATGGGTGAACCCATGGGGAGTCCAGTTGTTTGTTTATAATATTTATTGTTAAATTGGAAGTAATTTTGGTTACGTATGTGTTTGGTTAGCGTAATGATACTATCTATTATGTTTCTTTTTTCGTTATTGTGTATTAGTTTGTTTTTCATTATTTCTATGGTTTCTTCTATTGGGATACTAGGGTACATGTTAGTTATGTCATAACTTATTATTTTTGTGTTGCTGTTTGTTTTTATCGTTTTTATTTTATTAATTAATTCGTATCCATTTTTTATATTGTATGTGTTGTTGATATGTATTTTAGATCTTATGATTTTGTCTAGAATTTTTGCGATTATGTAAGATGGTGCTGTTGTGAAATTTATTAGTGGTCTAAATGGTGTGTTGGGTTTGTGGATTTTAGGTATCCCTGATAATATTGGTGCGCATGGTTTGAATGGGTATAGTCTTGTGTGGTATTTTAATTTATTGTTATGTTTAGGGTGTTTCGGTGAGTATAAATAATATGTAACCAAAATTACTTCCAATTTAACAATAAATATTATAAACAAACAACTGGACTCCCCATGGGTTCACCCATATCATCTGTCATGTCAGAAATATATTTACAACACTTTGAACAAATAATAATTAAACCTATAATAAACACACACAATATTTCACTATGGACAAGGTATGTAGACGATATACTTGTAATATACCAACCTACCATTCACAACGAACACATCATAATATTAAACAAACTAAATACATACAACGAAAACATACAATTCACCGTTGAAACAGAAACAAATAGAACAATCAACTTTCTCGACATCACTTTAAATATAAATGATAATAAAATAGAAACTACAGTATACAGGAAACCTACTTCCAACAACACCACAATACACTAC
Source organism: Prosapia bicincta (assembly GCA_036971475.1). NCBI lineage: Eukaryota > Metazoa > Arthropoda > Insecta > Hemiptera > Cercopidae > Prosapia > Prosapia bicincta. The sequence goes on along the minus strand of JBAIZL010000005.1, from coordinate 107,094,595 downwards.
AAATCTAACCACCCCTGGACACACAAAATTAACACTTACAGTAACATGATAAATAAAGCAATAAAATACACACAGGATAACAAACAAAAATTAAATGAAGAATTAGATAACATTACAAAAATAGCAATAGAAAATGGATACAACAAACACATTATAAAAAAATATATACAATAAATTCACAAAAAAACCTAACCTCAACACAACACTACAACCGGAACACGAAAATAATGAAAATAAAAAAATCTACCTAAAATATAAATACACCCATAACAAAATAGAAAAAATAACAAATATATACAACAAAGAATACTACACTCCAACATACAAACCAAACAACAAAATAATTAAATATCTTAATAACACAAACCACAAAACAAATTCAGAAAAACATAACCTATCAGGAATTTACAAAATTACATGCAACAACTGTAACGCTTTTTACATAGGAAAAACAACCAGAACATTTAAAATAAGATTTGAAGAACATTATAGAGCATTCAAAAACAAAAATTCAAAAGTATCAAATGTTGCAGCACACCTAATATCACATAAACATGAAATAACAAATTACGAAAATAACCTAACCATACTTGAAATAAATAACAACCCAATAGAACTAAACTCACTAGAAAAATACCACATTTATAAAAACATACACAACAATTTAATGAATCTACAAACAACATATACAGAAGACATACTATATAAAAACATCATACACACAGATCAAGAGAAAGTGCGTGTAACGTCAACAAATACCAATATCACGGACCGAACATCTACAACAGAAAAATATCAGTGATTCGACAATGGTCAAGTGACCGAAAGGTGCCTCATCACTCAAGGTAAAATTATTGCACTTAATGGTGGATAAAATTACTTACAATAGTAATATATTAACTTCATATATATATATATATATATATATATATATATATATTCTTGATATTTAATATTATCCATTGTTTTTCCGTTGCACTGACTTTATGAAGTTAATATATTACTATTTTTGAGTAATTTTATCCACCATTAAGTGCAATAATTTTACCTTGAGTGATGAGGCACCTTTCGGTCTTTGACCATTGTCGAATCACTGATTGTTCTCTGCTGTGGTTGCTACGTCCGTGAAGCCGGTGTTTGTTGAAGTTACGCGCACTATTTCTTGATCTGTGTGTATGAGGTTTCTGTATAGTATGTCTTCTGTATATGTTGTTTGTAAATTCATTAAGTTGTTGTGTATGTTTTTATAAATTTATAAAAACACATAAATTTATAAATTTATGTTTTACCACATTTATAAAAACATACACAACAACTTAATGAATTTACAAACAACATATACAGAAGACATACTATACAGAAACCTCATACACACAGATCAAGAAATAGTGCGCGTAACTTCAACAAACACCGGCTTCACGGACGTAGCATCCACAGCAGAGAACAATCAGTGATTCGACAATGGTCAAAGACCGAAAGGTGCCTCATCACTCAAGGTAAAATTATTGCACTTAATGGTGGATAAAATTACTCAAAAATAGTAATATATTAACTTCATATATATATATATATATATATATATATATATATATATATATATATATATATATATATATTGTTTCCATGAGCATATGAGTGATTATAGTTTATATAAGTCTTTCAGGGGAAAAGAGATAAGGCTATTAGGGGAAAAAAAAAAAAAAAAAAAAAAAAAAAAAAAAAAAAAAATGAATGGATTTATCTGATGTTGAGGTTAGGGGATTCTCTGGACTTGGTATACCACTGGTATGATAGTTCCCACCTTCTCTGTTCTGAGGGATTGCAATCAGGGGGGAGTGATAATTAATTAATAATTAAATCATTCCCCCCTGATTGCAATCCCTCAGAACTGAGAAGGTGGGAACTATCATACCAGTGGTATACCAAGTCCAGAGAATCCCCTAACCTCAACATCAGATAAATCCATTCATTTTTTTCCCTCCTAATAGCCTTATCTCTTTTCCCCTGACAGACTTATATAAACTATAATCACTCATATGCTCATGGAAACAATATATATATATATATATATATATATATATATATATATATATATATATATATATATATATATATATATATCTTTAATCTGTGCATCTGTGACATCTGATTTCTACTCTACACAATCTGTGATTACAACTTATATTTATTTTATTTCATTCTCTCATATTTCTTTTTGTGTTTTCTCTTCGATTGACAAAGACCACTGTGTGGTTGAAATATATCATTGTTTAAGTGCTTTTATGTGTTTCTATTTCAAGACTACAGTGTGGACTCTTACCAAGGTAAGTCTGTCAGTCTCCTAGTCCAAAAAATCTAAATAATCTTTACCAACCAAAACTAACCTAAATATATATATATATATATATATATATATATATATATATATATATATATATATATATATATATATATATACAGTAGAGTCTCGAAATTCCGAGTCCTAATTTTTCAAACTTCCGTTAAATTTGAGCCTATTTCTATTTCAGACTATATTATCTATTATAAATTAAATTCAAATTATTTACTGTTAGACAATTCACTGTCGCATCCTGATGAGAATATATTGTGGTCTGATGATATTTGTGCTTTATATCTTCCTGCAAATGTTATGAGCCTAACAAGCTGATGGGTGTTCTGGAATGTATGGAAAAAATACAAACGTTACCTATAACAATCTCTTTTGGGAGGGAATAAAGAAGAAAGCGTCATAGCCTTTCTAAAAAAAATTATAGTTAAGAAAGTTAAGTACTGGATAGCCGAATTATGAAACGAGATAAAAGGATTAACAATAAGTAAGCCATTGAATAAAATCCTGAGTCATAATAAATCTGTTGAGTGTGTTATTGATCCAACAAGAAGAAACAGATATAACATTTCTCATCAAGTAACTTCAAGGTTGTGTAAATGTCAATGTTACCGACGTAAGTCATAGGATGAGTAAGGGCGAACATAAGTAAGTAATGATAACACATGACTATTAAAAAGATACAAGAAATTACTGAAGGCAGTGATAACAACAATAAAGATGAAGGTTTGACCGAGACATTACAGGAACGTATTTCCGTGTAATCCAAGTTTTTGTAAATCCGAGAAACCAGTCAAGATATGCTTATCAGAGGCCAGTTTGTCACTGCAGTGTGTGTTTTATTACAACATAATATTAAAGTTATGACAAATTCGTGACCCAAAATTAAATCGACAATATTTTTACTTTTCTGTTATATTTCACTCTACAATCGATCAATATGCCAGATTTAATTTAATATTACTAAAAAGGCATATAAAATGCATATTATCAAAGAAAGAAGTCATTTTGATGAGTAATAGAATATAGTAAGGCTGCGGACATATAGAAAGCAACTGGTGATTGCAACACAATGCAAACTTGAGTTGCTTTTTCACAGCATATAGAGCTGAAAGCCCATATTCATAGTGAAGTGATAGCAACGTGACTATCGAGTGACACAGAAACTAGAGTTGCTCCAGTCACCACATGCTGTAAACTTGTTGCTCAGTTGCCAGCAATATTTGTTGTGTTCAGTATGCGTTTCTTAAGAGTGCTCCTGTATTTAAATAACAATTATTTTTATTTGTATTTTTTATGTTTCTTTGAATAGTCTTTTATTATACTGCTATAGTATGTCAGAAAAACAAAATATTGCTGGTTCCGGTTATGATTTGTGTATCCAACAACTTCAAGAAGATACGAATGATTACCAACAATTATTTCAAAATATATAAAATTGAAGTAAAAATATAGTCTTAATGACGTTGGTTTTTTCAATTATTTATTTATTTTTTTTAAAGTTACTCGTTTTAATATATAGAATACGAATATCAACTTTTTTCCATGGAAAATACGGAAAGTTACTTTTTTCACATTTTAAATCTTAGTCTATAATGGCATGTAGGCCTATAGCGTGAACCAGGCATGCAGTAGTTGTAATGTTATACAACATTTCTATATGCCTATATTAAAATATACCTATGAAGTATCCAGTCAGGATAAATTTGGTTATAATTTTATTAAACAATATACACTGAATTTTTTTTGCAACGTTTTTGTAGTTTGTTTCTTAAAATATAGACAAGGACAGCATCCTCCTCTGATTAAGATATAACTGACAACTATACTAGCAACTTTATATGAACAATCTTGTAAACCGACTAGCAACTTTTCTAATAGCAACTCAAGTTTACGTTGAGTTGCGATTACCAGTTGCTTTCTGTATGTCCGGAGCCCAACTCTATGACTAAAGATAAAAGCTAGTATTGCACACACTCACCTCCTAATGTCAGCCACTGTAAACCCATATAGTCAGTCAGGCTAAACATGACTACTACTTGTGAAGTTATTCCAGAAAGTGCTCTGCCAATGAGATATGCACTTCTTGTGTAACTGGTTACTTCTTGAAAATGTTCCTTGTCCACTTTGGCATAAATATATGTATAGTAAGCCACTTCCCCAGCCATAAACAGTCCATAAAATACTTCAAGGACCTAGAACATGATAAAATTACTTTTTATAATGGTTTGTTATTAGTAAGTACTGGATAAACTTGCAATTTTCAAAGAGTTAGTAACTATGAAAGTGTTAACTGATTTGACTAAATATATGATAGTTTCATGTTGTTACATACATATTTTTAATTTTGATTTATAGACAAGTAATTTTTTATAATTGGGTAGTATTTCATGGCAGAAAGTGAAAGAGAATGATGTCATATTGAAACAAATTGTAACTGTCTGGTTAAATTGGTTGGGGACAAAGTTAATTTATGAAGGTATCTAAAACCTGGAGTCATGACTAAAATGTGTTTAAATAATTACGATTTTCTGAATATCTAATTGAGTGGATATCTGATAAAAATTAAAACTATTTTATGAGTAACAATTATTTTCAATATTGCTTGCCCCTCAGTTACTTTTACATTTTCAATAAAAACTTCATTCTAGGAACCCAGAAGATTTGTAAGTTGAATAAGGATTCATATAATGTATTTATTTACAAAAAAAATGAACAAAGTTTTCGATTTTATACTTTGGATATAATAAAAATTATATTGGGTTCCTCTTTAACTTAAAACCTATTTCAGGGTAGCCAAGTGTTTTAAATTATAAATGTAGTAGATTAAACATTCATTTACAATTATAATTGAACATAGTGTATTTATATACAATTCAGTGTTCAATTTATAATGTCTATGCATATAAATTAATAGTTATTTTATATAGGTACACTATTACACCAGGCCTGACCATCTCAGCAAAGGAATAAAAAATTTAAAAGAACTTGATAAATTTCAAAAAAATTCTGTTCAAACTAAAAATGTTAACATTTTGTATAAAAAATATAGGATAATTTTTGTTACAATATTGTAGCCAACTTCAAAATACTTGAAAATTAATTCTTTTTATTATTAATTAAACATATTTCAAAACGCAATTTCACACCACTCAGTGACCTTCATAGTGAGGTTAGGTGTGAATAGTTATTATAACAATGAGTTTGAAGTAGGGGGTACTGTTATAGCATGACCGATATGAAAACCAGGGAGTCAGGTTCAGGTGCTATATCTAAATTGTTGGTTTTTACAAGATGTTTTTTTAGTTAGTGTTCAATGATGAGGTGATTTTTTTATAACTACTAAGGATAGTACATAGGCAGAGGGCTGATATTGTTGTAGGATGAATGTATAAGATGAGTCACTACCTTACAGAAACTATTTCAGGCATACCACTACATTCCTCACACTTCAGTTCTCCCGGTGGTTGAACTATAGGAGCACTATATACAAGGCGTATCCGAAAAGTAAGTGTACTGAGGTTCTCGCGGCCGGAGAGATTTTATTTTGAACATGTTGGTTACACTTCTGCAAATGAGACAGGTTCAAGGTATGCACATTGAAACACGTTTCATGAAAAATGTCAATCCAATCCTTCGAAGTGCAGAATCATCTGTTATCACATTTGGAAGAGAAAATTTCCGGTTGAGGCGTGTAATGTGTAGCCCTCATAGAGTTTGGCATCTCAAAAACTCTTCCCCGGCCTCCACATGATTCTAGTTGTCTTGGTCTGTCAGCTGTTTTGGGACACACCTCGCAAACAGTTTCCAATATCCGTGGGTTTCTTTGATGGTTTTGTGTAGTAGAGATATGGAGATTGCAGGAAATTCCTCCACAGACAATCTGCAATCATCACAGAGCAAATTCTTAATTTTTCCACAGTTGAAGAAGGAGCTTCCACTCCGCTGATCACATGCACAGACGTACGACTATTTTTAAACTAGCGACATCACTTGTATGATTCTTAGCTTAGTCACCATGTGCAGTTTTTACCTTATTATAAACCTTAACTGGAAATTTGTCTTTCCAAACGAGACAACCAATAACTGATAGCATATTGTCCACTTGGTAGGAAATTGGATTGTCATTTTTCACAAAACGCATTGTCGTGTTGATAGTTCTCAACATGCTGAGTTTTAACCAGTTTTGTTGAGTAGGAAAAAGTCAGGCGACACAGAAGTAGCCGCGAGAGCCTCAGTACACTTACTTTCCGGATACGCCTAGTATAACAGACAAATATTTATAAAATGGTTCGGTAAAAAAATTGTTATAAAATTGAAATAAATTATGAAACACTCTCCCATAAAGGCAATGGAAAACATCTCTCGAAATGACTATCCTAATTAATCAAAATGTAAGTGCTATTATTGTGTCACATGTAATATATGTAGAATAGTGTAAATTAGTAACTTTACTATTTATTAGGAATGCACTGTGGTTGAATATTAATAATAAATACTCAGAAACCTACTAACCACAAAACTTTTTTATTTTACCCTTAAGTACATATCAGTTACCAAGTAACTATCCTCAGAGAAATAACATACAAAGACTGAATAACTTATCAAAATCTACAGAATCTAAGAGGGGTAAATAGTTCTATAGATTATAAATAAGGTATGTTTGTAAAGTTATTCAGTCTTTTAATGTTATCCCTCTGAGGATAATTGCTTGGTAACTGAAATGTACATAAGGGTAAAATGAAAAAAATGTTGTGGTTAAGAGGTTTTTGAGTATTTATTATTAGTAAATCTAGTTTAAGATGGAATCAAATACTATTAGTTCATTTTATTTCTTCTTAGTTTACATTTTAAAACATTAATAAACTATTATACTAACATTTGTTTACAGGACTTGAAAGTCTGGTACTTTTAACAAATCTCATGAAAAACATGTATTTTTTTCTAAAATGAAATTTTTTATCTAAAACCTAAGGGCCATTATTGTTGTTAGGGTATTATCATTAACATCACTATTATATCACCTGTGAGCCTATGGTCCCACACCTATGACTTATAGTACTTTTATACATAAAATAAAAAGGTTTGATAAACTATGTGCACTTGGTCAGAGTTGTCAGAAAAAATTACAAATTACAACAAACAACTCGAAATAACAAGACTAATGAAAAATCTAGATTTACCTGCATTGCAAACAAACTGCGGCAGAATATGAGCATCAGGTAGACAATGAGACCACAGAGACTGTCAGCGATGATGATAATTTTGTATCTGAGGTAATCAGTGATTAAGAATACTACAATAAGTGAGATCATATATGCATAGGTTGACACAGGAAATATGTCTTGATTCACCTGTAATCAAATAACAGCACAATATAAAAACTGTGTATTGATTTGAAAGTAATTATAAGGTTATGAAAATATAATACATTAGAAATAATAATGTTGCAGGAATTTTTTCCTGTAAAATATTTAGTTTCACATATTAATAAATTTATTACTAAGATGAATTGGTTGTTACTTATACTTTTATAATAATGGCTTTCAATTTAACTTATAATCAAGAAAAATATTGTAAATTAAATTTTTTATACATAGTGTTTGCAATGTAAAATAAGTAAATAAATGTATTTGAGAACTATTACCTAATGCTAACATTTTAAAAGCTTATAAGTTTTTAAAACATGATGATGTTTTACAAAAAGCCATTGTTATCTTAAAACAACAAATTATAATTTATTTAGTTTACGATTTAGACACCAAGTTGAAAATATATCAGAGACAGTTAGCAAATAACCAGTTAATTCAACATGTGGATTCATGTATGTACATTGCAGCTATATAAAACAAAATCAAACAATCGAAATACGATTTAGAATTGAAAAAACCAGAGTAACATTTATCGCCACAAGGAATTTATTCACACAGTAGTATATCTCTTCCACTGAAAATAAGAATGACCAAATGTTCCATATTTTCGGTTTTGGTGTATGGTGACAAAAACAACAATGAAGAGGTATAAACATTATTCGATACTAAAGAGGAAGATTGAATAACTTGTGGTCATCTGATGAAACATAATAAATACTTACTACATCTAGTAGTCTAGGCAAAGATAGAGTAAACTTGGTTCAGCGATTCACAAAACAACTTATATAGTTTTAAAAATTTAATATTCTCTAACAGTAATTTTCCTTAGAGGAGGTTAGACCTAGTAGTTGGACAAAGAAGGGGTATTGAATAATCAAGGTAAAGGAACTTCTAGGGGCCATTTTTAAAAAAGGTTTTCAACTAAACTCTTTTACCTTCATATCTGAGCCAAAATAATTATTATACTTACACCTTTATTTCAATATGATTATGCTAAGTAGTAGGCCTAAGAGTTTACTACTTTTCTAATTTTCAAAAACCCCCTTTATGAAAGACTGGGAAAATAACACACTTGTTGGTAGTTTTTTATTTACAAAAAATGATAGAAAATGTGTTCATAAATTCATGTCAATGAGTCTTCGCTTTTTAGCCAATTCATTCAAGACCTCTTCTGGGGTTACTAGGACTAATGTATCTTTGTGAATATATAGCATAGCCAGGCCATTATGTCTTGTCTCAGATGTGTGTTTCTTAAATAGTAAATTAAAAAAAAATATATTTCAAGGAAGAAAATGCCTTTCTGCTGTGTAAGTTGTTACTCGTAAAGTTGCCAAAATTTGAAATAGTTTCCTAACAGGAAGAAACTGTTTTAACACACAACTGATTCTTCTACAACCTGCTTGGTTTGATAGAGGGCGAAGAAGCAATTGTTAATTTCTTTTTATTCAAACATTTTCTAGCCTCAAATTTGACATTTCTAAAAATGCATCAATGGTTTTGGTTAAATCGACAAACATGTTCCATATAGTAAACTTGTAGTTTTGGTAAAGTCATACAGTACCTCAGATAAAAATTCCTATACTTAGAGGTGTTTGCTTATCGTTATTAAGATCACTGTTGATAAGCTACATATATATATATTTTGTTTATATTTGTATAACTAACTGTATTTACATTTTACCTGAAATTTAGATTAATAGTTTCATCAAATTCTGTGGTTATCAGCCTGAACGATTATTATCTGGTTATTATTTACTTTTTTATACAGTTTTAGCTTTACTTATTTCTATTTTTTATTATTATTATGATAAAAATAATGGTTGTATATATCTATTAAATTTTTTTAATGTTGATTCAGTTTATATTTATTTAGGATTTATTATTGCTTTTTTAGTTAAACTTCCAATATTTATTTTTCATTTATGATTACCAAAGGTGCTTGTTGAGGCTCCAATTTCTGGTTCAATAATTTTGGCTGGAATTTATTTTCATCAAATTCTGTCAATGTCATAACAGCTCTTACCATGTATCCATAGCTAAGGTATTTTCCAATGCAGTTGACTTAGCTCAAAACACTCTGTTAATTATCTTTGCATTAAACGACATGGCACTATCTTGGTTGGCTTCCAATGAACACCTGGTTACTTATCAAAGTGGCCAAATTTTTCTATATTTAGACATATTATGCAATATTTTCCTCAGAAGAGTAAGAGGTAAAGATTCTGATAGATTACCAATTTATAAATAGATTTTAGCTATTACTGTTTAGATTAACTTTTTATAACAAGTTTGTGTCAAATGTAATTTCTGTGGTGCATTGACACTATCAATTAATAATTATTTATATATGAATTTGATATGTACTTTAACAGTTGAGTTGAAGGTTCTTCATAATAAAATGATTTGCAATTCTTACTCAATTACTTAAACAATTTAAAACTTCTCAGTAGCAAAAAAGTATTATTCATTAATTCTTAATGAATTTCAATCACGCTATTTGAAAAAAACTCATTTTTTGGCTTTGCTTCTGGGCAAAACACCTATTCTGCAAGGTAACCGGCTCCAAGTGACTAGTTACTGCGAGCAACAAGTAGGCCACTTGGAACTGGGTAGAATAGTTCGATTTTGTTTTACAGTATTTTAAATTGTGCACAGCTCTTGGAGAAGAAAATTGTTCAAACTTCTCGGTTTGTCACCATTTCTAAGTAGAATCAAACAATGTACTTGGGAGCACGGTTTTTTTTATTTGTGACCTTGGAACATTTGTGAGCACAATTTTAGCGGAAATTGTATTTTTACTACATATATTGTTTTATGTATTGCACAATATTTTATTACATATAAAATGAGATAGCAGTGAAAAAGGTTTGACAGTAATTTTAGTTCTAAATTTGACTTAGAATTCACAGGAAGTGACTCTGACCTTTAATGTCCTCCATCTTGGTAAAATGATACACTGGGTATGAAATCTGTTAAAATATTTACAAAACAAACCTCTAAACTAACTGACTAGTTTTACATGTTATTTGATAAAATTTTTTATGGAATTGAAATGTTAGTTTATAAATTTTAGTCACATTTTTTACATTCCTCATAAGCAGGTAGCCTACAATGTTAAAAATGATTTTCAATCTCATAAGAGACCAAACCTCAAATAAATAGAAGATTTAGAGAATACAAGTTCATCACTATTGTTTCACTTTCTAGAGATAGTGATAGAACTACACAGAAAAATACTCAACAAGAACAGTAACAACAACACAAACAACAAAAACACGAACACACAAACACAAATAAATTCATTACCCTCACATAGATAAACAAACTCACAAATAAAATAGCACACCAATTCAAAAAAGCAAGATATAATGTAGCTTACAGTACAATAAATAAAAGCAAAACAACTATCAGACACAGCATTAATAACAATACCAACACATACAATAACCCAGGAATATACAAACTACAATGCAACAACTGCAACTAGTTCTATATTGGTAAAACGGGCAGATCTTTTGCCGAAAGATATAAAGAACACAAAAGTGCACTGCACACTACTATTGAATCCGCCTTCCCAAATCACATCATCGACTCTAAACACTCATGCAATAGTATGGAAAATAACATGAGCGTCCTCCTCACATGCAACAAAGACCATAAATTAAACACAATAGAACGATATGAAATATACAGACATAGCAACACACATAAAAATGACATCCTAAATGAACAAACACAACACAGATCACACATACTCTTATATCACATCACTTCTAACTTTCAAAAATTGGTACAAAAAAAGCACACCTGCATTAATCCTAGCGGCAAAAACACGAGGCTGAAGAAGTCGTAAGATGAAAACGTTTCTTCCAAGTGTAAGTTAACAGTTTAATAACTTATAGTTAGCAAAAAGTCTGGTCGCAAGCAATATCAAAGTGTAGTAAGTAATTGTTGAAAAACGCAAAATTAAGACAAGGACTAACTACACCTCTTAACAATAACTGTACAAAATCTATTAATCATTGATGAAATTGGTTATAAGTAACACGAATTAGTTAGTTGACTAATTGGAAAAAAAATTGTAGATGGAAATTAAAATAACTCATGAACAGGTAGCTGTGACCAAAAAAGGTAAGAAATTCCTAAATATTAGGGAAAATTTGAATTCTTTAAAGTAAATTAATTTAAATAATTTTAAAATTCAAACAGGTAATTACAGAGGCAATAAATTCTGCATTGAGCCATTTGGAAGTAGTGACATTAGAAGTCTACATTATGGAGTAAGGATTAATTTTAATAAAAATATAAATTTTATAGCAAATTTCACGACATTTAGCCTCATTATAGGTTATCACAATCTTTCACTTTTAATCCTTGAACCTTTAATTATCAATGATCTTAAGTTATTAATTATGTCTGGTGACATTACTTTTTAATGTTTTATAATAAGATAAGTGGATAAGTCAAGAATTATTTTTATTAATTGCGGGTGAAGTGCGTTTTATCAGTTGACAAATAATAGGGTATACAGAAATTCACAGAGTAGACCTACAACCTACATTTACAGCTTTTCTGTCAAGATTTTACTAAGAAAGAAAACAATTATTAAGTATGATTAAATCAAATAAAATCTGTTTCTTATATATTCATGGCTGATGCCGATAAATTTCAAGGCCTAGGCCATTGACACTGTTAATATGCTTTGACTGCCACTATTTTTAAAATGCAATCTTGTGGTTTTTTACTGCATAGCTCAACAATTTGAAAACTCATGTACAAGAACAACTGCTACCAAGACAACATTTTTCTTTCTTATTGTGTAGTAATCATTTTTATTTTAAAATAACTTGTTAACAAGTTTAATTTTAGGTTTCACCTACAATACTTTAAATAAAATTATTTATTGATCATAAATCACTGACATTTCCATTATTTTTAAATAATGTATTCTTTTATTTGGATAAACAGTATTTGCATTGCTCTGGTTTAAACAAATAATAACAAAAGCTGAAAATATAATACAATAATCGCATATTAACCTTTGTAATTGACTTAATTATGTAGTTTTAATATCAGAAATGATGTCTCTTTATGAAAATAATCAAGAAATTTATTTTATATGAATATCATTTCTTACAACACCAGAGGCTCCCTTTAGGTTCAGAAAATTGCAATTTTAGTCATTTTCAATTATAAACTTTCTTAGAGACTTCCATGACAAGATTTATTGAAATTATTGATTTTTCTGTTGTAGTTTTTCCAGTATTTAATAGTAAGTGATAAACTTAATAACACAAATGTACCAATTTCTAAAATTTATAACTAATATTTCCTAAATACTTTTAAATGTTTTATTTTAAAGTATTTAGTGATTACTAGTACTTCACATGAAGATGGAATCAACAAATGTTAACTAATATTTCTTAATCTAAACTTTGCCTAGTTATCTGTTAACCTATAATAACAATGTCAGCCTACACAGTACATAGAAACAATTGTTTTATCTGAAAAATGATTTTATCTGAAAATGATTTAATTGAAAAATTTTAAAATTATATAACTAAACAGAGCTGAATTTTTTAAAATCTATCGTTAACTATTCTTCTTGTAGGTTCTTCAGGCACAAACTGAAAGATTTCATAAGACAAACTACTATTAAAAGAAACAGAATTTGCAGCTTTGCAAAAGACCATTTTGTAACGAAAACACTGTGCTATTTCTCCAGTGTTGACACTGAATAAGAAGTTTGTTGAAACATGAAGCCATAGATATACAATGTTTCACACAGTTAAACTTAAATAAATAGAGCCCAAATCAAGTGTTGCCAGTGTAGTTTTATTTAAGAAAATGTATTTCCACACCTCCACATTGGATAAGCTTCCATATTCATTTGGTAATCTATTTCAAACACAAATTATTCCTAATTATTTTAAAATAATTATTAATATTGAATTAAATCTTGGACAGTCTCTTATAGGTTTTTAATTACTGTAAAATTACTAATGTCTCTTAGTTGTAAAAAAACATACACTACATAAATACTTTTCTATCCCTTCAGAAATAGATTAGTTAATATCATATGTAGCTAAATTATATATTTTACTAGTAGTAAGATATTGAGACATAGTAGTAAGACAGGGAATATCTAAATTCTGTAAAAAACAGAAAATTAGTAAAGCATTATATAATTTTATAAAAGATTGTATACTGAGAGATCCTGTTATACTTAATGCAATATTTTCCTAGATAACTGTACCTACTTATTCTTTTGTGTAACTTTGAAATATGAATTAATTAAATACAATAAAAACCCTAAAACTACAAAATTTATTAACAATACATTTTTCTTTAAATAACTATATTTACATTTTAGCTATAATTTATATTAATATTTTCATTAGACTATGTACATGTCACAACAAACTTTACCAAGTATGTCTAATGAATGTAATTTTCGAATGCATTTGACATAGCTTGAAACATTTTGTTGCAGTTATCCTTGTATAAAATCACATGACCATTATTTTGGTTTGTTTCCAATGAACACCTGGTCAATTAACAGGCTGGCCAAATTTGTCTATATTTAGACCTGATTAGGAAACATTTTCTTTATTAAAATAAAAGGTAAATGCTTCGATTGGTAACCACATTCTAAATAGTAAACTATCATTGTTTATGTTGAATTTGATAACAAACTTACATTAAATGTAATCTCCAAGGTGTGTTAATACTATCAACTTATACCTGTCAGAATAGTTACAGGAAGTAAAATATGAGTATGAAAATATATTGTAACACAACTAAATTGGCAGATATTTTATTATTATTATTTTGTCATTAAAAAAGATAATTTACTTTTTAATACAATTCTTGTTGATCCAAGTTTCATTGAGAAGAAAATATTTTATCACAAAGTAAAACATAAACCTTCTATTGAAGTAAATAGGTAAACATTTCTTCACAAGAATAATATCAACCAACTGGTCTAAAATTTCCAAGAGTTAATGTGTTTTTACTTAAAAGATTACCAGCTCTTGAAAATGTTGGCACTATATGACGGTAAAAAATTGAGAGCAGTCGGTTGATATTATTCTTCTTGAGAAATCTTTGTGTATGTATGTATATATATATTTAGGTTAGTTTTGGTTGGTAAAGATTATTTAGATTTTTTGGACTAGGAGACTGACAGACTTACCTTGGTAAGAGTCCACTCTGTAGTCTTGAAATAGTAACACATAAAGGCACTTAAACAATGATATATTTCGACCACACAGTGGTCTTTATCAATCGAAGAGAAAACACAAAAAGAAATATGAGAGAATGAAATAAAATAATTGTAATCACAGATTGTGTAGAGTAGAAATCAGATGTCACAGATGCACAGATTAAAGATATATATATTGTTTCCATGAACATATGAGTGATTATAGTTTATATAAGTCTGTCAGGGGAAAAGAGATAAGGCTAGTTGAAAAAAAAAATGAATGGATTTATCTGATGTTGAGGTTAGGGGATTCTCTGGACTTGGTATACCACTGGTATGATAGTTCCCACCTTCTCAGTTCTGAGGGATTGCAATCAGGGGGGAGTGATTTAATTATTTTTGTGGTATAGCAGTCATCAAAAGTTGTGATGTTGTGACTCGCAGCATGTTGAGCTGTTGGTCTATCCATATTCATAATTTTAACATCATGTCTGTGGCCATTCATTCTGATATTCAGACCATCCGTGGTCAGGCCTATGTACTGTGCTGAGCAAAGTTTACATTGTAGCTGGTATATGACATTTTTCGATGTACAATTATGATGACCCTGTATTTTGAAGACCATTTTTGTTGTTTGGCTGTTGAAACTATTTGCTGAGGGGTGTATTGGACACGTCTTGCATCTAGGTCTATTACATGGGAAGGAGCCATGAGGAAGTTTGTGTGGTTTCTCTGCATCAGGGTCTGGTAGTTTAGGATGTACTAGGATGTTTTTCAAGTTGGGAGGTTGCTTGTACCAAATTTGTGGTGGATCGATGAAAAGATTTTTGGTGTGGACGGAAGCTTGAAGAATTTTGAAGCCATCTCTCAATATCTTGTTGAGTTTATGTAGACCAGGATGGTAGTCTGTTATTAAAGACAGTTTATTTTGTTCTGTTTGTGGTTTATGGTGAACCGAGGATTGTGCTGAATGAATTTGGCTTTCAATGAGTTTTTTTGGGTATCCTCTTCTCTGGAAGGCTGTTGATATCTTTCTATTAAAATCTTCCAATTCCCTATCATTCGAACAGATTCTCTTACCCCTGATTGCTTGACTGTATGGAATGGATCGTTTTATGTTTATTGGGTGGTTGCTGTCGAAATGGAGATATTGTAGGTGGTTTGTAGGTTTGATGTGAATTCCTGTGTTGATATTTCCATTCTGGAGTGTTACCTCTGCATCCAAAAAGGTGATGGCTGATGTAGATTTCTCCCAGGTAAATTGAAGTGTGGAGAATTGTGTCAGGCTGTCTAAAAATGTCTCAAGTGTTGAAGCACCCTGTGTCCAAATTAGGAAGATGTCATCTATATATCTATACCAACATAATGGCTGGTGTGTTTGTGTCTTTAGAAAACTTTCTTCCAACAATCCCATGTACAGATTTGCGTACGATGGTGCCATTCTGGTACCCATTGCTGTTCCCTTTATTTGAAGGTAGTTCCTTCCCTCAAACTGAAAGTTGTTCTTCTCGAGGATGAACCTGGTCAGGTTCACAAGAAAAGGTGTAGTAGGAGAAGGCTTGCCTGGGCGTTTGTTTAGAAAATTCTCTATTGCAGATAGGCCATGTGCATGAGGGATGTTGGTATAGAGAGAGGTGACATCTATGGTGACCAAAATAGTTACCGGGGGTAGAGGTACAGATATTTGTGACAGTCGATCTATGAAGTGATTGGTGTCCTGGGTATGTGATGGAAGGTTCTTTACTAAGGGTTGAAGGTGTGAGTCGAGGAAAGCTGAAATTCTTTCCGTTACTGAATTGCAGCCAGCAATTATTGGTCTACCAGGTGGAGGGATTATGTTTTTGTGGATCTTTGGTAATATATAGAATTGAGGAGTAGAGGGGTTTTCATTATATAATAATTTTAAAGATATTTCCGAAATATTTTGTTCAGGAGCTGTATATTTGAGTAGGTCCGAGAGTAAATTGTTGAATTCTGTAGTAGGGTTATCTGTAAGTATTTTGTATGTTGTGATGTCTGACAGTTGCTTATTTGCTTCTTTGATGTAGTCTTCTTTGTTCATGATGACAGTGGTTGAACCTTTATCTGCTGGAAGAATCATAATATCTTTGTTGTTTTTCAACGAAAATATTGCCGCTTTTTCTAATTTGGTAAGGTTAGGTTTAGTCTTCAGATTTTTAGTGAAATTTATATCGGTGATGCTTTGCATGATAAAGTTGATGTAAAGTTCAATGGGGTGATCAGGTGGTAGTGGTGGTGGATCCCAGTTGGAGGGTGGTTTGAATTCTCACAATTATATATATATATGTGTGTGTGTGTGTGTGTGTGTGTATAAAAGAGAAAAAAGAAAATAAATTCCCTATAAAAACTTAATTAATTTAACCAACATACTAAAAACAATAAACATAAACAAAAACACTAAAAATTTATCATTTGATATCACAAATCTAATATACCACTAAACAAAACCATTACTAACCTTAAAACCAACCCCAAATACACAAACCAAATAACAAAATGCTTAAAGACCATACGAAACCAAAACTATTATTTAATAATACGATACATAAACCAATAGGTGATATAAACAATATATTTGTTTATATAAATATATATATATATATATATATATATATATATATATATATATATATATATATATATATATATATATATATATAAAGAAACAAGACAAAATACAAATACAAGAATAATTATTGAATTTAAATAATTATTCTTGTATTTGTATTTTGTCTTATTTCTTTATTAATACACAAGAATACATATTGTGAATATATATAAACAAGTAAGGTTCTTGTTTAAGTACATTAAAGTGTAAGTGATAATTATATACAAGAAAACAATGTAGTAAATTTGAAAATATTTTAATATATAAAATGACAAAAAAGATGTATTTTGCTTACCTGAGTCTCTGTAAAATTGAGTGGTGGATTTATAAAGTACTGAGTTATATATGGTTCCGAAGGCCGAAACTCTTTCAGCAAACCAAATCCACATAGAAGGAGAGATACTTTAACCCAAGACTCCATATTGCAAAACCTAATAACAAGGATTAATACTGCATATTAAAGGAGGTATAGTTTAATTAATTTTCAAAATTCTGAATACTGTTAATCACAGAAATATACATCAACATAAATACTTATCCTCGTCCTAAACGTTTAATGTTAACTACAATATTAATTTTTAAGGTTATTCATTAATAATTTAAAGTCGAGAAGAGAAAAAACCTTAGAAGAGAAGAGCTTGATGTTATAACAAATTTCATTGGCAATTTTTAATTGGAATAAAAATATGTTTTGGTTGTGAAGTTGCAGATAAGACTGACTTTGTCAATGAATTCATATAAATCTAACCATAGCAGATCAATATTACAGGTTACCTAGTATGTTAGGTAAATGTTCTGTCTTTTAATAATCTGTATTACCATTAAAACAATAGTATATGAAAATAGTAATTAACACTTTATATTAAACATATACAACGGTGGGCCAATTAAGTGTTCATTTTTCTCGAGCTGGGCCGCAAGATTGAAATTTCTCAAGTTGTGGTCAACTTTCAAATAATATAGCCTATATTTTAAATTATAATGTTAACGTACATGCCATACATACACAGCCACTTTATGATTTATAATAGCCTACATACCTGTAACAACGTATCCAGATATCAAATTCTCTATTTTTTTAATGTATGTATGTACTTGTAGCAAGTATTTAAAGTTTACTACACTTATTAATCATACTACACCAGGATTAGAAACATAAAGCAACTTTTAACTTGAAAATTAAAAAAAACATGAAATGAATTCTGAAAAGTGTTTATTTTAGTGGGAAATTTGACACTGTTTTCCTTTTGATAATTGTTCAATGACTATTTTAGTTTTTAGTCACTATTTTCAATGTTGATTCCATGTTAGTTAAGCGCGTACAAGCTTTACATTTGATAGATTTCATTAATGGAAATATATGCTCACAAATGAAAGTACTACCAAACAAACACGAAATGTTTAAAAATATTTCTTGCAGATTAACCATTTCTACAGCCAAGTAATTTTCATAGAAATCCAATAATGGAACATCACAGAATTTTGACATTAACTGAATCATGTGCTGTAGATCAATAATTTCTATTTGAATATTGTGTGAGTGCATCCATACAATTAACACTGAATGGTGAGGCAAATATTTCAAATAACTTTTCAAATTTATTACGATCAAGAAATCTGTTTTCAAAATTTTCATTTAAACATTGTATAATATTACTATATTTCGACAACTCCAAGGTGTTATCAGCATCTATTGAATTCATTTCAATAAGCTATGTGAAGTTAACCAGAACTCCATTTCCTATTTGGACGCCCCACACTGACAACTTCTTTTCAAACGTTCTTATAAGTATTGGTTGTATAATGTACATTTGAACCGAATGTGCTCGCTTATGCTTTTCCCTATGGAACAGCTTTACATTTCACTACATTCAAAGGCAACATTTTAAGGTGCCCCGCGGGCCGCAAAAAACATGTCAGGGGTGCATGCGGCCCGCTGTGCACCCCTGATATAGATTTATGTTGGATACACATACAATTTAGGATTTATGTTTCACACACGCTCACTATTCATTGTTGAGAAGGCGATTGATTAACCTAGAATTAACGGGACTCGGTATTTCGAGACTCTAATATGTTTGTGTGTGTGTATACACACACACACACACACACACATATATATATATATATATATATATATATATATATATATATATATAACTCACTCTTCAACTGTTTTTGGGTTCACTGTTTTTTTAGATGAGATTTTAGCAAAACGTTGGAACTGCAATTTTATGCAATGCAGAATGAACTCCAGATAATAACTATTCATCATATATATATATATATATATATATATATATATATATATATATATACACACACACACACATATATATATATATATAACGTATTTTCGTGTAGTCCGAGTTTTCGGGATAACCAAAAAACAAAATTAATTGTTTGCGACATTTGAAATCACAAGTCATGCACAAACACATATACAATTTATTTTGTATGGAAATTATTTTAAAAAATAGATGTGTATTTAATCGGTTAGTAATGTAGCTATAATAATGCACTGACACATAGTAAAAGGAAAAGTGAAATACTATGAACTAAATAAATAACAATAATTTCTTTATAATCAATAAAATACATACATTCTTGAAAAATCGAAGTTAGTTTAATCTGTTCTACATAAATAAGTTAAAGGCAAGCAATTAGGAAAAAAAGTCTTAGGACTATATTAAAAGAAGGAAGAAGTCATTTTTTTTAGAAACGTAAACCAATAAAAAATGTCCTAATTTGTTAAAAATACTCTTGTCTACATGTGAACTAGTTGCTTGATTCATTCTCACCTACTTACTAAACAGCTTGATTACAATTTCAATGTACAAACCATTGAAAATGAATGTGAGTTAAAATATACAGGGAAAATATAGATTAAAAACCAGAAATAGTTTTATAGATGAATCAAAAATCAGTTCAGCTTCAGTTTCACCACATTCATAAATAATGAAAAAGTTTATAAACTAAAATGTTTTATTAGAGTGCTATGACTAGTGAAAGATTTTTAAAAAATATAGATTTAAATAATAAAAAAATACATTGCAATTATCAGAAACATGATGTCATCAAATACTCTTAAATTAAAATATTGAAATTGGAAAATAATTAACAATAACACTTATGTTATGGAAACACAGTTGGAGGGATTCTTAACTCTTATTTTATAAATATCCTTAAATATAAATTGAAAAATACTAATTCAAAGTAGAAATTTTTAAAATATATGTTTAAAAATTTTCCAAAACTAGTCAAACTAGGATTACATAAATCATGGATTTTGATATTTTTAAAATTTTTACTGTGAAGTAACAGTCCATGATATCCAGTGACAGTCAATTGATCAATTTATTAAACGGGTCATTGTCCAGTAATATTTAACTGCAATAAAATAGAATGTTCTGGTTGAAATGTTTCAAAGTAATTCGCTTTATGTTTTTGTAAACACAAATCCTCTAAAACTGATATTGATTCATAACTTTATATAGGAAAAATTGGGAAGAGTTTTAATAATGTCAAGGGTATTTCGCCTATTCTGTGTAATACAATTAAAAGACAAAAAGGAATAGTGAACCAGACGACAATTACTATTTATTATTATTTGATTGTATTTTCAGCTTAAGCTACTAATTTAAGTTTATAAATTTTAACAACGTTAACCTATAAGAGCACTTGCTCTTTTTATAAATGAGGACATCCATTTCAGGAAATATGTCTCATTGTTAACTCGGAGTTACTGCTAAAGATACAGTCTCGATTGACAATACGATACATCTCTCAAAATTGGTGTCTTCATTTAAACAAAAAGTAAGTACTACTACTATAAGGAAGTGTTATATAATAATATATTGTAACATTTATAGAATGGGCTATATAATATTATTTAAGAATTGGAAGAATATATTAGAAATAACTCACACAAAATTTAAAAAGAAATTCATTAAAAGATTGGTTAGGTTAAAATTGAAACTAAATTTAGGTAAAAGCCTAGGATTGTAAACAAGGTATTTGAACTGTAAAATCAATTAGGAAATGTGTTATATCAAAACCCCTAACACATAAATTAAAACAAGATAATCTAATAATAATTATATTCAAACAAAATTGTAAATATTAGTAACATAGGGCATAAGTAATTACTTGAAGGAGAAAGTGAAAAAACGGTAGTAAACAAATTGAAAGGTTATGTTCTCTGAATTCAGCTCAAAACACACACAATTCGGAAATATTACAAAAGTAAAACACAAAGACACTTCACACACTAATAATATTAATTAAATAAACACTGGAAGGTTTGTTAAGGATCGGAAAATTGAAACAGTATGTTAACAAAATTAAAACTGGTGAAAACAATCGCGTTATTGCATCAGCTGTAAAAACAAATATAAGTCGGTCAGGTGCAGTTTGACTCTAGTGGGAAGGAACGGAACTTCGTTAAATTAGAGCATATGATTTCTTTTTTTAAGAAGGAGGCCGCCATATTTGTAACATTTTAAAAGAAAAAACAAAGTTTTAGTTTAGTTAGAGTCGGTTCTGGCGTGGGACGCCGAGTAAGGTAGCGAATCTGCCAGGACCAGTCAAAATTCTATTTATTAGAAACTTCGTCAAAATTATACAGTTTTGTGAGGAAACTTGGCCAGATTAAACAGGAATAAGAAAATTAAAAGATATAGTACAGTGTAAATATAATTTGAAAGAACTAAAACGAATTTAAGTGTGTAAAAAGTGAAATTTGAAGAGAACGGAATTCTACGTGTGAGCAAGCAGCCATTCGCCGTTATTTGATAAGTTAAGTACCTAGCGCTATATAACAAAATAAACTTTAGTGGACTCTTAGGATAATAGGGAAGTTTAATTTTGTACATTAGAATATCTTGTGATTAATAGAAATAAGATCATAATCCAGTTCAAATAGTTTCGCCTTTTTGCTTATTCCAAATTAAAGTTTTTCCATCAGGAAAATATTTATTAAAATTAATTTCAAAATTTAGTATTGTTTTTCAAAATTTATTTAATTAACAAAAGAAGTAAAAATATAGCCCATGTTATAAACCCCGAGATTGTAAGAGATCGTAAAATTAGCCTAGGGTATATAAAAATTTGTAACTAAAAAATCAAAGAGAGTGAGTTTAGTATATTGTGTTAAAATTTGTTAAGTTATAAATTTTTGTTCTGTGTATTGTTTGAAATGTTGAAATAAGAAATGTTATAATAAAGAATTATGAATTGTTCCTGAGTAGTTTTTTGGTTATTAACTAGAAATAAAATATCTTCATTTAAATAAAATATTTAATAATATAAACCCCATTGTATTGCGTCTAAAGGAAATTAACTTTACATTTGGCACACCAACGTGGGGTACGATTATTAGAAAAATAATAATAAAGAATAAATTAGTGAGTTGTTTGTGTTTTAACTAGAAATAAATTATTTTCATTCAATAATAAACCTCGTTGTATCGCGGCACGGAAGATATCTTTATAATATGTTATAGTGAATAAGTATTATGTAATGACCTTAGGAAGACATGTGCCAATATCCCTTCCTAAGTAAAAAAAAAAATACATAAAAACAAATATGAAATCAAACTAAATTAAGAAAATGAAAATACTAAATGAAGATTTAATTTCAAGGGTAAGAGTATGGAAACATTCTAGGTATTCAAAGTAGAAAAACAACTTGGACAAAGTCTTGGGAAAAGTTCTGGAACTGAAAATTTAAACAAATGGGCAGTCCACTGACAAACAACAATCTTAACAACTAGATAATATTATTACCTTATACTCGTATGTTTGCTGATGACTAAATTGTGATAGCAAAAAGAAATTCTTATACATAACCTGGAAGTTAAGGATTTTAAAAATGAGATTTAAATGTAAACACAAACAAAACCACAGTACAAGGCAACAGAAGGAGAGAGTAGTAATTTAGTACCTAATCACATACAACAAATCAAAAATTGTGAGAGCTACAAACTTACGACTAGAAATACCAGAAAATGTAACACTGAATAAAGCTATGAAAAAGAGAAATACAGTATTCAAGAAAAAAACACATGAATAATTACACAACATATAATGGCAGAAGCATATATTGAAACAAGTTCAAATTTTATGATTTATAAGGCAAGCTAGAAGTATCCGCGCTATTTATCCGCATGGCAGGAAATACTAAAGAATAAAAAATACTGGACTATTGCATCTATCATATACTATGGACATCGGGCTATCTGCTAGAGCTGAAGCTGGACACCTGTACAAAGAAGTAAGTAAGTAAGCTAGACGTATATTTACAGAAACAAATGCTTACTGTATGGAGATGCTTTGCTGAAAAGCTTCCTATAGACTGCATGGGAAATTAACGGTAGCATATAAGCTGTTATGGGAATTAACACTTGCAAATAATGGAAAATATTGGAGTACAAAACCTTTGAGTAGTGTACAGACATGCACAGAGAATGGGAGGTAATTGCTTCCCGAAGCAGATGCTCTGCTGGAAAGCTTCCTACAGACTGCATGGGAAATTAACAGTAGCATATAAGCTGTTATGGGAACTAACACTTGCAAATAATGGAAAATATTGGAGTACAAAACCTTTGAGTAGTGTACAGACATGCACAGAGAATGGAAGGTAATTGCTTCCCGAAGCAGATGCTCTGCTGGAAATCACGAGAAAGATCGAGAGGAAGAGATTGGAGACTAAGAAGAGAGTATGTGTGTGAAAGATTTGAAGATCTTTGATCTGATATTAGATACAGAGACAAGGCACAGAAAGATATTGAAGGAATTATCTTCAATAAAAAAATTAAATTTTATTATTAGCAAACATAACACAATATTTATTAGCAGTCTTTAGGTTTAATAGAAGTGGTATGTAAAAGCCTTAATAATTATTCTAAATTGTTTCTTGCATTCATATTAATATTTCTTCTAGTTATTTATGTAGCATATTCTTTATAAATTCTCTAGCCTCTCTGTTTTACTCCAAAACAGTTCACGATTTCAATCTTACTTTGACAATTTTAAATATACCTATCCACAAATAAAAATCTATTAATAATATCTTTCATTAGAAATCAATTTTAAAAATAGAAATGTCATTAGACTTGAAACAACTCAAGGATGTAATAAGGATATTGCCCTGTGACCTTTGTAAAAGGGAGATAAAAACAGTGTCAATGTAACTGCTTGTTTAATAGGATTTTAAATAACTCTGAGAGCAACTACTTTAGTGGTATATATAAACAGCTTCGTGATAAAAACCTAATCATTCAGGAATTAAGTGAAGGTTTTTAATTTCCTGAGTCACTTCTATATTTGTTACAAACATTGTCCTCTATTAGTTTAAGTTTAGTCTTCGAAATATTCTTTCATCTGGCATGTTTCCGATAACCTCTCAAATTAATATGTAGCTGAATATATGTTGAACATTTAGTTGTATCAATGTGATAAAAAAATGATGTTTTAAATATTTTCTTTAAGTAATAATTATTGAATAATTTCAAATAATTACTAACTTATATTTCCATTTCCTTATGTTATGGAAACCTAAAGATTATGTTTTAAATTTATAGTCTGACATTAACTTTTCTGCAAACAGTTGTTTTCAAATGCACTGACATATCTATACTGATTTTTTAAAATTTGGATTCTGAAATATTAAAAATAATAAATAAAGATTTAAATCAGCTTTCTTTGATTAGAAGCACTTGACAACAAAAAACAAGAAATTTCAACAATTGTGAAATACATGTTATTATAATTAATGTGTATAAAGTATTATGGTTTCTGTTTAGTGTTCTGAAAACTACTCAAAAAGACATCAAATTTACTTTCTTCAAAGGATTTCAAATAAGGTCTTAGAAAGACCTTCTCAAATAAGGATGAGAAATATGAAATATAATGAAGAGAATAACAATAAAGGAGTGATCAATATCTAGTTACATTAAGTGAGAACTTGGTGTATATATGTAATGGTTCTCAAAAACATCTCTAATGATTTTTGTGAAAATTAGTATATAGGGGTTTTCAAGACAATTTTATTAGAGAAGAATTACGAATTGGCTAATTTAAGGATTTTATTAGCACAAGAGTTTGTGGGTAGTTGCGTAGCAGACAAGTAGTGACCTAAATTTATAAAGACGGCATACGTAAGTTTCTATAACCAACTTTTAAACATCTCTAAGGAGTTTTATGAAAAGTGGGAGTGGTATTACTAATATTAATAATGCATATTTTAATATTAAGATAAAAATGAAAATTTCAAATACCAATCTTTGAATTTCTTGAAATAGGGAAAAAGTTATGAAAACTCTTTGCAGTCAGGAACGAAGTAGGAAAAGAAGTATTAAATAACTATGTACATCAACAAATATAATCAATAATGAAGATTTTAATAGTGATAATTTTTAAAGAGCTTCAGTATTACTTATTAATACCAAATATTTATCTTTTATGATATGAATAAACACTTGTACACTTGATACATATAGAGATGGTTTGATTATTATTACACATTGGTATATTTTTATAAAATTAAAACCATTGTCTGAATTGGTGTAATATCACCAAGCCCGGCTATCCAGAGCTCAGTAACCTGGTGTAAGAGGGATATAAAATATTACCTACATAAGCGCACAACCAATGTTCATTCCTAATTCTTTGCAATTTTATTCGTTATCTGAATACTAGATGGTGGAGGAAACTCAGATTTAAGGGGTGCTGCAGTTTTAAAATTGTCAAGACTAAAAACCAGGAAATTACTAGTGTCAAATCAAAATTTGTGTCCAGTTGATGTCAATATAGCTTAATTATACACTAACAACTAGGGAACTAATATTTTACCAAAACATTCTTGTCTACTATCCAAACCAGTTGAAAACCACAACAGAAATGTTAGTACAGTAATTATTTCACTAAAACACTTGTAAATATATATATGTGTGTGTATGTATATATATATATATATATATATATATATATATATATATATATATATATATATATATATGTATATATATATATATTCTATATATCTACAAGTGTTTCAGTGAAAACTAGTAACTCACATGAAGATGGAATCAACAAATATATATAATTATTTGTAATCAATTGAAAATACATTAACTGTAATATATGGACAAATAAGGACAGGCTTTAAATTTTGATCTTTAAACTTAGCATTCTTCAAATGTGCAAACCAGTAGAAAAATTTTAAAGATATTTTCATGCAAAGTAGTAAACAACATGAGTGAAATTAAATTATATATAGGACTATACAGTTCATTAAATAGTAGTTTTGAGAAGATAAATACATTGAAAATATTTAAACTTGAATATTTCTATTTGGTTCTATTCATAGGATCAAAAGGAATAGAAATCAACAAGCTATTTAAATCGGTGATTTGAAAGGACACACAAGAGAAAATGTACCATGTATATAATGAAGAGAATTCATTACAGAAAAACAACTATACATTGTTTTATTATCAGTAAATTTAATAAACGTTTGTTCAACTATAAGACATATTGATGATGTCATGTCTAGAACAAAGTAAATTATTTCAAATACTATTTGAAGTGACTGGATTAGCCTCAGATAATTTAGACTGCAATAAAATGTCTTGAACCTTGTCAATGAGCCAGTATTGCATATCTCTGTGGCCTTGCTCTTGATTAGTTGTTACATTTTGATACTGTTTGTTTTCATCTTGAACTTAAGCTACTGGCATATATTTATACACTTTAAATTGCATACATATGTATCTAAAGTAGTAATTACTTTGATTCAGAACGGAGATAGTAATTTCAGGAGATATGATCCACTATCAACTCAGCCTATAATAGCCTGTTGATATTAAGGATAGGTGGGGTAGAGAAACTATATTTATTGTATCTATGAGACTTTAGGAGTAAATATGTCAAATAATGTGTGGTTAATTAGGTACAAAGTATATGTGTTGTAATTTGAATTGTTTAAAAATGTTTAGCATGACATCTGTTATTGTTATTGAGTTTACATAAAATTTGCAGTTTATATAACGTGAACATTATTATATATACTATATAAATTATTAGTAGACAGTACTAATAAATATTGTGCTTAAAACCGACACAAAAACTCTAAATTAAAAAAAAAAACACCTAATAAACTTATGAAATGATTTTTATTAATAAGGTACAATAATTTCTTCTGAAATTGCATTACCTTAAAGATTATTCCAAAACCTTCATAAACACAATTATAAAATGGTCTATTACAAATAAACCTTGATATACAACAACCTCAATAAATAGTTAAAATCTTATAATAACTCTAAAATAAAACAAAATTTGAAAAAAAAATAATAGAAAATTTTCACCTATGTAGTATATGGGAAGGTTTGGGGTAATAAATAGGATTAAGGCAAAGTAATGCAACTAGTATGGCACAATAAATACAAAATATCGATCAAGTTCTTTTGAATTTAACCTTTCATATCTGAACTGAAGAGAACCTTCTGGGCGGTCTTCAATAAAATCATAAGAGTTGTAGGCTAAACCTTATATTTTCCCAAAAGTTTCTATATTTCATTGTTGATTTTATTTCAATTTTTATTTAAAAGCACTAATATAGTTCAGTCTTTTACATCTTTGAATCTACCCATGGCCAAGCAATCACTAAATATCTACTTAGCAGTATTTTACAAATCATCATTATAAAATTATTTCTAACTCTAAAAAGTAAGCTATATTACATTATATACTATTATTTATAAAAATAAAACTCTTCTGTCAACATCAAACCCTATTATGTTAATTGTATACATAAAATAATAATATATACAAACAATTATTTTATAATCAAATCTTAACATATATATTATATCAAAATATCATGTGGTTCATGCTTGCTACCTTACTCAGTGTTTCAATATACAAATTTTAGAATAAGTGTCCATTTACAAGACAATGCCACAACAAAAATACACTTTATTTTTATTAATATGAATATTACACAATAACCTGAACTATTTGATTTCTATAAAGACTAAACCTATTAAAATATTTCCTTGTCATTAAAAACTAATTATGTCTCTCCTGATAAAATATCATTGATTTTTGTAGAATTTAAGATTTGATATAATAAGTAGTTTTATGAATTTTTAAATTCTATGGAAATATAAAAAAACAGAACCAACTTTAAAAAAAAGAACTCGAATATATAGTTTTTACTTATAGAAAGTGAAAACTAATTTTCCATTAACTACTGTACTTATATAATATTTTTCATTTTCTACGGTTAGAACCAATGTCAATATTAAACTAATAAAATATAGAAGAAATACATCTACAAACAATTAAACTAAATATAACAGGCGCGTATCCAGCAGCTTGCTTTGTGGGGCAGGGGCGATCGATGCATTATATAATATATATATATATATATATATATATATATATATATATATATAATATGTGTGTGTGTGAGCGCGTGCGT
This sequence comes from Prosapia bicincta, assembly GCA_036971475.1. NCBI lineage: Eukaryota > Metazoa > Arthropoda > Insecta > Hemiptera > Cercopidae > Prosapia > Prosapia bicincta. The sequence goes on along the minus strand of JBAIZL010000005.1, from coordinate 107,065,556 downwards.
GTATGTAAAAACATAGAACAGAAAAAGTTCCTTCTACGCTTGCGTTAGAAATCGGTAACGTTATAAAGATTCGTAGCAAATTAGACTTTTTAATAAATAATTACTCCAGTTTCGATAACACTTATGGCTAGAGAATATTATTAATTTCATAATAAGCTATTATTATAAAAATGGTTTATTAATTAATATAAGTAGTTATTCTTCCAAAATGAACAATTCCAGTGTCAACTGCAAATATTACGCTTGCAAAATTACGTATTGAAAATCATATGTTCGAGACTAAGCTTCACTAGCGCTATCTGTTGTTAAAACGTTTAGACGTTTACGAGGGTATGGCGAGGAAACGCGCCACATTTTCGTATTAAAAATTAAAATTTTATTTTTTATTTACAATAAAATACAAATTAAATTAAGTAAAAGTCTAATTTAATAGAAAGTCCTAATTTAATAATATATTGTCGATTTTTAACCCAAAGTTCTTGAGGGCAATTGCCCCATCGCCCCCCCCCCCTTGGATAGGCGCCTGGCAGTTTAAATATAGATTATTGAAGTGAAGAAGATTCCAATGAAATAAAATGTACTAACCAGTAAAGGTTAGCTAATAAAATATAGAAGGAATACATCTACAAACAATTTAACTAAATATAAGCAGTTTAAATATAGACTATTGAAGTGAAGAACATTCCAATGAAATAAAATGTACTAACCAGTAAAGGTTAGCTAATAAAATATAGAAGAAATACATCTACAAACAATTTAACTAAATATAAGCAGTTTAAATATAGACTATTGAAGTGAAGAACATTCCAATGAAATAAAATGTACTAACCAGTTAAGGTTAGCTAACTATTAAAAGGTTAAGTAGACCTTGTGCTAACTATTAAACTTTAAATAAACCTTAGACTTGAGTTATCAGCATTTAAGTTGAGACTGTACAATCGATGCCATTGACTGACCAAGACTAATATAGTAATTATGGTGGTAATCATCAATAAAAATCTAAATATCATGAACACTACTGAATCAGTCTGTCTATAGATGTATAAAATTTAATTACAGAGATGTATCTGTAATATAGACAGAAAAATTCAAATTACAGGTGAAAAGATTAATACGGGAGAAGAAAAAGTTTGGTTCACATTTTCATAAAACTATTTATCAATTTGCTGAACTTGTAATTAAAGTGAAATTATAAAACAGTTATAGAGACAACACTTATTTTACCTCACTAAGCTATCTTCATCAGTTTCTTGACACTGATAAACATGACATAAGGCAGAAAAACAAATTGTTCTCAGAAAGTTTTCATAAATTTACTTAATTAGAAGTTTGGCCAATTGTTGATTCGTTTAGAAAAACTTTAGAGTTTTGCTGATCATAATGGACACTTATTTTAATTCCTTGAACTTGAATAAAATTTGTTTTCCTAATAGTTTATACAATATTTATTATATGGGAAAAGAGTATTTTCTTTCTAAAATTAAAACTTCATTTCGCTTACTTATTTTCTTGAGTTGGAAAATCCAGGAGTTAAACACCATAAAATATAGCACAAACTAACGGATACAACACAACAATGACTGACAAATTATTATACATTCCCCTAAAAATAAACCAAATAACCCAAATACAAACACACAACATGACAATCCCATAAAATACTTATTAATCAAAGGCATCAATCATTACAACAATCACGTCAGCACTTCACATAAAACATTTTACAATCAGCCGTAATTCCCTCATTCCTTACAACAAACAACAAGACAGGAGACACCTCCATAGTCAACTCAATTTTGAGAGCTTTGGAAACCATTAACCTTAGATATCGCTATTCTAAATTCTAGATTTACATTTACTCTGATAGTTCATACTTGGCTGAAACACAAAGACCAGGAGAGGAATGCTTCTGAACAAATGTTAGCCAACTTTGATCCAGTGAGAGTGGTGTTCTTGATTGACTCAAAGGCAGCAATTACTGAACTTAGCCTCCACGCCCCTTACTAGCAATTGGGAAAATTTCAGTCCCACACTAGACTGGCAGAACTCATTTCAACCAGGTGGATGGTAACCTTACAAATGAATACCCAGCTACATAGGAATTTCTAGCAATGAAAGAGCTGACATAAAAGTCAAGTAGGAAGCTGACACACCCTAACTAGATATTCCACTCAGTTTAAGTCGAACCACGAATCTGATAAATACTACAATCAATAATTCCATAAAAAGAACTCTGAAGATCCTGAGCAGAGGCAAAGAGGGAAAACCTTGGGTCCTGGAAAGAAGTGAAGCTGTAGTTCACTTCCGCTTAACTACAGGGCATTATTACCTGGAAGTCCATCTTCACTGCATTTGCCTTGCTCCTGACACCTGCCAATTGTATAGCCTTTTAAAAATGGACAAAGAACATCTATTGGACTGCCTGGCTTAACATATCTAACTAACGACATCATAAATTGCTACTAAGAGGCTCAACATTGAATGATCAAAACACCATGTTCTGGTGTTGGATAAAGTTAAGTCAGTAAGTCTTTGGTGTTTAGTGACAAGTGGGTATTTTCTAACAATTTCGTTTTTTGGTTGAACATCTACCAAATCATAATTTCGATAAAAAACATCAAATGGTATGGTACATTCAATGTAGCCCAGGCACAACTACAAGACAAATTGGGTGTCCTAAACTCTAAACTCCTAAACATAACAAAACATTACATGTTTTCCATACCAACATTTGAATATGTCATCAGATAATTTAAAAAATACTGTACCTACAGCTCTGGGAACTGTTTTTTCAGTTATTAAATGTTTCACTTCATTTTACACAATATTCACTACATTTTTTACCTTGAATAAGGCTTTACAAATTTTAATATGGTATCATTGTAACGACCAAAAAAAATCTTTTGCCACCCGTATAACCCATTAAGGAAGTGTTTCTAGACATATGTTGATATAAACTTTTTCATTATTTCTATCAGAGAACAGGTCCTGAATGTTTTCCCATTTCTTCCAGGACATCCTGTATGTAGCTCTCTCTCTCGCGCGCGCGCACACACACACACACACACATTAATATACATTTTAAATATTATACATGTTAGATATTAATTAATTTAACATATAACAGTGTGATCATTGATAACTTTATTGATAAAAATATTCAGAGACTGACAATTAAGTTTTTTAATAATTATTTTACTAATAGAAACTTTTTAAGTGTGAGGAATTAGTGATTTTAACCTTAACACATTATATAATTTAAACCTTGACAGTTTCTTTATAAACTTGGATACACTTTAAATAAAAGCGTTATAAATAAAAAAGTAAACTTTCTTCCCCCACTTTTTGGGTATTATTTTTTTCACATGAGAAATTTTAAACATATTTTTAATTCAATGTAGAAATCGGACGCTGAAATTAAGTAAGGTGCTCACAGTTATAAGTAAGCACTCATAGCTATATAATTACAAACAGTATTTAAAAAAATACTAAATGTCTGATAAGGTGTTTTTAAATTGTAATTTGCAAGGCAATGAAAAAACAACAATTTCCAAGCAAAAATATAACAAAGCTAATAAAAGACTAAAACGTTTTACATACATATTTTGTTTGTTTAAAAACAATACTTAATTCTTGGTGTTTATTAAAATTTAATGCTAATTCCTTATAACAAAAAAATTTATACACGTGTAAAAAAAGTTTTATGCTGAAAATGGGACATAACAGCTGACACATCCGTTTCATAAGACAACAAAGTAAGTGCTATTTTTAGTTTTATAAGTTTAAAATTAACTTTCTATATAGGCCTTACCTATTCACTGCTGTTGGAACATCTTTAACAACCATGTTTGTAATGGACAGATTTCAAATGACAGACACAAAATAGTATAAATAATCATATCAAGTAATTTTTTTCCTTCTTATATAGCACAGATAAAGTTAATAAAAACCTGTTAAGTTGATAAGAATATTATACAAGTTATATAAAGGAGTACTTAACAGAAAGCTTAGTTTTATTTTTTGAGGCCTACTGATAAGACTTGAATCTACCCTTCCTGATGTACAAAAGCAACATTCCAACACCAAATAAAGTATAAATAAAATATAATAGGCATCTCAACTTTTAAAAATAAATAAAATTTTATCTCCTTATTTAACTTTTTTGACTAGACCATATTAAATATGGTAATACATTTTCTTGTAATATAGTTCATGAATAAAAATATTTCAAATGCAAGAATTGTTTTAATTTATATATTTTTCTTAAAATTTAATTTTATATATACAGTAATACCCCGTACACACGCGATAGTTGGGGCTAGTTTGGGTGTAGTTTGAAGTGCCTATATATTTCGTATTGTTCGGTTGTTTCATAAACAACACAGAAATAACCAACGCTACACAACCGAACAATACGAAATATATTCAAACTACACCCTACACACATACTCAATACACAATTACATTACAACTCACACGCACTTTTTGACATCGTTAAACACACTTTTTAACTCCTAATACACACAAAATACACCCACACCACCAAAATATTCCACCCCCACCCTAACCTTCATAAACCTTGAGATCAGTTACGGTCTGAGTTGACAAAGAGACACATCTCCCGAAACGGCCGTCCTCAACAAGCAAAGTAAGTGCTACTATAGGCAAGTTTAAAACATTTAAAAGTGTAAGTGATTATATTATTCTTAAATTGTTTTATATACTATATTTATTGAAAAAGAACTTGACCTCTGATATTTTTCACATGGCCTACATCTATTTTGAACTTGGTCAGTATATTATTTATTGTTTACCATTATTTTAATTTGCTTGCTGTAGTCATCTTGAAATCACTTATTAAACTATAAGTAATTATTGTGTAACTTGGTGAATACTCGACTACTCTACTGAATTGAGTGTCAGCTTTGTAAATGAAATGATTGTTTCAAAACGTGTCAGCAAGTAAGTTTAAAAGTATTTTTACTTATTAATCCCTTAAAAAATAGTTTATGACTATCACCCACAACTCAAACTTTTATTCACAACCAGATGGCCTACTCATGGGAAGTCCTATCAGTAGTGTCCTGAGCGAAATTTTTCTACAACACATAAAAAACACCAAGATACTCACAAACAATACTCACGCACACAAAATCATTTACTGGCACAGATATGTCGATGACATCATAACACTATACAGAGGCAACTCCTGTCAATGCGAAAAACTCCTCATCTACACTAATAAAATATACCCAAAACTCCACTTCACTTCAGAAATTGAAACCAACCGATCCCTAAATTTCCTCGACCTAACCATAACAAAAAGCCACACACAAAAACACAGCCTCAACATTTACGGGAAACCTATAACAACTGACACACTTATCCACAACGCCTCAAACCACCCTATCCAACACAAACATGCTGCCTTCAGATTCATGCTCCATAGACTTAAAGAGGTCCCAATGACCATAGAAAACATAAACACAGAACTAGACACAATTAAATATTTAGCATATACAAATGGATACAACACCACAGTAATAGACAAACTATGGTACAAACTACAAAAAAACACTAAAATTAACACTACAGACAGGGAGAACAAATACATCACATTACAATACATTAACAAAACAACAAACAAAAAGCCCGCAAATTTCAAAAAATAGGATACAAAATAGCATACAAAACTAATAACAATTTACAATACAAAATACAAGACAACACCAACAACAAAGATTAACTACAAGCACCAGGCGTACACAAACTGATCTGCGACGAATGTAACTAATTCTATTTTGGACAAACAGGCCGCAGCTTTAAACAAAGAGTCGAGGAACACAAACAGAACACAAACTGAACATTTTACAATCACATAAAAGAAACAGGACACAAATACACAGACATTTACCATAACCTAGAAATCGTACACATAAAAAAAAGAACCACATCTCAACACACTAGAACAATATGAAATTTACAGACACACAAAAACACAAAGTACAAACATATTAATCGAACAAACACAATATAAACCACACATACTCTTTGATACTATCGAAAACCTACCTTTAAAACCGTCACCCCTTGACCCGACATCTCTAAGCAGAAGACACTGATGAAGATCGGCACATAGCGATCGAAAACATTCTGTCTCAGAAAGTTTTAACAAATTTACAAAATTTAAAGTTCGGATAGTCATATACTATTGTTTAAGTGATTAATAAGATTCACCGAACTTAATGGACTACAAAATTCAAGAATATTTTTACTTAGTTACACAATAATTACTTATAGAATGATTTAGAGTCGTTGACAACTTAATTTCTCTAGGTAGGGTGCTTGCCTGGTTTATAATGGAGGTTTATTGATAAACAAAGTAATACTTGGAAAAGACTGAATTATCTCTGATTTTTTTGTTATTACACTGTTACTGAAAAATAAAAGGAAACGATATTTTAAGTGTCACACACATATGAAATAGTAGTTAGGCCATCTTGGTAAGAAACCTAATCCTTCACAAAATTCCGCACATTTTATAAAACATTAATATGTAGCTATATCAAAATATAACAACAAAGTATTTACCGTAGCCTTGCAAAGTAACTATCTTATATTCTAACCTAAATCTATCTTAAATATAAACTTACTATACAGATATTTTCTTTCTACATTGTAATATAGTTACATAACTATGTAGTAATATAATGCTGTTTTATAAAAACTTAATTAAGAATTACAGGTATGTCAGTTTATTTAGAATTCTGCCTAAACTATTGCTTATAGCAAGTTAAACTATGTGCCAAGTTTCATGTCATCATCACTAAACTTTTTCGTTTTGTATTGTTTTCTAACCAAACCTATTCTAAGTGATCACTTTATAGGTATCTTTTAATATGTATATCTTGTGCTTTATTATAGCTGTATAACATAGCTGCAATAGCTATGTTTTACTATAGTGTAAAAGGTCTGTCATTCTTTTAAAAAAATATTTACTTTGTACAATATTGTGCATGTTTGAATTATTTAAAACTTTAGCAATTATTTATTTTTTGCAACACTAATAGCAATTTTTTTAAATGCTAAATATATGAATTATGTATAAACAATTTTGACTGTTTGTTTATTGGGCTTATTGTATCACTCCAACAATTTACAATTTTTTACCATTATTGTAACTAAAATCTATTAAAACAATAAAATTATTGCCGCTCCTATAGAAATTCAACCTGTAATTTACCAAAAAAACTGAAACCAATTACAAGGTTGAGACAAGACCTTCACTTAAAACAAATTACTTACAATTTAGTAACATAGTTTATGTGTAATAAAAAAATATAAGAATATTTATAACCGTTAAATTAAATGATGTAATATAACATTTATCTATCTCATTTTATAAAACATATATTGTATTTACCTTTCAGACAGGTTATTGTTTCAGTGTGGAAGTATAACCTTATTGATAAGGTTTTTATTTCCTAATACCAAACACTTGTATTCACAAGTAATTAAATTCAAAATAGAAAAACACTTACTTAAATTATTAATACTAAATTGAAAACTCGTCACTATAAAACAAGTAAAACATACATCTCTAAAATGCAAACAATTATAACCTCCTCTACAGACGACAATCCATAAGAAACTGACCCAAGCCTCACGAGGCGACTTCAATTTACTTTTTTGTAAAACAGCTGATGCAACGAGAATGAAGGTCGCATTTAGTGGGAGGCTGTAGTAAATACACTAACAATTAGCAAATCACTGACGCCCTGCCACTTTAAAATTCTAATAATAAGGATAATTAATTCGCTACTATTAATTTATTTGAGTATCAAAAATCATAAGTATTAGTTGAAACTTACGTTACATATTGTCATGTAAACCTAGCCTTCCTTTAACAAACATACTCATTTACGAAGTAATTCCTAAGGAATTAGGGCACTGTTTAATCCGCAGATTAAAAAGGTTAGAATTAAAACCACGAGGTGCGGTAAACCCTATTGTTAACAAGGTTACTCTGGATTGCGTAATTTACGTTAATATTTAACATAGCAAGTTTAAACACAGTTCTGAGCAAAACCGAGTCATTTAACAATAAAAACGCAACGACACTGAATTTAATACAAATAAATTATAAATTGTTCATATTCCTTAACTACGCACTTACCCTAGGTAAGAAGTGATGCAACGTTGGAATCGAGGTGAAGTCTCCACAGTACTGTGGTCGTCTTAGGCAGCGTAGAATTCTTGAAGGCGATCACGCAACTAAAAAACTCAATTGAAATTATGAGTAAACGTAAAGTTAAGCTTACAAAGCACTTAGCTTATTGCCGCGAGTACTCGCACTAAGATTGCGCAACCGGCGAAATCGGGCGACACTTTTACTAACACGGCGAAAATATACAGTTAAAATGCTCATTAAAATGTTCATTAACGCGGTCCGCACCTGAAGCACAATTAACGAACGAAAGCGGTACTTTAAATTGTCTGAAACAAAACCCATGCGGAAATAAGCGGCGCGGTTTAACGTAGGACTGCACTAGTCGAGGGCCAGAACGCTTCTCCTTTGTGTGCTGAAGCGGAAAAAGTACCTAGAATAAAAAGGGAGTGGGGGTGCGTAGCATTCATCAAAGAAAATCAATACCTTTTCAATATCGATTAGCGTGTCAGAGATCACGTGACCAATACGTCACGGCACAGCTGTTAGGTAGATCAAAGCAAATTCAAACTTCGAGCGCTGACTCGAACATACCGCCCACCAAAACGAATGTTTTTAATCCGCCAGGTGGGTGGGGGGCGAAGAACCATAAAGCACCGGGACCCGAGGGTGCCGAAGAAGAAAGTGGCAGGGAAAACGAAAAAGACCAAAAGAATCAACAGGGCAAGAGCGCCGAAGAAAGAGGCTGTAGAAAAGCGGTGAAAATCTAAGGATGAAGCGGAAAGCCGACGAGCTTGTTGACTGGTCGTCTCAGCTGTCCGTGAGCGGTCTGGATCGTAGCTACTCTAGAGACGTGGTCTTTTCCAGGATGCAGACTGATGATCCTTCCCATAGGCCAATGAAGGGGGCTTGAGTGTTCTCCAGTTATGAAGACGAGTTGATTTTCCTTGAGTGGCGTCGAGTCCTTATTCCACTTGTGTCGTTGAATCTGAGTGTGTAGATACTGAGTGGACCAAAATTTCCAGAAGCGGTTGGACATCTGTTGGAGCATAGACCATCGAGATTTAAGCGGAGGCTCAGTATAACATTCTTCGGGAAGTGACAGTAGTGGACGGCCAATCAGAAAATGCCCAGGAGTGAGAAAGGACGCTCCTTCACTGGGGTCTGGCGAAACTTCGAAAATAGGACGACTGTTCAAAATGGCTTCTATCCTGATGAACAGAGTAGATAGGTCTTCAGCGGTGAGAGTGGTGTTGCCTACAGTGCGTCGCAATAACAACTTAGCGGATTTGACAGCGGCTTCCCAAAGTCCGCCAAAATGAGGGGCAGCCGGAGGATTGAAACGCCAACTGATGCGTTGGTCAGCTAGTTTGCGTTCAATAAGTGAGCTAGAGCGGTCCAGAAACTTGTAGACATCGTTAAGTCGGTTAGCAGCGCCAGTAAAATTCGTGCCGTTATCGGAATAAATTTCTGAAGGTAAACCTCGTCTAGCGGTGAAGCGGTGTAATGCGGCGAGGAAGGCATCAGTAGATAAGTCGGTCACCAATTCCAAATGAACTGCTCTAGTGGTCATACATACAAATAAACAGAGGTAAGCTTTCAATAGCTTGGAGGTGCGCAAATGGTTGGCCTTTGTGTCAAAAGGTCCAGCGAAATCTACCCCGACTCTATAGAAAGGTGGAGACGGCGTAACTCTCGATGAGGGCAAGGGTGCCATCATGGGCTGGCGTGGTTTAGTTTGCATGCGGAAACATCGAATGCACGCATGGATGCGTTGGCGAAGTAATGATCGCAGAGCTATGACCCAAAATTCACTGTTGATCAAGGCTTGAGTGGTACGCTGTCCAGCATGCAAGGCCAGCTTGTGATAATGGTCACAGATGAGGTCAACGTAATGATGGCGCTTTGGTAACAGAAGCGGGTGTTTAGAATCGTAACTAAGAGCCGAATGATCAAGTCTACCGCCCACCCTGAGTAGACCATGGGCGTCGATAAATGGTGTTAGGCTACGTAAATGGTCGTTGACGCGTTTACCAGTTTGAAGCTTTTGCAGAGCTTCACTGAAGACAGAGGTTTGTACCAGCTTAACGCATACAGCTTTTGCGTTATCCAACTCCTGTACTGACAGCGGTCGTAGCGTAGGTTTAACTGAGGCTGCTTTGGCCTTATAGCGTGTGTTGTGATGATGGCCGATCGCCAGGCTCTTGTTGCGACAGTGATCGATGAATCGTAATACATACGCGAAAACATGATGAAGAATAGTTAAGCTCGAATGTTTCTCAATGATTTCCATAAGACGGTTGGGCTCTGGCACAGCGGTACAATTAACCTTAGCCTCAACCTTTGTTTCCGTCTGATCCGGGTTAGTGCCTTTAGGCCTAGACAGATTCCAAGTGGTAGGACAATGTAATAACCAAGGAGGTCCATGCCACCAGAGCGGGTGTGTAGCAAGTTGATCAGGCAAACAACCGCGAGACGCGACGTCTGCGGGGTTATCAAGAGTCGAGACATGAAACCAATGATCCATGGGGGTGATTGACACAATCTCAGTGATGCGGTTAGCTACGAAAGTTTTCAATTGATGAGGCGGGGTCTGAATCCAATGAAGTACTATCTCAGAATCAGTAAAGAAGATAGTGTTAGCGATTGGAATGAAATCAAGAGCTGGTTGAATTGATTTGTATAACTTAGCCAGCAGTACTGCGCCGCAAAGTTCCAAACGAGGTATGGTAAGTAATTTAACAGGGGCTACCTTACTTTTAGCTTTCAACAGGCTGACGTTGACAAACCCGTTAAGCTCAGATCTCAAATAGATAGAAGCAGCATAGCCTGCTTCGGAACCATCACAAAACCCAACGATGCGATGACTAGCTGATCGCGTGCCTACATGGCGAGGAATTTGAATATCGGACAAACAAGCGAAATGGACAATGAAGCTGTCCCATTGATCGAGTAGAGGGGTTGGCAGAGGCTGGTCCCAGTCCAGTTTCTCCAACCACAAGCGTTTAAGAAAAGACTTGATCCAAAAGGTAATAGGCGTTAAGAAGCCAAGCGGGTCAAAGGTGCGAGCGACGTAGGATAAGATGGTGCGTTTTGTGGGCACCAGCGTAAAAGTTTGAGTTTGATACGAGAACGAGTCTGACGAGGGGTTCCATTGCAAGCCCAATATTTTAATGGCAGCGGATTCGTCCTGAAACAACAGCGGATTTTCCAAGTGAGAGGAAGGTAGCGTTGCGAGTAGCGAGGGTTCATTCGACGACCATTTTCTGAGTTCCAGGCCGGCGCGAGCGAAAATGTCAATAAGTTCTTGTATTAGCGTCTTAGCGGCCTCGGGCGTGTCGGCTCCAGCGACGACGTCATCTACGTAGGTCTGATGAAGGATTGCTTCGGAGGCTGTAGGATAGCGGGTTCCCTCATCCTTTACTAATTGTTCCAGCGTTCGCAGAGCTAAGTAAGCGGAAGGAGTTAGGCCATAGGTGACCGTAGCTAGCTCATACTCGATTAACGGTGATTGAGGTGAGGACCGATAAAGTATGTGCTGGTAAGAACGATCCTCAGGTCGGACCAAAATTTGACGGTACATCATCTTGATGTCGGTGCAAACAGCGTAAGTATATAAACGGAAAGAGATGATTAAATTAGCCAAGTCCTTTTGCAGTTTAGGACCGGATAACATTTGCTGATTCAGAGTGTTTGCGTGGCAATCGGGTGATGACGCGTTGAATACCACTCTAAGCTTAGTAGTAGAGCTGGTGGTCTTAAATACGCAATGGTGCGGAATAAGATAGTCGGAAGCCTGGAGGGCAGGGTACATGTGCCCTAGAGCGATATACTCGGCCATAAACTGGTGATATTGTATGGCTACCTCAGGCTGGCGGTTTAAACGCTTTTCTAACGCATGATAACTCGCAAGAACAGTGTTACGGTTAGACTTGAGCGAGATAGCTTCCGGCTTAAATGGGAGTGCTACGATGTATCTTCCCGTTGCGTCACGATCAGTGGTGGTTACGAACAGTTCTTCACACAGTTGATCTTCAGGGCTGAGGTGATTTGCTGGTGCGACTTCCTCAACTTCCCAAAAGCGTCTAATGTTGTCATCGATTGACTTCAGAGTAGTGATGAATACACGTGGCTGCTGAGGCATGCTATAAGGTATGGAACCCATGATGACCCAACCTAACATGGTGTTGAGTGCCGAGGGTTGTCCGTGGATAATATTGCAAGGTCCGTTCACAAGTATCTGTGTGAAAATGTCAGCACCTAGAATGATGTCAACACCGGAAGGGGTGTCGAACTGAGGGTCAGCCAGCGGTAAGTGCTGATATTGAGTGCGTATGCAAGGCGCCAAAGCGGTAGATGGAAGCGGGTCAGTAATGCGGGGAAGCACAGCGGCTTCTGCGGTCAGCATGACACCTGGGTCATGTCTCGAGAAAATAAGCAAAGTGACGTACTCATGAATGCGGGTTGTCTTGGCTGCGACACCAATCAAAGAAAGATTTGATTTCCGAGCGGGTAAATTCAACAGAGTGCTCGCATGCTTAGTTATGACAGAGATTTGACTGCCTGGATCTATAAGTGCTCTAAATGGAAGCGGTCGGCCAAATTGGTCCTGAATGATGACCTGCGCGGTGCCTAACAGGGCGAGAGAAGCTTCAATATTACAAGAAAGAGCATGCGGTAGCGATCGAGTAGCGAGGTCGGGTCTGGCTGTTGAACGAGGGTGTCGCGGTAAAACTAGTCATTGTTGTGCAGGAGAGTTGTCGTGTAACAATGTGTGGTGTGACTCTCCACACTGTTTACACTGTTTCATAGATTTACATTTGGACTGAAAGTGTGATCCAAGACAGTTAAAACAACGTCGTAATTTTCCAATGGCACTTTTACGTTCGGACACAGTTAATTCCAGAAACGACTGGCAATTAAAAACGTTATGGTTTGAGCCACAATAATAACACATCCCAGTATGAGTGGTTGATATGTTGGCTTGAGCCATGTGAAGCGGTGGCAACCGATGTCGGAAAACTGAAAGCCTAGGCGCGTTCATAATTGGCGGCACATTTCCTTGTCTCCCTCCTGCAGACGGCCGTATGGGGCTCTGCATCACAGGTCTGGGCGCATAAGTGCGTGGTAGCATTTGAGACGTAGCCGTATTAACATAAGACGTCGACGGCTGAACCGTTGGACTATGTTCAGCTTCGAGGTTAGCTTCGACGGGTTCAATATTTAAATTAGGGGCACCGCTGTTATTTGAGTCATTCAACGCAGAAACCATCACTCGAGGTTGCTGACCTAATCTTGAGTTAACTGCAGTCGCGGCAGAGGGTTGATTGAGCAACTCCATTGCCCTAGCCTGCTCAGTGACGAAATCATTTAAAAGTCTGTACGTGGGCATTTGATTTGTTCCCAATCTGGTTTCAAAGTTAAGTCGAGTCTGTGCGTCTAAGTTACCAACAGACATTTGAAAAAGCAAGAAGTCCGCTAAGTAGTCTAACTGGACAGCCTTTATTGCGCACACAGCATTTGAATGTGCGGTTAAAAATCGATTAAGTTCACTCTGAGACGCGTTCTTAATAGGCTTAAAGTCTTTAATGATTTGAAAATAATGATCGGCTAAACGGCGAGGGTTAGCATAACGATTGCGTAAGGCTTGATATGCGATATCATAATTATGCTCAGATATTGTAAGTCCCGTAACAATGGCTAACGCGTCTCCTTTAAGCGCTGACTTTAAATACTGAAATTTCTGTATTGCATTAATATTGCTATTGCAATGTACCATTGAGTCAAACATTATTATAAAATCAATCCATTCATTACTATTGCCTGAAAAGCTAGGCATTGTAAGGTTAGGTAAGTGAGGCGAACTTGTGCCGGGGTTGACCTGCGAGGTTAACTTCACCTCGGTCTTAATAATGCTCGGATATTTAGCCAACATTGGCAAATACATATCTTGAAATTGCTTTTTAATTTTAAATGCGTTTTCAGCAAGATCGGCAACTTGACTGGCGAACGTTTTCTCTAATATATCATAAGTTTCAATAAAATTGGATTGAATTCGACGAATTTCCCGTGCGAGGCCTTCTGGTATTTCTTTATCGTTAAGCACATTTTTCACTTGTTCCAGCTCGCCTACAATATCTCTCAATTTAGACAAATAATACTCCGTATTAATTTCCATTTTAATAATAAATTTCAAAAACCGCAAACAATTAAAATTTAAAAACTCATTATAAGTTCAAACGCGATAATAAAGTGGACTGTATAGAATTTGTAAGTCGTAGCAAGCATAAACACTTCCTTGTTCGTAATCGTGTATCGATCGATGCAACTATGAGCCACGTGGCTTATTGCGCAATGTGGCACCGGTATTTATCGTTACCGTTTTCCTGTATCGATGTGACGCACATTTCTCCACGTCGCGGTAAGCACATGGTTACGTTAGTCACAGCTTTAAAAATTTTAAATTTGTAAATTTTTATCGCTGAAATAACTCAACAAATGTTTAATTTGGTTACAAAGGAACCACGTGGTCACTAATACAATTATCGTGAAATTTAAAGAACAACCCTAGCTCACTGAAATAATTCAAATAATCCGGCCCAGTGGGGACCAATGTTTAATCCGCAGATTAAAAAGATTAGAATTAAAACCACGAGGTGCGGTAAACCCTATTGTTAACAAGGTTACTCTGGATTGCGTAATTTACGTTAATATTTAACATAACAAGTTTAAACACAGTTCTGAGCAAAACCGAGTCATTTAACAATAAAAACGCAACGACACTGAATTTAATACAAATAAATTATAAATTGTTCATATTCCTTAACTACGCACTTACCCTAGGTAAGAAGTGATGCAACGTTGGAATCGAGGTGAAGTCTCCACAGTACTGTGGTCGTCTTAGGCAGCGTAGAATTCTTGAAGGCGATCACGCAACTAAAAAACTCAATTGAAATTATGAGTAAACGTAAAGTTAAGCTTACAAAGCACTTAGCTTATTGCCGCGAGTACTCGCACTAAGATTGCGCAACCGGCGAAATCGGGCGACACTTTTACTAACACGGCGAAAATATACAGTTAAAATGCTCATTAAAATGTTCATTAACGCGGTCCGCACCTGAAGCACAATTAACGAACGAAAGCGGTACTTTAAATTGTCTGAAACAAAACCCATGCGGAAATAAGCGGCGCGGTTTAACGTAGGACTGCACTAGTCGAGGGCCAGAACGCTTCTCCTTTGTGTGCTGAAGCGGAAAAAGTACCTAGAATAAAAAGGGAGTGGGGGTGCGTAGCATTCATCAAAGAAAATCAATACCTTTTCAATATCGATTAGCGTGTCAGAGATCACGTGACCAATACGTCACGGCACAGCTGTTAGGTAGATCAAAGCAAATTCAAACTTCGAGCGCTGACTCGAACAGGCACTATGTTACACCAATCTATAATAGTCTATATTTACAAAGTATACAGGTTAATATTGTGTTAGTCATTTGAAAAAAGTAATTCTCCCATTATAAACTACACGATTGCTGATGGCAAGCGCTAAAAATCTATGCACAAGAAGATAGGGGCATATACGAGTATTACGTTGCGGCCGATTGCACTTCTTTATGATGCTAAGGATCTATGCCACTATTGTACAATCAGTGGCGGTTTGTCCAAAAGGCCTCTGGGACGCAGCCCTCCCAATTACAAAAATTAATTTGTAATTAATATTCATTTGTCTTAAATTAGGTTAAGAAAAGCTTAGAATTATTTAAGCAATGTTAAAACCATAAAATATTTAGCAGTTGACGCACGAAATTAGCCGCAAGCTCCGCGCGGGGCTCACAGCAGAGAGCCCCAGACTAGTGCATTGAGTGTGCCTGGAATAAGCTGAAACAGCCAAAACCGTGCGGTGACGTCACTCAACGCGCGTGTTACGGGTGGCCTGGGATGAAGTCCCGTAGTCATGCGCATGCGTTGAGAAATGACTAAACAGTGCTGCTACTACAATTCTATATGATTTAGGAAGCAGCATTGTAGGCTTATGTTTCCATTTATAGATCCTTTAATGTGCATACACAGTGGCCTAATATACTTTTAAAAGTAAAACTTGATTCGCACTACTCGTTGAGTACTCTACGCTTTAGCATAGGCAATCACTTAACTACCCAATCTAGCAACATTTCGTAAATCACACTGCAATATGTCTATTAGTTATAGCAATGTTAATATATTAATCAATAAGTATAACTTAATAAAAGTTGTAGGTGCTTAGAATGTAAAACGAGTTAAATGGGTATCAAATTTCAAAATTGTCTCCGCACCTCGTAAATCTGGGGAGACCCCTTGTCATGAGCCCCACCAATGTAATTGGGCAGGAGCCGCCACTGTGTACAATACTCGTACATTAGAATTTAACTACAATCACTAAATTGAATCTAGTTGGGACATAGATTTGGATTTAAAAAAATATAACTCAAATTAGGATAACATTGAAATCAAGAAGTAGTTGAATACAAAAAAAAAAACGATATACGTTAGTGCATATAGGTGGAGGGAACATTGCTATATTCACACTATACCACTCTATTAGCTCTTTTAATATCAACTTAGTGTATCAATGTGGCAAAAACAATTAACTTCAAACTATATTTTCGATGTAAATCAATATCCATGCTTTCAATAATTTTCATACTTTATAATAAATGTTAAATTAATAATTTGCTTTAACCTTTAGTAACTATCAATTTGAAGTACTCAATGTTCTATGAAAATAATTACAACATATATATATATATCTGTCATTTAAAGTGGAAGGTAAATGCAGTGGTCAGGTAAAACAAAATAATGTATCACGCAATATCTGTATAGAGTTTTATTATATTGTTTAAAATATATTTTTTTACAGGCAGCCAAAATCAATGACATCTGGTTACCAAAAATTGTAAAAACCAAATTTATCCCAACTAGATAATTGGCAACTTTTTGATATTACCTCTGTAATAGTGTGATATTGTGGGTAATTTTTGTCAATCCTTTAGTGTGATCGAAATTGTCTCAAAAGTTTTTCATGAAATTACTTTAAACATACTCTTTTTTCTCTCAAGCTGTAAATTTTGCCAACATCTACATGCAAACAGGTTATGATTAACTCTTTTCTCTCTTAATTTGTAAATGTTGCGAACTTCTACATGCAAACAGGTCATGATTAACTCTTTTCTCTCTCAAGCTGTAAATGTTGCCAACTTCCACAAGTAAACAGGTCTTAATTATCTAGCAGCAAAATGACACTACCACCCCCATAATGTGTCAGCTTTATGGATGCTAATCACCACAAAACTTGGTCAGGATAGGACCATTCACAGCTGTAAGGTGATGCTATCATGGAAAAGGCTTGTCTATTTGGTACTAGAAGTAAAAGTTTCACTGTCTATCAGGATAGAATAGAAGAGGGAAGGGGAATCTGGGTTAATCCTCCAAGACACCTTCTGCAAGTACAAGTGTCTCTTTGTCTGGCAGTCCCAATGGGCCCATTATATGGAGATGCTATAGATACTTTAGCTGTTCTAAGACAACATTATTCATAAACAGTAAATTTTTTAGTGATCTGAGTTATTGGAGTGCTGGGGTCTTTTTTAAAACACCCTCACATCTTCAATTTTTTTCTATAGCCACCAAGTGTCAATTTTTATCCAGTATTACTGAACGTGACTAATCAGTAAAAGTATTTGTGGTCAGTTTTAAAATTGGAGCGTAGGACATTATTACACTATTTTATGCAACAATACTATATCCCTAAATTAAAATGTACCTATAAAGTAGGTTAGGATGAATTTGGTTTTAATTTTATACTTCATTACTATATACCTATGGAGTATCTACTTAGAATAGAATTTTATAAAACATTACGTATATGAGGGGACATAGTAGAAAAGGACCAAGTGTTATTTAGAACTCATTTTGGAAACAATTTTTATTACAGTATTATTTACATATTCGGGCAAAACTTACATTTTTAATATTTCTTTGGTGGTGAAGTAAAACGTATTTTCCAAATTAAATATTAGCTTCATAAAGACATGTTAACTTATTGAAACAATTTTAAGTACTTAGCCTACATGTTTCAAGCAGTGGTTTTTCTTATAAAGCAAACATTGAATTTTTGTGAAATTTTTTAAAGTATTTATTGCAGAATGTAAACATCTACCTATAATCTGTAATATTAATTGTTCTAAGATTTTTAAACAAATTTGAAACTAATTATTATATAGAGTTTGTTATTGAATAAGAAAAATATATCTTTTTGAAATAATTTAAAGCTCTAAACTTATTCAAAGACTGATAAATGGTTGCATTAATTGTATTTTTAAGAGATGTTTAATGTTTTATTTACTTCAGGTTGTCATTAATTTTAATAATAATGAACAACAGAAAATTATATATAATTACAAACAAGCAACAAAAGCATATATTTGACTTCCTTTTACAACCTCCTTTCACCTTTTATATACCTCATTCCATGTCTGGAAACTACCATGGAATACCCAATTTTTATCCTTTTTCTAATATATTCACAACTAGTATTTTTCAAGAAAAAGATTACAATTTCCGTTTCTTGTACTTTATTTTGACTACTTTTTTAGAGTTGTGAAAAACATATTTAGCAATAGCAATGTTATTTTTATTCTCTTGAATTTTGTAATCCATTATGTTTAATGAAACTTAATTAATCACTTTTACATTAGTCTATGTCTATCTGAACATTAAAATTTTGTAAATTTATAAAAACACACTGAGACAGATCGTCACGGAGCAATCGAAAACGTTTAGTCTCAGTAAGTTTTTATAAATTTAAAGTTCGGGTATCCACAAACTAATGTCAAAGCTATTTGTTATTTTTATGACATGACTGTAAATTTGAATAATTTTATCACTAGTAGCAATTTATGTTTTAAATAAATTGTGTATCTTATAAATTAAATCTGATTGTAAATTAAAAATTAATTGTTCATAAGTTATTAGTGGAGTATTATGGCAGTGTTTAGTGAAAACTTATTCATTATAGTTACTAAATATAAAACTGTATGGGTAGTCTGTAAAAACTTATTCATTATAGTTACTAAATATAAAACTGTATGGGTAGTCTGTAAAAACTTATTCATTATAGTTACTAAATATAAAACTGTATGGGTAGTCTGTAAAAACTTATTCATTATAGTTACTAAATATAAAACTGTATGGGTAGTCTGTAAAAACTTATTCATTATAGTTACTAAATATAAAACTGTATGGGTAGTCTGTAAAAACTTATTCATTATAGTTACTAAATATAAAACTGTATGGGTAGTCTGTAAAAACTTATTCATTATAGTTACTAAATATAAAACTGTATGGGTGGTCTGTAAAAACTTATTCATTATAGTTACAAATATATAAAACTGTATGGGTAGTCTGTAAAAACTTATTCATTATAGTTACAAATATATAAAATTGTATGGGTAGTCTGTAAAAACTTATTCATTATAGTTACTAAATATAAAACTGTATGGGTAGTCTGTAAAAACTTATTCATTATAGTTACTAAATATAAAATTGTATGGGTAGTCTGTAAAAACTTATTCATTATAGTTACTAAATATAAAACTGTATGGGTAGTCTGTAAAAACTTATTCATCATAGTTACTAAATATAAAACTGTATGGGTAGTCTGTAAAAACTTATTCATTATAGTTACTAAATATAAAATTGTATGGGTAGTCTGTAAAAACTTATTCATTATAGTTACTAAATATAAAACTGTATGGGTAGTCTGTAAAAACGTATTCATTATAGTTACTAAATATAAAACTGTATGGGTAGTCTGTAAACACTTATTCATTATAGTTACTAAATATAAAACTGTATGGGTAGTCTGTAAAAACTTATTCATTATAGTTACTAAATATAAAATTGTATGGGTAGTCTGTAAAAACTTATTCATTATAGTTACTAAATATAAAACTGTATGGGTAGTCTGTAAAAACTTATTCATTATAGTTACTAAATATAAAACTGTATGGGTAGTCTGTAAAAACTTATTCATTATAGTTACTAAATATAAAACTGTATGGGTAGTCTGTAAAAACTTATTCATTATAGTTACTAAATATAAAACTGTATGGGTAGTCTGTAAAAACTTATTCATTATAACTTACTAAATATAAAACTGTATGGGTAGTCTGTAAAAACTTATTCATTATAGTTACTAAATATAAAACTGTATGGGTGGTCTGTAAAAACTTATTCATTATAGTTACTAAATATAAATCTGTATGGGTGGTCTGTAAAAACTTATTCATTATAGTTACTAAATATAAAACTGTATGGGTAGTCTGTAAAAACTTATTCATTATAGTTACTAAATATAAAACTGTATGGGTAGTCTGTAAAAACTTATTCATTATAGTTACTAAATATAAAACTGTATGGGTGGTCTGTAAAAACTTATTCATTATAGTTACTAAATATAAAACTGTATGGGTGGTCTGTAAAAACTTATTCATTATAGTTACTAAATATAAAACTGTATGGGTAGTCTGTAAAAACTTATTCATTATAGTTACTAAATATAAAACTGTATGGGTAGTCTGTAAAAACTTATTCATTATAGTTACTAAATATAAAACTGTATGGGTAGTCTGTAAAAACTTATTCATTATAGTTACTAAATATAAAACTGTATGGGTAGTCTGTAAACACTTATTCATTATAGTTACTAAATATAAAACTGTATGGGTAGTCTGTAAAAACTTATTCATTATAGTTACTAAATATAAAATTGTATGGGTAGTCTGTAAAAACTTATTCATTATAGTTACTAAATATAAAACTGTATGGGTAGTCTGTAAAAACTTATTCATTATAGTTACTAAATATAAAACTGTATGGGTAGTCTGTAAAAACTTATTCATTATAGTTACTAAATATAAAACTGTATGGGTAGTCTGTAAAAACTTATTTATTATAGTTACTAAATATAAAACTGTATGGGTAGTCTGTAAAAACTTATTCATTATAGTTACTAAATATAAAACTGTATGGGTAGTCTGTAAAAACTTATTCATCATAGTTACTAAATATAAAACTGTATGGGTAGTCTGTAAAAACTTATTCATCATAGTTACTAAATATAAAACTGTATGGGTAGTCTGTAAAAACTTATTCATTATAGTTACTAAATATAAAACTGTATGGGTAGTCTGTAAAAACTTATTCATTATAGTTACTAAATATAAAACTGTATGGGTAGTCTGTAAAAACTTATTCATTATAGTTACTAAATATAAAACTGTATGGGTAGTCTGTAAAAACTTATTCATTATAGTTACTAAATATAAAACTGTATGGGTAGTCTGTAAACACTTATTCATTATAGTTACTAAATATAAAACTGTATGGGTAGTCTGTAAAAACTTATTCATTATAGTTACTAAATATAAAATTGTATGGGTAGTCTGTAAAAACTTATTCATTATAGTTACTAAATATAAAACTGTATGGGTAGTCTGTAAAAACTTATTCATTATAGTTACTAAATATAAAACTGTATGGGTAGTCTGTAAAAACTTATTCATTATAGTTACTAAATATAAAACTGTATGGGTAGTCTGTAAAAACTTATTTATTATAGTTACTAAATATAAAACTGTATGGGTAGTCTGTAAAAACTTATTCATTATAGTTACTAAATATAAAACTGTATGGGTAGTCTGTAAAAACTTATTCATTATAGTTACTAAATATAAAACTGTATGGGTAGTCTGTAAAAACTTATTCATCATAGTTACTAAATATAAAACTGTATGGGTAGTCTGTAAAAACTTATTCATCATAGTTACTAAATATAAAACTGTATGGGTAGTCTGTAAAAACTTATTCATTATAGTTACTAAATATAAAACTGTATGGGTAGTCTGTAAAAACTTATTCATTATAGTTACTAAATATAAAACTGTATGGGTAGTCTGTAAAAACTTATTCATTATAGTTACTAAATATAAAACTGTATGGGTAGTCTGTAAAAACTTATTCATTATAGTTACTAAATATAAAACTGTATGGGTAGTCTGTAAAAACTTATTCATTATAGTTACTAAATATAAAACTGTATGGGTAGTCTGTAAAAACTTATTCATTATAGTTACTAAATATAAAACTGTATGGGTAGTCTGTAAAAACTTATTCATTATAGTTACTAAATATAAAACTGTATGGGTAGTCTGTAAAAACTTATTCATTATAGTTACTAAATATAAAACTGTATGGGTGGTCTGTAAAAACTTATTCATTATAGTTACTAAATATAAAACTGTATGGGTGGTCTGTAAAAACTTATTCATTATAGTTACTAAATATAAAACTGTATGGGTAGTCTGTAAAAACTTATTCATTATAGTTACTAAATATAAAACTGTATGGGTAGTCTGTAAAAACTTATTCATTATAGTTACTACATATAAAACTGTATGGGTAGTCTGTAAAAACTTATTCATTATAGTTACTAAATATAAAACTGTATGGGTAGTCTGTAAAAACTTATTCATTATAGTTACTAAATATAAAACTGTATGGGTAGTCTGTAAAAACTTATTCATTATAGTTACTAAATATAAAACTGTATGGGTGGTCTGTAAAAACTTATTCATTATAGTTACTAAATATAAAACTGTATGGGTAGTCTGTAAAAACTTATTCATTATAGTTACTAAATATAAAACTGTATGGGTGGTCTGTAAAAACTTATTCATTATAGTTACTAAATATAAAATTGTATGGGTAGTCTGTAAAAACTGATTCATTATAGTTACTAAATATAAAACTGTATGGGTAGTCTGTAAAAACTTATTCATTATAGTTACTAAATATAAAATTGTATGGGTAGTCTGTAAAAACTTATTCATTATAGTTACTAAATATAAAACTGTATGGGTAGTCTGTAAAAACTTATTCATTATAGTTACTAAATATAAAACTGTATGGGTAGTCTGTAAAAACTTATTCATTATAGTTACTAAATATAAAACCGTATGGGTAGTCTGTAAAAACGTATTCATTATAGTTACTAAATATAAAACTGTATGGGTGGTCTGTAAGAACTTATTCATCATAGTTACTAAATATAAAACTGTATGGGTGGTCTGTAAAAACTTATTCATTATAGTTACTAAATATAAAACTGTATGGGTAGTCTGTAAAAACTTATTCATTATAGTTACTAAATATAAAACTGTATGGGTAGTCTGTAAAAACTTATTCATTATAGTTACTAAATATAAAACTGTACGGGTGGTCTGTAAAAACTTATTCATTATAGTTACTAAATATAAAACTGTATGGGTGGTCTGTAAAAACTTATTCATTATAGTTACTAAATATAAAACTGTATGGGTAGTCTGTAAAAACTTATTCATTATAGTTACTAAATATAAAACTGTATGGGTAGTCTGTAAAAACTTATTCATTATAGTTACTAAATATAAAACTGTATGGGTAGTCTGTAAAAACTTATTCATTATAGTTACTAAATATAAAACTGTATGGGTAGTCTGTAAAAACTTATTCATTATAGTTACTAAATATAAAACTGTATGGGTAGTCTGTAAAAACTTATTCATTATAGTTACTAAATATAAAACTGTATGGGTAGTCTGTAAACACTTATTCATTATAGTTACTAAATATAAAACTGTATGGGTAGTCTGTAAAAACTTATTCATTATAGTTACTAAATATAAAATTGTATGGGTAGTCTGTAAAAACTTATTCATTATAGTTACTAAATATAAAACTGTATGGGTAGTCTGTAAAAACTTATTCATTATAGTTACTAAATATAAAACTGTATGGGTAGTCTGTAAAAACTTATTCATTATAGTTACTAAATATAAAACTGTATGGGTAGTCTGTAAAAACTTATTTATTATAGTTACTAAATATAAAACTGTATGGGTAGTCTGTAAAAACTTATTCATTATAGTTACTAAATATAAAACTGTATGGGTAGTCTGTAAAAACTTATTCATCATAGTTACTAAATATAAAACTGTATGGGTAGTCTGTAAAAACTTATTCATCATAGTTACTAAATATAAAACTGTATGGGTAGTCTGTAAAAACTTATTCATTATAGTTACTAAATATAAAACTGTATGGGTAGTCTGTAAAAACTTATTCATTATAGTTACTAAATATAAAACTGTATGGGTAGTCTGTAAAAACTTATTCATTATAGTTACTAAATATAAAACTGTATGGGTAGTCTGTAAAAACTTATTCATTATAGTTACTAAATATAAAACTGTATGGGTAGTCTGTAAAAACTTATTCATTATAGTTACTAAATATAAAACTGTATGGGTAGTCTGTAAAAACTTATTCATTATAGTTACTAAATATAAAACTGTATGGGTAGTCTGTAAAAACTTATTCATTATAGTTACTAAATATAAAACTGTATGGGTAGTCTGTAAAAACTTATTCATTATAGTTACTAAATATAAAACTGTATGGGTAGTCTGTAAAAACTTATTCATTATAGTTACTAAATATAAAACTGTATGGGTGGTCTGTAAAAACTTATTCATTATAGTTACAAATATATAAAACTGTATGGGTAGTCTGTAAAAACTTATTCATTATAGTTACAAATATATAAAATTGTATGGGTAGTCTGTAAAAACTTATTCATTATAGTTACTAAATATAAAACTGTATGGGTAGTCTGTAAAAACTTATTCATTATAGTTACTAAATATAAAATTGTATGGGTAGTCTGTAAAAACTTATTCATTATAGTTACTAAATATAAAACTGTATGGGTAGTCTGTAAAAACTTATTCATCATAGTTACTAAATATAAAACTGTATGGGTAGTCTGTAAAAACTTATTCATTATAGTTACTAAATATAAAACTGTATGGGTAGTCTGTAAAAACTTATTCATTATAGTTACTAAATATAAAACTGTATGGGTAGTCTGTAAAAACTTATTCATTATAACTTACTAAATATAAAACTGTATGGGTAGTCTGTAAAAACTTATTCATTATAGTTACTAAATATAAAACTGTATGGGTAGTCTGTAAAAACTTATTCATTATAGTTACTAAATATAAAACTGTATGGGTGGTCTGTAAAAACTTATTCATTATAGTTACTAAATATAAAACTGTATGGGTGGTCTGTAAAAACTTATTCATTATAGTTACTAAATATAAAACTGTATGGGTAGTCTGTAAAAACTTATTCATTATAGTTACTAAATATAAAACTGTATGGGTAGTCTGTAAAAACTTATCCATTATAGTTACTAAATATAAAACTGTATGGGTAGTCTGTAAAAACTTATTCATTATAGTTACTAAATATAAAACTGTATGGGTAGTCTGTAAACACTTATTCATTATAGTTACTAAATATAAAACTGTATGGGTAGTCTGTAAAAACTTATTCATTATAGTTACTAAATATAAAATTGTATGGGTAGTCTGTAAAAACTTATTCATTATAGTTACTAAATATAAAACTGTATGGGTAGTCTGTAAAAACTTATTCATTATAGTTACTAAATATAAAACTGTATGGGTAGTCTGTAAAAACTTATTCATTATAGTTACTAAATATAAAACTGTATGGGTAGTCTGTAAAAACTTATTTATTATAGTTACTAAATATAAAACTGTATGGGTAGTCTGTAAAAACTTATTCATTATAGTTACTAAATATAAAACTGTATGGGTAGTCTGTAAAAACTTATTCATCATAGTTACTAAATATAAAACTGTATGGGTAGTCTGTAAAAACTTATTCATCATAGTTACTAAATATAAAACTGTATGGGTAGTCTGTAAAAACTTATTCATTATAGTTACTAAATATAAAACTGTATGGGTAGTCTGTAAAAACTTATTCATTATAGTTACTAAATATAAAACTGTATGGGTAGTCTGTAAAAACTTATTCATTATAGTTACTAAATATAAAACTGTATGGGTAGTCTGTAAAAACTTATTCATTATAGTTACTACATATAAAACTGTATGGGTAGTCTGTAAAAACTTATTCATTATAGTTACTAAATATAAAACTGTATGGGTAGTCTGTAAAAACTTATTCATTATAGTTACTAAATATAAAACTGTATGGGTAGTCTGTAAAAACTTATTCATTATAGTTACTAAATATAAAACTGTATGGGTGGTCTGTAAAAACTTATTCATTATAGTTACTAAATATAAAACTGTATGGGTAGTCTGTAAAAACTTATTCATTATAGTTACTAAATATAAAACTGTATGGGTGGTCTGTAAAAACTTATTCATTATAGTTACTAAATATAAAATTGTATGGGTAGTCTGTAAAAACTGATTCATTATAGTTACTAAATATAAAACTGTATGGGTAGTCTGTAAAAACTTATTCATTATAGTTACTAAATATAAAATTGTATGGGTAGTCTGTAAAAACTTATTCATTATAGTTACTAAATATAAAACTGTATGGGTAGTCTGTAAAAACTTATTCATTATAGTTACTAAATATAAAACTGTATGGGTAGTCTGTAAACACTTATTCATTATAGTTACTAAATATAAAACTGTATGGGTAGTCTGTAAAAACTTATTCATTATAGTTACTAAATATAAAATTGTATGGGTAGTCTGTAAAAACTTATTCATTATAGTTACTAAATATAAAACTGTATGGGTAGTCTGTAAAAACTTATTCATTATAGTTACTAAATATAAAACTGTATGGGTAGTCTGTAAAAACTTATTCATTATAGTTACTAAATATAAAACTGTATGGGTAGTCTGTAAAAACTTATTTATTATAGTTACTAAATATAAAACTGTATGGGTAGTCTGTAAAAACTTATTCATTATAGTTACTAAATATAAAACTGTATGGGTAGTCTGTAAAAACTTATTCATTATAGTTACTAAATATAAAACTGTATGGGTAGTCTGTAAAAACTTATTCATCATAGTTACTAAATATAAAACTGTATGGGTAGTCTGTAAAAACTTATTCATCATAGTTACTAAATATAAAACTGTATGGGTAGTCTGTAAAAACTTATTCATTATAGTTACTAAATATAAAACTGTATGGGTAGTCTGTAAAAACTTATTCATTATAGTTACTAAATATAAAACTGTATGGGTAGTCTGTAAAAACTTATTCATTATAGTTACTAAATATAAAACTGTATGGGTAGTCTGTAAAAACTTATTCATTATAGTTACTAAATATAAAACTGTATGGGTAGTCTGTAAAAACTTATTCATTATAGTTACTAAATATAAAACTGTATGGGTAGTCTGTAAAAACTTATTCATTATAGTTACTAAATATAAAACTGTATGGGTAGTCTGTAAAAACTTATTCATTATAGTTACTAAATATAAAACTGTATGGGTAGTCTGTAAAAACTTATTCATTATAGTTACTAAATATAAAACTGTATGGGTGGTCTGTAAAAACTTATTCATTATAGTTACTAAATATAAAACTGTATGGGTGGTCTGTAAAAACTTATTCATTATAGTTACTAAATATAAAACTGTATGGGTAGTCTGTAAAAACTTATTCATTATAGTTACTAAATATAAAACTGTATGGGTAGTCTGTAAAAACTTATTCATTATAGTTACTACATATAAAACTGTATGGGTAGTCTGTAAAAACTTATTCATTATAGTTACTAAATATAAAACTGTATGGGTAGTCTGTAAAAACTTATTCATTATAGTTACTAAATATAAAACTGTATGGGTAGTCTGTAAAAACTTATTCATTATAGTTACTAAATATAAAACTGTATGGGTGGTCTGTAAAAACTTATTCATTATAGTTACTAAATATAAAACTGTATGGGTAGTCTGTAAAAACTTATTCATTATAGTTACTAAATATAAAACTGTATGGGTGGTCTGTAAAAACTTATTCATTATAGTTACTAAATATAAAATTGTATGGGTAGTCTGTAAAAACTGATTCATTATAGTTACTAAATATAAAACTGTATGGGTAGTCTGTAAAAACTTATTCATTATAGTTACTAAATATAAAATTGTATGGGTAGTCTGTAAAAACTTATTCATTATAGTTACTAAATATAAAACTGTATGGGTAGTCTGTAAAAACTTATTCATTATAGTTACAAATATATAAAACTGTATGGGTAGTCTGTAAAAACTTATTCATTATAGTTACAAATATATAAAATTGTATGGGTAGTCTGTAAAAACTTATTCATTATAGTTACTAAATATAAAACTGTATGGGTAGTCTGTAAAAACTTATTCATTATAGTTACTAAATATAAAATTGTATGGGTAGTCTGTAAAAACTTATTCATTATAGTTACTAAATATAAAACTGTATGGGTAGTCTGTAAAAACTTATTCATCATAGTTACTAAATATAAAACTGTATGGGTAGTCTGTAAAAACTTATTCATTATAGTTACTAAATATAAAACTGTATGGGTAGTCTGTAAAAACTTATTCATTATAGTTACTAAATATAAAACTGTATGGGTAGTCTGTAAAAACTTATTCATTATAGTTACTAAATATAAAACTGTATGGGTAGTCTGTAAAAACTTATTCATTATAGTTACTAAATATAAAACTGTATGGGTAGTCTGTAAAAACTTATTCATTATAGTTACTAAATATAAAACTGTATGGGTGGTCTGTAAAAACTTATTCATTATAGTTACTAAATATAAAACTGTATGGGTAGTCTGTAAAAACTTATTCATTATAGTTACTAAATATAAAACTGTATGGGTGGTCTGTAAAAACTTATTCATTATAGTTACTAAATATAAAACTGTATGGGTAGTCTGTAAAAAATTTGAACTGACAACACTTGACATAATAATTTATTAACTATAATAACTTTTACTTTTATTTTACATGACAAAAATATTCTTATTCTAAGATATTGTTTTCGATCACAATATATTATATACTTTATTTTAATAGACATAACAAATTAATATATTTTATTTTTTTAACCTATTGTAAAATTGTATACAAGATCTTTCTTACTTGTCAGTAGACAAAACTTAAATAGCAAAAATAAAACAATACATTTTGTTAAATGTTATGGTATATTATCTTCACTTTCAACTGCATAATAATCTGAAATATATTTCCCCAGTTCACATTTAGAAACATGTTTGTCATATGTCTGTTTCCACTTGAATCTGTCCCCACATTTACCACACAAATAGGGTTTTAACCCTGTATGAGTTTTTAAATGACTGTTTAAACTAGATTTTTGTGTAAATGACTGGCTACAAAATTCGCACACATAAGGTCGTTCCCCTTTATGTATTAATAAGTGTCGATTTAGAGTTGAACCATTTACAAAACTTTTATTGCAAACATTACAGATTCGGGTTTTTTCAAAATGTGTTGACATTTTGTGTCTTGCAAGCATTCTCCTCTGCCTGAATTCTTTGCCACAGGCATCACATGGAAATTTAGCTTTGTCGTTATGAATATTCTTATGATCATTAAAAGAACTAGGATCTCTATATATTTTGCCACAAAATTCGCAAATATATTCCTTTGGAGTAAGGGTATGCAGAGTGTTTCTATGAGTGTTTAATGTTGCTTTACTTTTGAACAATTTATTACATACTTTACATGGATATCTTTCTTTGGAGTGATGGTATATCTTGTGTGTTCTCAAACCAAAGTAATTATGAAACGAAATACCACATTCTTGACAAAGAAGTGGTTTAAAATCGGGATGCACTTTTCTCTGATGATGTATTAAGAATATTTTTTGTTTAAACACATTATCACAAATCTCACATTTATAAAACTTTGGCCCTGAATGAAACAATTTATGCCGCTCTAAATTTGCTCGTGTTATAAACATTTCCCCACATGTTTCACAGTTGTGAGGCCGTTCATCCTTATGTTCTAACCCATGTGATTTTAATTCATTTTCATTAAAAAAGACTGATTGACATATAGTACAAATTAATTCTGAGTGTGCTGTCCTTAAATGTTTATTTAAGCCACTCTTATACTTATATTGTAATTTGCACTTTAAA
This sequence comes from Prosapia bicincta, assembly GCA_036971475.1. NCBI lineage: Eukaryota > Metazoa > Arthropoda > Insecta > Hemiptera > Cercopidae > Prosapia > Prosapia bicincta. The sequence goes on along the minus strand of JBAIZL010000005.1, from coordinate 107,035,284 downwards.
CATACATTTTTTTTGTTATTTGTTGTTGTTGAAAACTCAGTGTTAGATTTTTGATTTCTTGATAAGCCTTCATCACACATATTTATATGTAAGAGAACATCAGTTGGGCTGTTAAAACATCTGTAGTAATATTCCTCCTTTTTATTTTATCACCTAGACCAAAAATTAAAAAAACTTTGTATTATTAAAGGCGGAAGCCTTTTTTCAAAAGAGATACACAATATTCGAAATAAATACATTGCCAGATTATATTCATCAATGATAACCTTGTTGAATTTCAATTTAAAATTAACCAAGGCATTGAAATATTATGTTATGTATATAAAAAGTAATATCCAATTCCAAAATTAAAATATCTGGAAATGAAATACTTCAAAAGTAGAACTGCAATTTAAGCATCTACTTTTAATGAAAACTATTGATAAATATGATTCACAAATTATAAGATATCTTATTACAAGCAACAAAGTATACTGGAAATACTCGTAGATTCCACATATACAGATGAAATGGAAATATGTAGAGGTGTTAACAAGGTTGTAATTATAAATATTACTGTTTCATGTTTAGTCTGAATGTATATTTCCAAATGCTATATAAAAACTCATTCGAAATACAAATTAATGAGAGGAATATAAAATGTTAGATATACTGATGATACTCAATATTTTAATTATTATAGTAATCCTGGTTGACTATATTCAGCGAATGTTATGTAATATGAAGGATACAAGTTAAAAGTATGATCTTAAAATAAGCAGTAAAAAAATTAAATTCAACACATATTAAAAAAGTTAGAATACATGGCTATAAATTAGAACAAATGAAGCAGTATAAATATCTAAACTTTTGTTAACAATAACACTGATAATGAACAAAAAACAAGAAATAAAAGCTAGAATTATGTTTATGAAGGTAAAGTGGTTTCTGCTCAAAATTAAAATGGAGCTTAAACTGCAGAAGTTAAAATGTTATATATTTTATGTGTTGCTATATAGTATGGAAGGCTAGATATTGAAGGAAGATACTATGAAGAGATTTCTGTCTTTTGAGATACAATGCTATAGACGCTTGCTGAGTATATTCTGGGTACAGATAGTGCGTAGTGTAGAGATATTGGGTAGGGTCAAAAAATTCTTAAAATCAAAAATTGTAAGAAAATTCTCAATTGCGTTGTCTGGCAAAACCGAAACTTCAATCACATCAACAATTTCATCAGACTTTGGGACTGTTTCCGCTTGAGTTTCAGTGGCGAAAAATAGGCAGACCTTTTTCCAAACGACATTCAAAGATTTTTGTAAAATTTCATTCCAAGATTATCCAATGAATTTCAAAGCATCTAAAACATTGAATTGTGTCCAAAAATCTTCAACAGCTTGTTGTTCTGTCCGATAGCGACATACAGATGAGCAAATGATTTTCTTGTGTAGTAAGCTCTAAATATTTTGTTGACTCCCTAATCCATCAGTTGAAGCAAACTAGTTGTGTTTGGAAAAATAACACTTTCACGCGTGTGTTAAAATTAGTTGAAGTAGTAGGAGGATGGCCAGGTGCATTGTCACTTAATAGGAATTACTATAAAAAGAATTTGTTTAGACCGACAATAACGTTCGACTTGAAATATGAGATGATGACCAAACCAATCCACAAAAAGAGAAGCTGTCACCCAAGCCTTATGATTCGACTTTTACAATCACGGCCAAGATAGCTTTAAAAATGATATTTAGAAGATATTTCTCAATGCCTTTGGATTTTCTGAGCGATAAACTATGAGAAGTTGCGTATTACAGTCCCCAGCTGTGTTTGCGCCAACCATCAATGTTAATCGGTCTTTGGCGGCCTTAAAACCTGGAAATATTTTCTCTTTATGCGCTATAAAAGTTCTTTTAGACATTTTCTTCCAGAAGCCAGTTTCTGTGTAACTCAGACACATGATTTAAAACCTCGTAACTTGGGAATCGCGTAAGACGGGGTACCGTAAGTCGAGGTATTACTGTACATATGATATTTTAAATATTATTAAAAATTAATAGCTGCTTGGACTTCATAATAATTATTGTTTCCATGAATAAAAGTTATAAATTTTTTTTGTTAATATACAGCACAGGACTAAATGACTTGATGCTCGGACATGCCATTGTCTTTGTTGCTAAGGTAACTCACCTCTTCAATAAATACAACTGGACTCATTTAATCATATGCTCTATAACTTTAAGTTTTAGTTCTCTGTTTTAGTATGGTTTCAAAATCTTTATCAATGTTTAAGAATTAACTTTATTTGTGTTATTTTAGATGATATGGAATATTTTGTAAGTTCTTTCATCATAAAAAAAGATGAAAATATATATTTAAAAAAGTGTGATAAATGTATATTTATTAGGAAGTGAGATAAAGTTTGACAATCTATTTAAAGAGATAGATAGAACAGATACGTCCAAGTAGATGAGTTATAATGATACTTATAGTATAGTTTTACTTAATACAAAATTTAAAAGAGAAATGTCTTTAACATGTATTTATTTTAATTTGTCACAGTTTAAGAAGCCTCACATAATTGCAGATGGGCTCAAACTGACTGATACTGTTGATGAACTGTGGGAAAATCTTTTATTGTTAGTTATTTAAGGTGCTTCTTTCAATAACATGTTATATGCAAATGTCAAAAACTAATTTTGAATTAAAAAAAACACTGACAAAGATCACCTAGTGCGATGAAAAACAGTTTGTCAAAAAAAAAAAAAACAGTTCAAGACTATAGCCTTGTTGCTTGGACATGTCATTGACATTGTTGCTAAGGTAACTCACCTCTTCTATAAATATAACTAGACTCATTTAATCATATGCTTTACAACTTCACTCTTTTAGTTCTTGGTTTTAGTATTGTTTCATTATCCTTACCATTGTCTGAAAATTGATTTAATTTGTGAGTTATTAAAGTTTTAAATGGAATATTTGTAAGTACTTTTGCCATAAAAAAATGAAAATATTAAACACAAACTCACAGTTGTAAAAGTGACAGTGTTGTTAAATAGAAAGTGTACATACTAGTAAAGAAAGTATAATGATACTTATATTATAGTTTTACTTCATACAGAATTAATAAATAGAAATGTCTTTAACATGTATTTATTTCAATAATGGCTAAGAATTTTATGCTTGCAAGTAAATCAAAAAGACAATTTATAACTGAACACCCAAGATATTTAAAAAAAAACTTTCTAGGTGGTCTTACAAATTGTCAGTATAAGAAGCCTGCCATATTGCAGATGAACTCTAACTGATTGATACGGTTATGATGGCAAAATCTTTTAGGTATTTATTTCCCGTTCCCACGTGTTCAATTTTAGTAAAAAAAATTATACTGGCTAGTGCAGAAAGTCATTTGGAAAACGAAAAAAAATATACAAACTTTTGCTCACGCCACACAAAATTAAAGATTTTTGGAAAATCACAGTTTCTCATCCTCTTCAAGGCACACCTAAAATTCTTCAATTTTGTAGTACATTACATTCGGTGAATCTTATCAATCACTTAAACAATAGTTTATGACTATCCAAACTTTAAATTTGGTAAAACTTACTGAGACAGAACGTTTACTATCGCTATGTGGCAATCTTCATCAGTGTCTTCTGCTTGGAGATGTCACAGACACGTCGATGATATAATAACAAATCACTTACTGGCAAAGATACATCGCTGATATCATAATAAATCATTTACTGGTAAATGATTTTATAACACTTTACAAAGGCAACTCCCGTCAATGCGAAAAACTCCTCACCTAATAATAAAATACACCCAAAACTCTACTTCACTTCAGAAATTGAAACCAACCAACCCTAAACTTCCTTGACCTAACCATAACAAAAAGCCACACACAAAAACACAGCTTCAACATTTACAAGAAACCCATAACGGCAGACACACTTATCCTCAACACCTCAAACCACCCTATCTAACACAAACACGCTGCCTTCAGTTCCATGCTCCATAGACTTAAAGAAGTCCCAATAACTACAGAAAAAACATAAACAAAGAACTAGAGACAATTAAATATTTAGCATACACAAATGGATACAACACCACAATAATAGACAAACTATGGTACAGAAACTAAAATACAAAAAAAAAACACTAAAATTAACACTACAGACAGGGAAAACAAATACATCACATTACCATACATAAACAAAACAACAAACAAAATAGCCGGCAGTTTTCAAAAAATAGGATACAAAATAGCATACAAAACTAATAACAAGTTACAATACAAAATACAACACAACACCAACAACAAGGATAAACTACAAGCACCAGCGTATACATACTGAAGTGCGACAAATGTAACAAATTCTACATTGGACAAACAGATCGCAGCTTTAAACAAAGAGTCAAGGAACACAAACAGAACACCAACTCAACATTTTACAATCACATAAAAGAAACCAAGACGCACATACACAGACATTTATCATAACCTAGAAATCCTATACATCAACAAAAAAGGACCACATCTCAACACACTAGAGCAATATGAAATTTACACACACACAAAAACACAAAGTACAAACCTATTAAACGAACAAACACAAAACAAATCACACATACTCTTTGATACTATCGAAAACCTACCTTTAATCGTCACCGCTTGACCCGACATCTCCAAGCAGAAGACACTGATGAAGATTACCACATAGCGATCGAAAACGTTCTGTCTCAGTAAGTTTTAACAAATTTACAAAATTTAAAGTTCCGATAGTCATAAGCTATTGTTTAAGTGAATAACACCTAAATGATACAAATTCAACCTTTTGGCTTTATTTTTTTGATATAATAACTCACAAAATACCTTGAAATGAAATTAAACTTACTGATGACTCTAAAAAAATTACAAATTTGAAAAAAAACAACTTTAACACATCAATTCAACAGGCTTTGTGTGGTGTAAATTCTACAGTTTTTTGGCGATAAAAATAGAAGATGTGTAAATGTTCAATGCAATATTTTCTGTTTTGTAAATGGAATAGGGTCTGTAAGTGTGTTTTGTCCTTTTGAGTAATTTAATGACTTATCGCCAAAAAATAAGATGTGTTTACAGGTTTTATAATTCTATAAGGTTTGAGTGCCGGGTGAAACATGGTGGTAATAGTGGTTTGTTAAAGTTTGTTTTTAAAAAATTTGTAACTTTTTGGGGTCAACAGTAAATTTAATTACATTTTGAGTTATTACTCCAAAAAATAAAGCCAACACGTTAAATTAGTAAAGTTTTATGTGTGCTGGGGTGTTAATTTTTGGGGCGTTAGCAAAGGTTTCATATTTTTTTTGTATCCCCGATGACATTCTGCATCACCCGGTATAATTTTTTCTTGCTAAAATCAAACACGTGGGAATGGGAAATAAATACTATCTTTTATTGATAGTTATTAAAAGGGCCCATTTCGATTACATGATTTAGGCAAATGACTGGTTATAAGAATTTTTAACCACAGTTACTCATAATTAAAATTTGGATGAGAATATTAGTGGTCAAGTGCTCTGTATGATTATTGGCAAATTTTAAAGTTGTTTTAAAACTCATTATTAATTCAAGTACACCAATGAAGACTGCCTAGAGTGATCAAAAACGTTTTCTCAGTAAATTTGTGTCAGGCAGTGTTAATTAGTTTATTAAAAATGTTTTATGTAATTCTGTTTAGTAATATGTTAAGCACAGAATAAATGTATTGCAAAAAGGGTTTCATTAATAATTTTGAGGTTAGAGAAAATTTTAGGTCATGAATAAGAACAGTTTTTAAGGTATAAAATTGTGTAGTTTAGAAAATAAAATACAATAGCGAAAAAGAGAGAACTCTTACCTTTAACAAATAATTCTGTGTAGCTTATTTTTTTAAAATTTTGTTCCTAACCTATTTAAATTGTTTGATGTTTCCATATTTATACAAACAAGTGAGGCATAAATAAATCTTTTGTAATTTGACAATTTGTATACCCTTCTTTGTAGTCATTGCGATATCGTTTATTAATTTGGTACTAATTTTTATACATACAGAAATTTAGTTGTACTTTTCACTGATAACCTACGGTTTCAGTTCGTAAACAAAGAGACGGACATTTTTATAACAGATCATGTTATAACTATCGATTTCTCGTGATCAAACAACAATTTTTATGGTGATGTTTTCGATTCTTATGAAAAGGCAAATTGTATATGAAATATCTTGTCACAAAAATTTTAAAAAAACACACATTTTAAGATTCATAAATAAAAACACACTTAAAATAATCTTTAATGTTTCAAATCGTAAGTCGAAGAAAAAAATATTTTTCGAATCTCTTGAAAGGAATTACGAATTTGAATGTTCAACTTGCCACAAGTGAGGAGAAACAAAATTTGTTTGAGTCTATACTTATTATTTTAAATAAGCCTAAACGACTGGAGTTTTTCTTATATCTAATATTTGATGTGCTTGAGAAACAGGTATTTTGTTTGTTTTAAATACTGTTTGATTAAATAGGCTTTAACAAAAATTTGTTGCAAACAGGATTAAAATAGCATTAAAAACTAATTTAAATACACTGTTCCTCTTTCAATGACTCTAGTTTTTCAGTAAAATCTTTCAAAATAAAAACTATTTCCAAGCTGCAACACTGCAACTCTTACATTAAATCCCAAAAATATTAAACTGAAGAAATAAAGAGGCTACAGTTAAAAAACAAACATCTAAATTGAGTACCTAGATTGAGAGAAAAGCATTAAAAATAAAGTCCCAACATATGGACCAAAACCATTACAGGCAAAATGTTTCTTTTGAGTAGTCGTCATTTCAATAATCATCTCAAAAATTTGCAACGAGTAAGATATTGACGATATAAAATAAAATAAATTTACTATTGCTGGTGAAAAAATTGCGCTTGTTTGCTAAGTTGTATTTTTGGTGAACTAATGTAGATTAGGAGAATATTTGATGTTCTGAGTTTTGAAGAAATAGAGTCTCTCTTTAATTGTGTCTCCTCCAATAGCTGTGGTATTCGACACACTTTTATTTGAGATTTTTGTTAGATAGCGTAGTAAACAAGGCCTTATTTATTATAAATAAATAAAATCCCGTATTTGCCAAAACTTTTAAATCGTAATGTACATTTTGATTGTAAAGCAACCATATTCAGAAAAAAATTACTACAAGGCTAACTACATTTGGTCTAATACAATTACTATATATACACATCGTTAATGCCCCCTCTACGCCTCTCACACTATCCGACCAAATACCTAGCGGCGAGGTCTACCTCTATCCTATTAGTCGACCAATTCCGCCAGAGTAAGATTCGGTTCACCAACTTGACGTGGTAAGGGAGTTAACGTTACAATATTTAAATTTACAGATTTCCTATTAATGTTAAAATATTTTACAAAAACTAATAAGACTATAATTATCATTTAACTAACGAATTTAATAGAGAATTAGCATAGCTGGATTGTTAACGATATATATATATATATATATATATATATATATATATATATATATATATATATATATATATATATATATATATATTAAATGTAAAACAGACCAAATGAGGTTGGTCTTGTAGTACTTTCTCCTGAACATGATTGCTTTGCAATCGAAATGTATATTACGATTTAAATAAAAAGTGCTGTTGTGAGTCTTATTTATTTATAACAAAAAATACACTACTTGCCTAGAGTTATCATTCCTTTATGTTGTGAGATAATCCCATAAACAAAATATTATTAAAATCATATACAGTTTAAAATATATAAAAATAGCACTTACTTTGGTGGTGAATGAGAACGGCCATTTTAGGACAGAGTTGTATTTCAAGTTGACAATGGCAATTATGTGCCGAAAGGATCGTCTTAAATCAAAATCGAAGTAAGTTTTACTGGTAGCGTTCGGGTGTATGTTTTACAATGTATATTAATAGCTCAAGTTCAAGGTAGAAAGAAGCAATTTGGTTTCAAAGTCAATTAGTAAGATGTATTGCATAAATGTTGCATTTGTTGCACATTACATTGAAACAAACTGTTATGGCGGAATTGCTTACTTTATCTGATTTCGTTTTACTTGTTATATCATACTGAATATTATTGCATCATAACATTACCCTAGCAAATGGGGAATGCAGTGCCGTCCAAGGTTTGCTTGATTATATACATCAAAGAATCAAGCAGTATATATTGTAATTGAAGGGTTTAAAAAAAAAATTACGGTCGAGATGTTTACTTTTTTTAGAGGTCATCATAGTTTGTTATTTGTCTAGAAGGCAATGATAATGTTTGTCTAAACGCATAGTTTTACACCACGCTCCCTAACAGAACGTCAATGGTGTACTTGAGACCTTTTTAGCCTTGTCTTCTTGGCTGGCTAAGCCACAACCCAGCTTGAATCACAGCACTATAAAATTACTAAAGCAATATTTATAAAGTAGTTTACTTTCTCACAAATCCTTGTGATGCTATTAGCCACAAAAAATAGCAAAAGAGGCTTTAAAGTAGACAAAGTTGCCTGTAACAGGTCAGCGCCTGCAAACTCTGATATTACCACTAAAATGTAATTTCTCGGTGCTCAGTATTAGACACTACCTAACTGAAACACAGGTAATCATGTTTCACATAATAGTATTTACATACGCATCTTCCGTCTGAGGTTATGCTGGCAGCAATCAACCACCCACCCACACACAAACACACGCGCGCGTGCTTAGTCTACAGCTATTTCAAAAACCATGTTTAAAAAAATCATGAAAACATTTAGAAGCACTGAACTGAAAGTAAAATTGAAACCTGTACACAGTGACCTGAAAGTACCTTTCGTAAAACAACACCTGCAACATCTACCAAACATGCCCTCGTTGCAAAGCACGAAAGCCCTCATCAATGCAACTATTGACCGGGCCAGCCAACTGCACCTTACACAGCAATCAGCAGGAATAAAATGGGAAAACCTAGTCACCACAGGGTCCATCGACCACAGACTTCCACGAGCTGCAGGCGTTGCCAAGTTCAGAATGCAAACCGGCCATGACTACCTGGCCGCCCATCTACATCGCATCGGTGTGCTTCCAACACCGGAATGCTCTCTCTGTGGACACGATACGATTAATGCGGATCATCTGATGAAATGTAATGCGCACGATCATTCCAGAGATGATGATGACCCACTTGTTCGTCTATACTGGTCAGCGCGTCACCAAATGGCTCAACAGCCAAGGGTGGTTGTTGGCTAGTAAGTAAGTAGGTAAGTACATCTACCAATCAGGCGCAAGCAGGCATACACACAAATATGAATACCCGTCTCCTCATTGGGTAGCTCTGACACCACCAACGGCAAACACACGACCACTGTCTATACTTCACTTTATGTAGCTTACTAACCAACTGCTTTCATGTTCTGTTTCGGGGGATGTGGCAGCGTGAGTCTTTCTAATTTGCATGCTCTATTCTAGTAGCGCAGCAGGAGAAGTGCTCTACGATTCCTTATTGATCCTCACTAACACTGTATTTGCAAAGTAATACTCTTCCTTACCTAATAGGATAAGGATATTCCAGCGCAGGTATCTGCATGACCTATTGCGGAGTCCCAAAGTGTTTTCCTAAAGCAGTTTCTTTCTTGACAGGCTTTTTCGTCCTGCTCTTCACGCAACACCTGCAGCTTAAAAAAAAAAAAAATATGTTCTGATTAGCCATGGAAAGAGCTCGATAGCTAGGCACATACCAATGAATTCTTCATTTACGATGCCCACGAGGACTGTTCAAGTTTTGAAGCTTCACCTCGGTAAAAACCAGTACAAAAATATCTTTAAATTTACAGTCATCCTTGAGGGATTTATTGTCATCTGATTTCTCATTATGTAGACTGGAAGTGAACAGCCCTGTGTTATTTGCATTTAGTATCTAAAAAGGTTATAATTGAATGGAAAACTGTTTCCTTATACAAATAGCTCATCTCTTGGAAAGGAATGTTGTTAAGAAAAATATATTTAAAAACGTGTTTTCGATTATGAAATTAATATGCGACTTAATATACATATACCACTTATACGGTGATTATAAAATATTTATGCTAATATATAGATAGCACTAATTATAGAAAGTCAGAGATATACAGAAAGCATTGGTTTAAGTATTTATTTGTTCGTTACCACTCCCTGACGTTCTTGAACCACCCGCTAGGTAGCGTGACGATTAAATTCCCCTGCCATTAAGCGGGAAGATTTAGAGGTTAAACAATTGAATTAAAAGAAACATAAAGTACTTTACAGGTATAAAACCATTCGGCCCCTACTTTGGCGATTAAATGGCTGATACGGGTCTAGTAAACGGACTGAAGGTTAGAAAACAAGATCTTACTCTACACCATCTAAAAATAGAAATTATTTTCTAAAACATTACTGTATCAAAACTAATTTTTATTTATGTTACTTAAAAATACATTAAACGAGATACAAGTGATTATAAAAAATGACAAACTAGAAATAGTGGTTAAAGCCTACAATAATCCAAAATAACCCTTTTTTACAAACAGATACACAACTTTATACTTGAGCTTTCTTTGGTATACTACTTTACAATATATGCTTGCATTTAATACAAATAGCTAAAAATTATAGGGCTATCTTATATTTTATTTGAACATTTTCTAGGTAGACTAACCGGTTGGCGAAGTTTAGAAGTGTCCTAAATCTTCCTCGCCTATACAACAACGTAACTAATGTTGAAGATGTACGTAGTTAGCTTTCGTTAGGAAGATTACTTTTTTGAAGTAAACCTATCATAATCTAAGACTCTGTATTGTAATCAGTATGTATTAAATCATAGCGCTTTATAAAAAATATAGAGTGTAAAAAGGTTTTTGTGTGAGGATATTTTTTTATTTTCAACTATTATTTAAAACAATAATTAACTAAATGAAAACGAAAAAAACATGTCTAATAAATTAAACAAAATAAAACATTGACCATTATAGTAAAGTTGATAAGTTAAACATTAGAGGTTAGGAACAAGAAAACAAATATAAATAGTCTAAAAGTACCTTGAAATCACGGTTTACAGCTAGAGTGGATCGTGAGAAGAGATCAACTGACAGAAGGCTAATAATGTCAGTTCAAAGCAGCTAACTAATGAATGCGGCTGAGAGACACGCGCAATGGCATTTTACCAAACCATATTGATACTTATTTTAAGAAGATAAACATAAATTATTTGAACAAAAATATCGGGTAAAAACAGGTACCTCTTAAATGAAAGTTGACAAAAGATAACACTTACGCGAGCAACTTTCAGTTCACTGAAGCACTGCGCGCACTCATTCAATAGGCTAATCTTAAGAAAAATCAAGAATAAAATAGTCAATAGTTTGTTCATTGATAATAAAGTGCTTTCTGTAAGTATAAACAATTATACACCTGTAAGATAAACATCGATAGACTAAACATTTTTAAAATATAAATTATTCCACTAAAAATACTTAACAAAAAATAATTCAATCAAAGACTAACAATCAGTAAACCTAAAGGTCGTAAGGACATCTAAATTGAAAATTAAAGGACAGTAAATGTAAAACATAAATATTATGAATAGTATTTTAATAAATTATACTAATAATTCTAAGTTAATGCAAGAAACGTAGAGGTCAAGTTATTTATTATGAAACAATTTGGTAAAACCGTATCAAAATATTCTCTTCCTTAATATTATACATTTAAACCGATTTGATTACACAGAGATAAGAGTTTAATTATAGACAAATATTTATTTAATTTAGTAATTAAGTACAAATTTTGAACATTAATTATTCATATTAATTATTTATTAATCAAACATATTGATTAAATTCTTTGATATTTTCACAGTTCATAAATAAATATAAATTAAAGGTTTTTTTACACTTAAATTAAACTTTTTGTTAATCAACTGTTATTGCTTGGTTGTATTTTAGCTTTATAATAAATTAAATTCTTCGATAGTTTAAATTATGTTAGTTATTTTTATTTATGTTTTGGGAATTTAATATAATTAATTTATTAAAATTAAACAATAGTTTTAAAACAAGTAAATAAAAGAATAACAATAAACAAAGTTTAATACAAAATATTTCTACAAGCATTTCTTCTAAACTTTAATAAATGCGTTTAAAGAACTACTTTTTAAAATAAAAAAGAAGATTTAACTTGGATTTTTTAAATCAACGTATTGTAGACCATGTGATGAATTAATATTGAATAGTTTTTGAATAAATAGAAAAACATTATAGAAATAAACCGTATTATGAAATGGAAGAAATAGAATTATATGTATAAAAAAGTGAGCTGTGAAAGAGAACAAATCCCTTATAAATTGAAAGATAAAACGCAGAAAATATGTACTAAAAGTAAAACTCTAATACGGAAAATTCATAAGAAGTAATATCAAAAGAAGAAAACATAAAATACTTTCAAAATAACATAGATAGACGATGAGTAAAAGACGATTCTAGTGGTTCATAAAAGATATCAAATGAATTGCGAAAGGTTTTGGGGAAAATTAAGAAGTTGACGCGATGTAAATATTAAAATGTCTATTGGGTCTAAATCATTTAATAACGCGGCCAGCTGATTTAGCATACGTGTACCACGTTCGATCCAAGAAAAGAGCGAAAACAAATTTAGGCTAATGGTTACACAGAACGTTCTAAGTATCTAGGAACTTTCTTTGCGTTTAAACAATTTTTTGGCTTTATAATTACTTTATTTTTACGTTGTGTTTAGAATTATTCAATACCTAACGAGCCCAAGTTGTGACTAAAATGTGGATGCTGATAATTAATAATGGCCACATTCAAGTCAAGAACCTCGAAAACTATAAAATCAGTTATTAACCTCGAAAGATTTTTTTAATTAGTTTTTTGTTGGCCTCTGTAATATAAGCGTAGATTTGATAATTTCATGTTTACGGGTAAATAACCTACCACAATATATATTATCAGTGCATGGATGCATTTGCAATTAAAACTCGCGCTGCCTGAGATAAGATAGTATTTGTCTGTATCGATAATAGTCTATCGAATTTCTGTATAATTTATTATATTCAAGATTTATTAATCCTGAAATAATTGGAAATATTTGTAAACACAATAAATTATAATTTATAGATAACACTTTTAATAAATTACTAAACGTTTATTGGTTTATTTATTTGGTTTTAAAGTATCAGGAAGGCTTATTTTTATTGGTAATGTAATATTCGACAAAGACTTCGTAAACGACGATTTTTATCTATTTCAACACACGCTATTTAAAAAATATAAAAAATAAGGTATTTTAAAGATCGCAAAAATAAATTAGTGGTAAAGATTTGAAAAATTGGTGTAAGACTGGTAACACTTTAGATATTGGCGTAAGTTAGTCACGTAATAACATAATCTCCATTTATTAACGCAGCTAAAGTTACTTAATAAACACAGCCCTGTATTATATTGTATTGTTTAGTAGATATACTGCAGTGTAGCTACGAAGGATCAGGTTAGAATGCTTTAGGTATTGGCGTAAGTTAGTCACGTAATAACATAACCTCCATTTACTAACGCAGCTAAAGTTACTTAATAAACACAGCCCTGTATTATATTGTATTGTTTAGTAGATATACTGCAGTGTAGCTACGAAGGATCAGGTTAGAATGCTTTAGGTATTGGCATAAGTTAGTCACGTAATGACATAATCTCCATTTACTAACGCAGCTAAAGTTACTTAATAAACACAGCCCTGTATTATATTGTATTGTTTAGTAGGTATACTGCAGTGTAGCTACGAAGGATCAGGTTAGAATGCTTTAGGTATTGGCGTAAGTTAGTCACGTAATAACATAACCTCCATTTACTAACGCAGCTAAAGTTACTTAATAAACACAGCCCTGTATTATATTGTATTGTTTAGTAGATATACTGCAGTGTAGCTACGAAGGATCAGGTTAGAATGCTTTAGGTATTGGCGTAAGTTAGTCACGTAATAACATAACCTCCATTTACTAACGCAGCTAAAGTTACTTAATAAACACAGCCCTGTATTATATTGTATTGTTTAGTAGATATACTGCAGTGTAGCTACGAAGGATCAGGTTAGAATGCTTTAGGTATTGGCGTAAGTTAGTCACGTAATAACATAACCTCCATTTACTAACGCAGCTAAAGTTACTTAATAAACACAGCCCTGTATTATATTGTATTGTTTAGTAGATATACTGCAGTGTAGCTACGAAGGATCAGGTTAGAATGCTTTAGGTATTGGCGTAAGGTAGTCACGTAATAACATAACCTCCATTTACTAACGCAGCTAAAGTTACTTAATAAACACAGCCCTGTATTATATTGTATTGTTTAGTAGGTATACTGCAGTGTAGTTACGAAGGATCAGGTTAGAATGCTTTAGGTATTGGCGTAAGTTAGTCACGTAAAAACATAACTTTATTAACGCTAACGTCGAATACAACTTACGTTTGTAAAGTTATTTATTTTTTCAGCCATAACCAAACCAATTCTATAAGGATACTTTGTTCCAATTTGCAACATAGTTACGTAACAGTGGGTAATGCATAAAAGGGAACAAAAGGGTTCCATAACTCATGTCGGTTCCAGTAAGTAGTTATATTACGTCGTCTGGTGTTTTATATACATATATATATATATATATATATATATATATATATATATATATATATATATATATATATAAATAAATAAATATATGTATATATATAAATAAATAATTATATGTATGTATATATATATATATATATATATATATATATATATAGAGAGAGAGAGAGAGAGAGAGAGAGAGAGGGAGAGAGAGAGAGAGAGAGGATGGGGGACACACGTACTCGCGCGTGAGTACACACAGATTTATTGCCAAATGCCAATTGGGACAGCCTAAATAATTTCGATTCCTGTATTAGAAGTAGAAATATCCCAGAATAACTATCTTATAACAAGTACATATAGTACATTAATCACAAAGTAAACTATTTAATAACTGATGTTAACGTGATTACATTAAACCAGTGAAATTTTATCTATAAAATAACTTTAAAAAAAATCTAATTCCTTCAAGTGATTTATTCAACATTGTATTTTTACAACATTATTGTTTTTTTATAAAAATATACATTTTTTAAAAAGAAACACTTACCCTGTTACTGTCCTCCTTTAAAATTGGCTATATCTGGAAACGGTTGCCGTCGTATCACAAAAAGCCTAGATTTAATTAGATTTAAATTTTTAAGAAAGTAATCACTCGACCTTACTTTTACAGTACCTCTAGGCCATTCAGCCAGTGACATGACCTTCTAATTTCTCATTATTTATAAGAATATTACATACAGCTGTAACAGTTGAAAACACATTTTCAACACTAAAAAAAATTTTCTTACAACTATTTCTTATAATAAAATCAATTTTACTTGAATATATAACATTGTCAAGTATTATGATAAACGCAGATGAGCTATGACAGACGCATTTGGACTACGGTAATCACAGATCTGTTTCACAGTTTTAGTTAGACTACACTTATAGTAACCACAGATAAATTGTAAAGCAGTTACTAGCAGGTTTCGTTAGTCACAGGTTTTGACAGTCACTGTTGTGAATAAATTTTAAGACTAGGTCTTATAGTGGTATCGTAGAAAAATACCTATTTTACCATCAAATTATTTTTTAATGATACACTTTATAAAATCATCTATCTATGCTTTTAAATTTAAACACATCATTTTAGTAGAAAATATGTCTTAATAAAATGTTTTTGTTAAGGTAAGTTCAGTTTTATTTACTACGGTTTTAAAAATCCAAATAAAATAATAGTTGACAAAATTGTACGTTTTATTGGACATACTTTAGTAAAAATTAAACATAAATTGTAATAATATACTCGTTTTTTATCTGAATATATTGATTGTTGTTTTGTTACTGAATAGGTTAACAGACTGTTAATATTACTAACGATATATATAGAAATATAAGAAAATACTAATACAATAATAATTTATTGACTATACCATCCAATTAATGGATTGTATACTTAATAAATTATTCTGGTATTTTTATTTTCTTGTATTTTGATTATTACACAAGAATACATATTATATAAATAACTAAAAACACTACATACACAAGAACACTTCTATACAAAAAAAATCTGTAACCCTGTCGCCATTCTTTGTTATAATAACATTTATTATATAATATATACATTTATTAATTCAAACTTAATGATTAACTGCAGTATATTAAAATGACGTATACACAGTTTTAAAATTAGTGCATTAACACACATTAAAAAAAGATCAGATTAATGAACAAAAAACAAACAGCTAACAATTGGCTTAGAATCCGTAAAATAAAATCTTAGTAAATAAAAATTCTAAAAGTAAATAATAATTATATTACTAATTCAACATTTTTACTTTGATACATTTTAAAAGATCCAAAGTGATTAAAATACAATCAACTGTACCTCTAAAAACAGACGATACATTAAAAATAAGAAAAAGATAAAATGTTTTCAAAGTCATTAAATTTATTAAAAAATAAATAAAGAAATATAAAAAGACGCCACATTTTACTTAATAAAAGAAGAACTCTATGCTATCAGACGATTATTTTACACCGCCGTTGTTATGCAAATACAACGAGATTGTGAACTTTGAACTGAGTTTAAGCGTTTGAGAAAATTGTAGGGTTTTATTTAGCCTTAATTGAAGAGGTTAAACAAAATAATCATTAATAGCTGGCTGTGATACTGACCTATAAAACATAGTACGGTTATTTTGTTTTTGTAATATAAATTAATATTTGCACAAAGTATTACGATAATTGGATAAATTAACATATTCCTCTTATTTTACCCTTGAACAGAAAAAGCGAAAAGAACAAAATAATTAGCGATTTCTGAAAATACTGGAGATAATTGAGCTATTCATCATACAAAAATGAAATTATACAACTTGGAAGAAACATGAAATTTAGTCAGTTCACATGTAATTGAACTATATATATATATATATATATATATATATATATATATATATATGTAAGTATGTATATAAATTATTATTATAACCAAATTTTCCGATTGGGAGAACGCGAAAACTTAAAAAGAACTTAATTTCAATCAGTTATTCTCCTTTCGTTTTTCCAGGTCCTCTTCATGAAATCACTAAGCATTTTCCTGCTACCTGTCTACGTTTGTTCAAATATTTGTAGCGTTTAATTTTATTGTTTTTATTCGTCTATTTTGGGTGTTAAATACATTTGAAATTCAGCTTTTACAATGAAAAAAACTTTAAAAAATAACACATTTTTGTAACTTAAAGCGAACAAACATTTTCCTATCATCATTTCCAAATCTCTTTACAATTACCAAAACTATCGCGTTGATAATCTTGAGGACAGTCAACCATTGGAACCTTTATAACAGTGTCTTTAGTTTCAATGAGTTTACCATCCGAGTCGGTGAGCGCATTGTTCGTGTCGAGCGACGGGAAATCAAACTTGACAATCTTTGGCGCCCTGTTTGGCTTTGCGACGTCTTTGGGGCCAGCCGTTAAGCAAGGGATCCGGATGTACTTGCCGATAGTGAAGTTACACTTCTTCGGATTAAGGAATATCTGTATTTCAGGGTCCCCGATAAGCTCTCCGTTTTCGTCGAACCTGTGTCTGCTGATGACGGTTTCACTCCAATCCATATCCGGAGGGACGTGCGGCGGTTTTCCAAGACTGCTGGTGAACAATATTGTTGTCAACAACAGCTTGGCGGCAATCATTGCGTTTGTTGACTTTATTTCCTGCAAACAAACCTTTAATTAATTTACTCACGTTTCAAAATAAACTAAAAAAATAAAATTATATCTATAACAATAAACTGAACCGAATTTCTTTGTTTTACACTATTAAGTTGGCTCCAGTTACAAATATTTATTATGGTTTGGTTAAACTTGCTTCCGAATTTAGTCTATATTGTAACTCATAGTGGTAGGGAGCTCGTCACAACTATGCCAATGCCTATGCCAACACAGTGTTGCCATATTCTTGCAAGTAGGTGTGATTTACCAGTACAATTGAGAAAGCATTTGCGCGGTCAGCTAATGCACTCGAACAGTGGCACAATCTGACAACATTGCCTCAACTATCTACTGGCCCGAATCGGAAACAAGTTCAAACACCCTGTATCAACTAGAGCAGTATCACAATTATATACATTGAAATAAATATTTGACAGTCACTTCATAAAAGATTTTTAATTTACTGACAGTATAGGCATCAAGGTCAACGTAATAATAATATCGACATTTGCCATTAAAAAAAAAACAATCTGCAGGAAGTTGTTGCAAATAATACTTCTCTAACCAAAACTAAGTTATCATCCATGACAGTTTAAATAATTGTCTAATTTAAAGTAATTGAACATGATTAGCATAACTCAGTCTGTATATATTTATGGCCGGATTGAAGGGAAACCATGCGAGACTGATACAGTGCCTCCGTAGTAAAAACAAATCTAGAAAGAATTTCTCGATCTAGAAGAAACTTTGTGGACTTGGACATCATCACAGTTCGACGAATGATTAAATTTTCAGCACCCTAGCTTAGGTATTTATAGACAAATAATGGACTTCGTGTAGTTAATAAAACGTCTCAATACTAAAATTGCATATTGTTAGAATCCCTAAAAAACCTTTTAGAGCTTTTGAAATTAAGTAATTTTCTCATAAGAACACCATTTGGGACAAATTTTCATATCTAACAGCTGATTATGAAATCAAATAAACAACATTCAAAATGTCAATACCATATGTTTGTACTTCAGCTGAGTGTTTTGATACTAAATTTATTATTAGTATCATTGCGGGTTGAGTGTTTACTTAAAACACCTGTTGAATTATGTTTCGCTCAATATTAGAATTGCCTAAAATACGGCCAGTTGACACTTCAGCAGTTTTTTTCTTAATATGTAATAGAATCTGTATTTTATTTTCGTACTAAGAAATCATTTTGTAGTTGATGTTATCGTCCATGGTGATGGTAAAACCTTAACTTTATTTCCGTTAGTATCACTTGGAAAAAACCATTACTTACAAATATTTTCCAGCAAACTCGTTTCGCACTAGGTCAGTGCATTGTTCAATGCTGCGAGTCACGAACAAGACTCACATGAGTAATGGAAGTAATTTAAAAACCTCAACTGCAAGTTTTAACGTCGTGTTTACCCCTACTTGTGGACTGCTGGCTGTCTTGCTGTATTTATTACAGTAATGGATTTTATCATCTATGAGAGCAGCTTGTCTAACCTTTTTATTGAACTAATTAACCACTTGTGGTACAATGCTTTTATCCATAATTGAGTTCATAAAATCCGCACATAATTGATCCGAAGATACGGTGATGCGGCTTTAGTTAAAGTAGTTAGAATTACTTGTCGACATTGATAATCACAACTCATTGCGAAAACATTTATAAAATGTTATTCCCCTTGTATTCCAGTATCTGTGAACCCGTAGGTTTCCTTTAGGTAAGTGATAATGCCTTCATTCAGCTTTGTACATGGGTGAGTAACCAGAAGCTTTCTCTGACCCCGAAAGAGAATATGTCTACTTTAAGAATTCGTTACGACCGAGCCAGACGATGAGCTTTTGGGTTGATGTGCTGCTGGAGCCGTTCGAAATGATTCACTGCTGCAGCGGCGGCCTCCTCTCTCACTCTCTTTATCTTGAGGTCTGTAAGTATGAGATTTTCGGATATACCATGGGGCCTCTCAAATCTTTGGAAGCGCCCATAACTTGTAGATTGATGCTATTGGTACATCTCCAGAGTGGTAGCCAGTAAGTTCATAAGGGTTTGAGCACTTGCTTGTAAACTAGAAATTTATATATTTTAGTGAATCAACTCAAAATACCGTCCTATAACCCACGTTAGCCTTCTATACCGGATCTCCAGTGCCTCTCTTTCCTTCACAAAAGATTTCCAGTTTAGTTTAGCGTCAATGTTGGACCTAGGGACTTCACCTTTCTGCTATAAGTTACGAGTTTCCCATTGATTACGACAGTTTTGCTCTCTGCCTTATTGGTAAATATAACAATAGCTGTGTCTGTCTCATTTTGTGTTATGGACAAGGTGCTTGCCTATATTAACACTAAAAAAGCAACTTGAAGGTATCAATTTAAAAAAAAAAAAATAGCAGGCGAAGCGACAGAGTAGCGTATAAGACTGTCGGTACTGAGTGAAGTCGATGTTGTCAGTTATCCAAATAAATTCTTAAATCAGCTTCATTTGCCAGGCATGCCACAGCACGTATTGTACATTGAAACATAGGCCTATCAATCTTATTTGAAACACGAATCCACCACGACTTCCAACCTTTTATCTCCATAAAATAACATAAACAATATAACCGAAGGTACAATGTTAAGGGGGAAATACTAAAACATTTGGACTTCCCTTTGCGATCACTATTTGAATTGATCATCAATAAATTGCAGGAAATATCTATAGGCCTAAGAGGATCTAAATTTGGAAAATCCATGCCTCCTACGTGGACCGGGTCTCGCATCGGGGAACCTTCTGGTTTATTCCTACGCACACCAGAAAGAGAAAACAAAAATATATTGTGAGTCCAAAAGCACTAAAAGAAACCAAATTAAAACACACACAACTACACACACACACACACACACACACACACACACACACACACACACACACACACACACACACACACACACACACACACACACACACACACACACACACACAAACACACACACACAGACATACCCACAGACAGACACACAGCATACACACTGACAGTTACACAGAGATAGACGCACAGAGACAGACACACAGAGACGTCTTCCTATGTAGGACAAGGTTAAAATATTCATTGCAGAAATAGACTTAATGGACTTAGTGCATTTGTTTAATGGTTAGGCGATCATTCACTCTTTTGTTCCTTATAATGTATAGCCTTAAAGAATGTTGCTTATAATATATTTTTAAGGGATTTTATAAACACTGGATCACCTCGATTTGTTTCGTTTTTACATATGTTGCTTAAAATTACATTCTAAACAAGAAAAGGCTGATTGCAAATACTGCAAGTCAGTAATAGTGGTTAAGATTTGTAAGAATTCAAACATAGCCTCTATTCACACACAAATATGAAAATGTGTATACACTCAATGTTTGAGTATTACAGGGCGCTATATTATACTACATGACTACGTAGCTGTATTAGAATATATCCGGGTAGGATTCGTTCGGTTAGAACTTTCCTAACGCGAGAAAATCACAGATGTTGTTGCAATACGAAGGAAAGGAGAGGTTACCTCTTAGATTCAGCAATCGGTTAGATTACGTAGAACAATACGGTTGATAAATAAGTTAATTATCATTTAATGGACCTAAATTGGTAAGTTTTGACAGTAAATATGCTACTTCTTCAGGTCAATTCATTCGAAACGTAGACATCACAAATATTTGGCACACGCACGAGTAAAACAATAATACAAATGTTCGAGGTGTTATAACGTTATTGTTCTACGAAATTGAATCAATGTTAATTGACTCATCTACTGTTTTTCTTCTTAATATAAAACTTTTGAGTGTGTATACAAACTAATTTTAAAAAAATTTAATTTCTTAATTTACAGCCTATCGTAACTGAATACTCTGTAGCTGTTCGTAACACAGCTGTATTGCTCCACTGTAACATAATTTTATGAAATTTGTTGAATTTTATCCTCTTTTTTAATATTATTTTTAGGGTTTTCAATATAATTTTAAACTACTGTGTTTATGATGGTTTAAAGGAAAATAATACCTTAATCCTAAAGAAAAGCTTGACATTTGGTTGCTACGAATAGATAGCACATCACTTGTCTGTAAACGTGAAAGTAACACACACATTTGAAAAACACTAAATTCCAGATTTAACAATTACAGAATAACAGTTATTTTTTTAACCAACAGTTCATTACCAGCGAACGACCTACATACGATGGTTAGATAAGAGGGGTGACCACAGCAATCTGCTGAATGATAATAATGTGTTTTTATTTAAAATGTACGCTAAATATATTTTATAGGAAGAAACAGGTAAATGTTTGCCTTGTGTGTGTGTGTTCGTTTGTGTGTGTGTGTGTGTGTGTGTGTGTGTGTGTGTGTGTGTGTGTATGTGTGTGTGTGAACCCTCTATTCCCCTTAATACTCCTTAGGGGTTATTCATCATTATTAGAGTTTTCATGTGCATACTAATAATTAGCCAAATGTATTTAATAATTCTAGAAATAAATTCATCATTAAAATGATTAAGGAAATATTTAAAAGTTTAATACATTCGAACGGTCCAAAAACAGTAAAAAAGTTAAAAGATTAGTTATTTCTTGATCTGGCTACTTGTTATTTCTTTACAAGACATTACTATTGAAAACTGATTACATTTTGTTATTTTTTTTAGAAATCTTTTAAAAACCATTTCAATTTATTATTAATAATATATTTAGTACAGCACTATTAAACAGACCAAGTGGTGGTGCCTCATTTGGGTCGTACGTTATTCAAGGAAAGCAACGCGACCAGCGCTAGGATTAGTTACTTAAGTCAAACATTTTCAAGGGTTGAAAAGCACTCAGGAATTCTTTAGTGCCTCTGGAGGCCTTCAGGGTAATTCGACAACTATCTTAAAATAATTGCAAAAAATATGTTAACCTTTTACTACAATTGTATTGATCGTCATATAGTAACGTATAGATTAATTAATTTTTCATTTCAGTATATACACAATAAAATTTAGCAGTTTTATTTTAACATTTAATTTTACACTGCTTTTATTTTTTTTGCAGAGGTGGAAGAACTGATGGACTTATTTAGAAATTATTACAACTTTTTGATCTTTTAATTGATAAATAATAACATTAAAATTTTAATTTTCTCTTAAAAATAAACCACTAAGAAACCTATACATATAAGATGAAGATACTGTTTTCAATTAATATAAAGCTAGAAAAAATTAAAAGTGTAAGCGGTCAAAAATATAAAATTTGAAATTTCATGTCTTACTGAACAAGTGAGAGAACGTAAATTATATACGTACATTTTTAACACAAATTAAAGTATATAGACAATAATAATTACAATTAAAGGACGAATCTATTACAACGACTTTTATAAGCATATGTAAATAAAGTATTAGTAAAATTATTTGTATGAACTTTTAAATAAATGTATTAACTTTAAAATCGAAATAAAATTAAGCATTTTAGTACAATATATATTTTATGTTATTAAAGTTTAAATTTTAAATGACATACTGTAGGCCTGGTAACATAAATTTTCAAGTTTTATAAAACGTTATAAAAATGTCGCACCCTTATTTATACATGATGCTTCTATGTTTCTATTTGCGGTACGTTTGTTCTTAATATGTTTTAATGGACAGATATTAACGAATTTTATAATGAGGAAGTAATGTAAACACTAGGAAGTAGTAAATTAAACAATGTTTTAAAACGGCGAACATGAAATATGAATATAATATTATATTAAAAAATATAAATATTATTAAACAAAAGAAATATATATATAACTCAAAATGATTAAACTTTAATTTCAAACGCGTGTCAATGGAATTATATCATCATCATCAGTAGTGCTATGACAAACATAAAACTTTAATTTATAAACAATCAGCAACTTACAATAATTAATTAATTAAAGTTTTATGTTTGTGATAGTATCCCTGATGATGACAAAATGCCACTGAAACGCATTTGAAACTAAAGTTTAATATTTGTGAGTTATATATATATATATATATATATATATATATATATATATATATATATATATATATATATTTCTTGTGTTTATAACCTTAACTCACAAGCCAGCTCAAATATTGTTTGTAATTATTAATGATAAAATAAAAAACACTAGATTGTAGTAATCACTTAAACAATAGCTTATGACTATCAGAACTTTAAATATAGTAAATTTGTTAAAACTTACTGAGACGGAACGTTTTCGATCGCTGTGTGGCAATCTTCATCAGCGTCTTCCTATTAGTGTAGGTGAGGAGTTTTTCGCATTGACGGGAGTTTCCTCTGTATAGTGTTATGATATTATCGACGTATCTGCGCCAGTAAATGATTTTGTGTGCGTGTGTATTGTTTGTGAGTATCTTGGTGTTTTCTATGTGTTGTAGAAAAATGTCGCTCAGGATACTACTGATAGGACTTTCCATGGGTAGGCCATCTGATTGTGAATAGAAGATTGAGGAAGACACTGATGAAGATCGAAAACAGGAAAACGTTCTGTCTCAGTAAGTTTTAAAAAATTTACAAAATTTAAAGTTCGGATAGTCATAAACTATTGTTTAAGTGATTAACAAGATTCACCGAACGTAATGGAGTACAAAATTCAAGGCCAAGATTGGAATAGTTAGTGCACTTAACGAAAACTTGAACAGTTTTATTTGCAAGAATCGGATAAATGAAACCAACCTTCAACTATAAAACGCAAGAGGTGCCATTTTTATCAACTGACAATGGCTACTGATTTCATTCTTCCCTGCCAAGGGTCCAAGTTTTCATAATTTTAAACCATACGATATCCCTAAAAAATTAGAAAACAGTTTGATTCAAATTATAAAAGAATTTAAACACTTACCTGGTATTTATAGATGCGTGAACTTGTAAGACCAAGTGAATGCAAGGTCTGGCATTTGTCAGCCATAACCTTTATATCCGGTCGGAAAAGGATGAGGTTTTCGGGCTAAGGTTAGCTGATAACTGTACCTATTTCCGGTAGATAAAGGATCCCTTGATTTGGTTACTGAGAAAGTAAGAAACATTATTCCTTGAATGAATATTTCATAACAAATCGCTATCAGCAGACATGGCGCCACAAATATCATTTGATCAGTAACTATTTACAACGGCGTAATTTTTCATAGTAATTGGAGGGCGTTGTGGTGATATACTTTTGGTATTTACTTTGAATTATGTTTATTACAACGTAACAAAACATTCGGTAAAATAAATGTAATCATTCTCTTCTATGATCGTTCCTTTTCGTCCTGCTACTAAATTATATATATATATATATATATATATATATATATATATATATATATATATATATATATTCTTATAACGATTCTTCGTTATATATTCTTTGATTCGGTTTTCTTCCTCCTGCTGCCAACATCCTTACGTTCTTCTATAAATAGCATCTTTGATTCGACAACCTTCGTCCTATTGCTAAGTTTTCCTTCGTTCTCAAAACAGCTCTTCAATAAATCTTTTCTATGATTCAATCACCTTCGTTCTACTTCTAACCTCTCCTACATTCTCAAAGCAGTTCTTCAATAAATTGTTTCTCTAATTCAACTACCTTTGTCCTATTGCTAACCTCTCCAACATTCTCAAACAGTTCTTCAATAAATCTTTTCTCTGATTCGATCACCTTCGTCCGACTACTAACCTCTCCAACATTCTCAAAACAGTTCTTCAATAAATCTCTTCTCTGTTTCATTCATCTTTCAACAGAAGTTGCATTTGTTTAAAGGTAAACATATTTAGCTTACTAATTTTAAAAATACTTAACTAAGTGAATACGTAATGGCTTACTTGCTGACGCGTTTCAAAACATTTGTTCCTTTCACGAAGCTAACCCTCTGCTAACGGCATCGGTTGTGTGCAAAGGCTCTAACGGGAATGGATTTATGACTGTAGGACGGGGTGGATTATTTGAGTTGTGTGTCATATAATGGAAAAGACTGTTGGCTTCAAAGTGTGTGTGATCATTCAATACGTTTTCTTTATCTGTTGCGTAGTGTTTGTAGATTTCATGTTTGTCTAAGGTTGTAAGTTTTTTACTTTGTTTTAATGTGTGTAGAACATTTAAATTAGTGTGTATGTCGGTGTGTGTTGGTGTTTTTTATGTGTTTTACGTAGCTGGATTTAGGGTTGTTTGTTTTTTTCGGGTAATGTGTTCTTCGAAGGGTGTATAGAATGACCTGCCGGTTTGGCCGATATAATAGTTGGGGCAATCGTTACAAATTAATTTATAGATACCTGAGAGTTTGTATTTGTCAGTTTCTTTTTGAAAAGGTTGTATGTGCTGTTTTAATTTTTTTTTGTTTTGTAGGATATTTGGTAATTAAGTTTTTTGAATGTGGAGGCCATTTTGTGAGTGTTTTTGTTGTGGTAGGTGAGGGATATGTTTTTGTTATTTCTTGTGTGGTTTACATACATTTATGTTTTTTCTTGTGTGATATTGTCATACATAACACATCTAATCACTCCACACAAACACAAACACGCTGCATTTAATCATATATTACACCGCCTAATCAATATACCAATGCTACAGAAAGACTACGACGAAGAACTTAATATCATAGAATACATTGCTCAACAAAACGGCTACCAATACACACTCATAGACAAGATACTCAGGAAAATTAAACATAAACACCATCAAACAGCCACACAGAAAACCACACAAGAAACAACAAATACATATCCCTCAACTACCACAACAAAAACACACACAAAATAGCCTCCACATTCAAAAAAACTCCATTACCAAATATCCTACGAAACAACAAACACTTTAAGACAGCACATACAACCTTTTCAAAAAGAAACTGACCAATACAAACTCTCAGGTATCTAAATTAACTTGTAACAATTGTCCCAGCTATTACATCGGCCAAACCGGCAGGTCATTCTATACACGCTTCGAAGAACACATTACCCCAAAAAACAAACAAACCCTAAATCCAGCTACGCAAAACACCTAAACATACACACACACACACACACACACACACACACACACACACACACCGACGTACACATTAATTTAAATGCTCTACACACATTAAAACAAAGTAGAAAACTAACAACCTTAGACAAACATGAAATCTACAAACACTACGCAACAGATAAAGAAAACGTATTAAATGATCACACACACTTTGAAGCCAACAGCCTTTTCCATTATATGACACACAGTTCAAACAATCCACCCCGTCCTACAGTCATAAATCCATTCCCGTTAGAGCCTTTGCACACAGCCGATAACGCTAGTAGAGGGTTAGCTTCATAAAAGGAACAAATGTTTTGAAACGCGTCAGCAAGTAAGCCATTACGTATTCACTTAGTTAAGTATTTTTTAAATTAGTTTAATCAGTGAATTCAAGATAATTACATCAAGCAACTTCATATTTAGCTTGTTAGATTAAGATTAAGATTTGAGGAAGGAATTTTCGGTGTACTTGCGTAGCTATTAGGGCTAGTAGCCAAAACAGAGGCGCTATCGGCTGCCGATACTTAGCGAGTCATTTCATCAAATGTAACCTAAAGCCGAAGGTATCGTGTGATGAAACGGAGTAACTAGAGTAACTAGTGGCAGGTGGTCGCAATCTCGGCATTAGACCGGCAATTTGTTCAGTGTTTCTGAGGCATTGCGTAGCCTATTGGCTAGTCACTGGTGACGTCACCTTATTCGAATTCAGCTCATTTATATGACCGGAGTCATTCAAATACCAGCGACTTCAATGTTTTTCATTCCTTCTATTAGATCACATTCTCCTTATATATATATATCTTGTAGAAATTTTCAATCGTATAATTTCATTCAAATTATTCAACATACAAATTTAAAAAAGTCTATGTCTGCGGATTCAAACTGAATGACTACATGTTTGAAATCCAGCACTTTAGTACTGAGCCAACTTTCCCATAGCTAGAAATCAATTACTTAGAGATCTATATGAAATTATAAGAGAAAGGTTCTTAGAATAGTGAAGCATTACAAGAGGTGGATAGAATGAGATATTAAAGACCACCATCAGTTTCATAAATTAGAAACGAAAAAAGTGAATAAAAAGTAACAAAAACAATAATAATAATAGGCCAACACAAAAATACTCTATAGAGAAGAAAATGAAAAATTGCAAGGAAATTCGCTTTCTATTTTGTCACTTAATATTGTGGTTCTGACATATGTATATACATGTTTATATTAATTGTAATTATAAAATGAAAAGAAACTAAAGTTATTCTTTGTTGACCTCAGTAAATGACTTTAAAATTTTTTTATATTACTTGTTATTAATATATATATTATGTATTAACAACAAATGTATTAACAAAATGTATGTAAACTCTGTCAGTTACTTGCAGTTGAAATATTATGTTACAGAACATATTTTATAACAACATAGTTTGGCAATCGCCTTAATGTTACAAATTATCTGTCAATTAATACATTTTATTACAGTATAAATTTAATTTTTTTTCATTTACTTATACTTCTAGACGTGTTACAATAACCCTGTTCAGGATTAAACAGGTATTGTAATGTAAATTTCCAATATCTGAAATGATGAAGCCTGCACGTGTTGACACTTATCATATGCACGAATTGACTTTGGTGTCGCCTTTCTCAGTGTAACTTACTTACTACGTAACGCTACAGCTCGAGGTGAGCCTTGGCTTCCTTACCAAAGCCCCGCCATGTACTTCTATCCTTAGCCTTCTGTTTCCATGCTGTAATGCCGAGTACACTTAAATCTTCCTCAAGGTCCTGTAGCCATCATCTTCTTGGTCGGCCAACTCTTCTCTTGCCAATCATAGTGCCATGTAAAAGTTTGTTTTCTTCATTCTATTGGTGGAGATTCTTATAATGTGACCCAACCATTCTAGAAGTCGCGTTTTAATAAAATGGACCACATTTGCATGTATAAGGAATACATTTCGGCAATAGATCGAAGCTTCCATACATTTGTTTATACATCATGGACAGGACCATAAATTTTCCTCAAAAGCTTACGCTCAAACAATGTCAACTGATTTTTCATCGCGGCGGTTAAAGTCCACGTCTCCGCTCCATACGTTAAGACCGGCCGAATTAAGGTTTTATAGAGTCGTACCTTAGTGGTTTGAGATAATAGCCTACTTTTAAAAAGCTTTATACTTGCGAAGTATGCTCTATTAGCTGTCATTATTCTCTTCTGGACTTCATTTATTGTTTTATTTTCATCATTCACTTCTGAGTCCAAATATGTGAAACTTATTACTATTTCAAGGAATAGCCATTGATATTTATAGTCGTACTGCTACGCCCTGTGCATACTCATATATATATATATATATATATATATATATATATATATATATATATATTCCCTCATTTATGCAGAGACCTATCTTTTTGCTTTCATTATTGATTATATTAAAAGTCTCTTTGAGTGATATATTCCTAGCAACCAAGCATATATATCATCAGCATATGCACATATTTGACTGCATGTTATTCCTTTTCAATACGCCATGTAAGGCCAGATTGAAGAGGGTAGCAGGTAGGGCATCGCCTTGTCTCACGCCAGTCAGAGTAAGGGATTCGGGACTCATACCGCCACCTATAATATTTTTCCGTCACTATCACACGATGCCATGTTGATCAGTTAGATCAACTTGTTTGGTTTATAAATAGAACATATGAGACGATTTCTCCCTTATCTAGGCATGTATTCTTTTTCCCATATGTCTAAAATCAGGGAATATAATTGTGACTTACAATTTTCCACAGTTAAAAAACAAACCGGCTACAAGTGAGTCTTCATCAGGTGCTTTACTGCTTTTCAGTGTTTCAATCGACTCCATGAAGTCATCCATGTCCGGTGGCTCAATGTTATCCTCATTTGTCACTTCTACTCGTATTGTTGTCCGTGTCTATCGTCTGAGCTCCCGCGTTGTACAGGTCACCAAAGTACTCTGCCCAACTGCCAATAGCTTCTGCCTTCCTTTTACTCTACCATCTTTATTTTTACTT
Source organism: Prosapia bicincta (assembly GCA_036971475.1). Lineage (NCBI taxonomy): Eukaryota > Metazoa > Arthropoda > Insecta > Hemiptera > Cercopidae > Prosapia > Prosapia bicincta. The sequence goes on along the minus strand of JBAIZL010000005.1, from coordinate 107,005,387 downwards.
GAGTCGATTTTAGGTTGGAAACCTCTATTTATATATTTAACAGCACCATAGAATTTCCTAGATGCCTACTTCTTAGTTCCTCAATTTGATCTACTTGCTTTCTTAGAAAGGCTTTTATCTTTTCTCGTATGACCTTTTTTGTTCTTCTAAGGCTCAGTTAGTAATCTGAGGGGTTCTGCCTTGTAACGTGTTGTAACATTATTAATGTCCTCTCTATCACGTCCTCTCATTTTCTCACCAATCACATCATTCGCTGTTTCCTCAATTATCTGCTGATTTCACTTTACTTCTATTCTTGATTCTTCAATTTCAATATTTTTTTAAACTCTTCTAACATTTTTCTATCGCCCAGTTTTCTAAGTCCTTCTAATATTTCCAGATCTTCAAAATTTGTTTGGGTTCATGGGCCTTCTTTTATATAATTTCTTTTGTAGCAAACATGCCAGTCGCTCTCTATATTTTATTTTCATTAGAAAGTGGTCGCAGTCACAATTTGGGCCTCTTTCCGTTCTGACAGTAACTAAGGAAGAATGGCGTTTTGATATGAGTACGTGATCAATTTGGGTTAATGTGCAATTTAGTACTTTACTAGTTCCAATGTGTATTTGTTTGTGCAGGGAGCAAATGCATTTTATTATTATGTTGTTTGTTTCAGCAAATTCACACAAGTGTTTTGCATTGTCATTCGTTACATTATGAAGTGAATAGGTTCTAGCTAAAGTTCGTGCAAAATTCTCCTTGCCCACTTGGGCGTTTAGATCACCAAGTATAATTTTTGTCATATTTGGGGCTACATACAGAGAAGAGCCCTTTCTAACTGTTGGTAGAAAAGTATCTTCGTCACTGTCTGCATTTGGTGAATAGGCAGAGATCAAAGTTGTATTTCTAAATTTTCCCTTCAAGGGCACCTTGCATATTCTATCAATAATAACTTCAAATAGCAGTAAATTACGGGATAGTCTTTTTGTAAGCATGAATCCCGTTCCTCTTTGTCCAGTTTTTCCTACTCTACTGTACAGTACGGCATATTCTTTCTTATCAAGTCTATCCGCCCTCCCCATCTAATCTCCTGTAGGACCACTGCGTCAATGTTAAATTTAAAAGCCACTTCAGGCATTCTTCCGGGCTGTAACATTGTCCGAACATTCCATGGTGCTAAAACCAGGCCCGAGCTCAGTTTTCTTTTGCCATTTAATTCATCCTTTATTATTACATTGTTTGGTTTCGTAACAAGAGTTTTTTTTTACGATGTAGGGTTGTTTTCCTACGGTCAACCAACAACTGGTGGACCAGGTCATTTTTTATCTGGGTTTCCATCCCCTAGCTTGGCTGCTTTCTCTGCAGCTAAGAGCCCAAGCTACCCTTGTTTTTATTTTGGAGTTCACTCTCCTAGTCTTTGGAGATCCCTCCCAAACTGTACAAGACAGCACAGAGCTGTGCTTATTTGATGGCGGCACTTATACTACCATGCCTCAACATCGTCAACGGGTTATGTGGTATTTAATACATACGACCTTGCCAATGATTGCCACCTTTGGTCCGGGACTGCTTATTTGGAATCCTTATTCGCAACTAACCTACATATCTGTAGGCCACTCCATTATCCGCCACCTGTGGACCCGCCCAGTACCCAAGGTAAGCCCTGAGTCAATGTGATAACTGAGTTAATGTTTTAATGCTGATGGTGCTCACTTGTTAAGATTTTTGCCAATTCGAGTTGTATTATCTTTCATGTAAATAATGTATCTTATAAGAGGACGATTTAAACATAACCCTCAAAAGTAAGAGAAAAGTTGTTGTAAATTCAAGGTCGTCAAACAATTCGTAATTGTTTACGTATCTTTAATCTAAGATAGGATGTTTCTTACTTTCCTGACTGTTCGCACTTTTTTGTGTGTTGAAATTTTCTTATGATATAATTTTCTCCATTGAGCCACTGCCATATTCTTACTTATTCGGTGAGTGAACGCATAATGTTACTGTTAGTAACCAATGGCGTTATCAGTTTCTTCACTAGTTCATAATCGAGATAGCGCTCTAAATCTGCAAGTCTTTGAAGAATATAATTATTCAAGTCGTGATGTCACAGAACCAAGACCAGAGAAAGAAATTTCACTTCTGTTTTGTAATATCAAAGGGCACGTTTATTCATAAAACCATAACATTAAAGTACAGATGTCACAGTGTTTAACACAAACAGTGTTGTTATATTGTTGTAATAGTTGTTAAACGCGTTGAAAATAAAACCCCGCGCACTTTAGTAGAGCACCCATTCATGAGTTGAGCCAAAAGGTCAGTGCACGGAACGGCATCGATTTTCCGCGGGGCTGTAGTAACCTCTTTCCACCCTTACAGGCTTCAGTCTCTCGGCTACCTTGTCAGTGAATGCGAGCATTTTATTCGGATCCCTCATGTTCTACTAGATCCCGAACCGCGACACGATGACAATGTAAGTGATGCAACTACTTTCTTCTCTTACAACTCTCACAGCATATTTAAACCTTGTACGCTTATTTTAATACAATAAATAATTTGTATTTAATAAATTACAAATGAAATTTATAAAAGATTAATAAATTTAAAACGTGGGTTTATATAAGTTTAAAAATATTTGCAACGAATTTATTTTATTTTTAAAAACAAATACAAAATATAAAACGCAGAATTGAATACAAAAAAGTAGATTGACCTTGTGAAGGGCATTGATAAAAATTCCCACTTTTTTAAGTTTCAAGATATACTTAATAGTTGATGTATTCAACAGAACGTTTTTAATTTCAAAGTACTAAAAAATGACAGGCTCCCAATGACGTAACATATAGAAATATTTTAACATAATACAAATAACGAGCAATGAAATATAGTGTTAGATTTTATTTATAGTTACATTAAATATTAAATTTTTGTAACAATGAAAGTGAATTGTCCTTGTGAAGGTCGTTGATCAGTTAACCCCTTTGACATTGAGACCGGAAGTTGGAAACTAAGTAGTAGTAATTCTTGGATTATTAATTTTTTGGATTAATTATATTAAAGAAATAAATAATTTAAAAATGTATGTAGGCCAATATATATGCGTCTGTGTGTGTGTGTGTGTGTAATAAAAATATGTCATGTAATGAAAAAATATTTTCATTTAACAAAAATTGTTTTATATATATTTTCAAAGCTTTTTCGCTAATAATAAATGTGTAATACATTACAATGTAATATATGTAGAATACATTGAAGAAAGGCTTTGTAAAACATACAAATTGAAAAAATTCTTATACGTTAAATATTTTTATTCGGTCTCTTATATTACAAGAAAAGCGTATAATTTATATATATATATATATATATATATATATATATATATATATATATAATATACACACACAGAGACTCTTTCTTTGACTCTTCTCATCTATATATGTGTGTGTTGATATTTTATTTGCACTTTTAATTTATATTTTACATAAACATATGCAAAGTATTCACATAAAATAAATCTTACTTAAATAACATAAATAAATCTTTACTTTTACATGTTCCGCACTGAACGAGAGACATCATTAGGATCCGCTTATTACAATAAAAGCAAAGATTAATTTGCCTATTACATTACCTTAGAAGCACTAAAATTAAATAATTATAAAGAATAATATTGCGTTACATATAAGTTTAGCTTTGCCAGCCACTCAGTTTTTATTTTAAAATTGACTTTTATATACGTATCAATAATATTTTTTGTTGCGTTCTCACTCAATTCGTTCTTATATTTCTAAAAGTCATCATTGTATTACTCACTTAACACGATGATTGCATCATCTATTTCTGTAGGTCTATAATTAAATCAATAGATTCAGTTAATTAAATGGAAAACATTTTTATAACAATGTGTAAAAGGTTTGTCTACTTATCGACCGATAAGGCATCTAAAAGTTATATACCTATTATTTTTCTTTCCATTTACCCCTTGTATAGGATTTTTTCTTCATTTTGTGTATTTGGATTTTCACAAGTTGTTACTTAAAATATTGTATTTTTGTGAATAAATTTTTCCAAACGAACGGATTTAGGTCTTGTTTACATTAATTAGATATTGTGTTATAATTTGTTTATACTTGCGTTTATCAGCTTATGTTTTTTTATGTAGGCCTATAGCCTTTACTTTTTACTTCTTTGTACAAGCTTCCAGCATTAGGCGATGCCGACGACTCGATGTCCATGGTATACTGCTGCGGCCAATGCCCAATATTTCTTTGTTCGCATTATGACCCTCATCGGATCTCCGCTATCTCCCAGCGTCATCCGCAGGGATTCTCTTGCCGGGTTAATGGATCCACACCTCAAGAATATGCGCTCTAGCTTCTCCTTCTCTCCACTGTCACAAACAGTACAGTGACTCGATTAGACCAGATTGAATCGTCTCAGGTACGAATTGCATATTATATGCCCCATTCTGGCCCTTGCAGCGAAGGTTGAGACCAGTCTACTGACTCCGCGATACCAGTCTGGGGGAGCTGGTGTGTCTTGGAGGCGGAAAGGCTTCTGCCAGTAGTCCCCCCGTTCCACCTTGCGGTCCACTCCATTGTTATAAGCCCAACTACGAGTATGTCCCTCCTGCATTTAGTCATCGAGTACCTTACCGGCTGCACCGGCCCCATCCCGGAAGCGGCCGTTGTGATCCGATCCGCTCTTTCATTTCCTCGAATCCCACAGTGAGAGGGAATCCACTGGAGGGCGATGCACTTGCCCTCTTTAATGAGTTGACGTAACAGAGCTTTAGTTTCCCCAGTGCGGAAGTAATATGGTCCTGGTTCATCAGCCTCGATGGCCTGCACCGCCGATTTGGAGTCTGTTAGTATACAAACCTTATCCATTTTTTTACCCCTACAGCTCATTAGGGCCGCATTTATAGCCAGGATCTCTACATCCATACTAGAAGCCGAACCCGCCGGTACATGGTACTCCCCGCCCGTTTCCTCATTATAATAGCCCGCACCCGTCCTGTCCTCACCCAGATCCACCGATCCAGGGCCTCGATCCTTAGACTGTCCTGATCCTCCACACATCTCTTAGTTTTGCCAGATGGTAACACAGTATGTGCTGAGAAGTCGCATCGCTCCCATGGCGGCACGTCCAAGACCACCGGGACGGGCTCCGGCGCCGCACCCGCCCTGGCCTCACCCAGATCCACCGATCCAGGGCCTCAATCCTTAGGCTGTCCTGATCCTCCACCCCTCTTTTAGTTTTGCCAGATGGTAACACAGTATGTGCTGAGAAGTCGCATCGCTCCCATGGCGGCACGTCCAAGACCACCGGGACAGGCTCCGGCGTCGCACCCGCCCTGGCCTCACCCAGATCCACCGATCCAGGGCTTCAATCCTTAGGCTGTCCTGATCCTTTACACCTCTCTTAGTTTTGCCAGATGGTAACACAGTATGTGCTGAGAAGTCGCATCGCTCCCATGGCGGCACGTCCAAGACCACCGGGACGGGCTCCGGCGTCGATCCCGCCCTGGCCTCACCCAGATCCACCGATCCAGGGCCTCAATCCTTAGGCTGTCCTGATCCTCCACACCTCTCTTAGTTTTGCCAGATGGTAACACAGTATGTGCTGAGAAGTCACATCGCTCCCATGGCGGCACGTCCAAGACCACCGGGATGGGCTCCGGCGTCGCAGGGACATCCGAGAACAAATCTAAGGGCAGCCGACTGAACCCTCTGCAGCTTCATGATGTGTGTAGCCGCCGCAGAATCCTAAACCTCACTGCAGTACAACATCTTAGACATCAAAAAGGACTTATAAAGCATCCTCAGTGTTGCGGTATCCGCTCCCCAATTTCTATTTGCGACCGCCTTGATGACATTCAGCCTCCTGCTACACCGAATCCTGATCTCCGCTACATGTCTCTGCCATCTCAGCTTCTTGTCCAAGTAGACTCCCAGCAATTTAGGATAGTCATTCATGTCTAGTACTCTGTTTTCTATATAAAGCCTTGGTTTATAATACTTTAAAGAATTTCTTGCCTTTAAATTTATTTATCTTACCTACCCAAGTGTCGTAAAGGAATGGTATTAATTTTGTTTTTCATCTCATTACAATTCATAAATGTATATAATTGTATGTATGAGTTTGTTCGTCGAGTTTTGTTTGTAGTACATGATGAAGCTCGATCCCTGAAAAGGTCGAAGTATTAAATATCGCTAGTATTGTTGAGGAATATTTTTCATATTTATATTTTTCTGCTTGGACTACTATTTGACGCGTTTCAGGACAATAATTATGTAGTTGAAGATGGACAAAGGGCAAAACGCGTCAATTAAAAATACAGTGATAAAACTAAGAATGGGAGCCGAGATGGAACTATTCCAAATAAACATTTAGGATAATGGGTCCCAATCTTTTCCATCTGGCGACCCACCTCTCCTTATCGGAATATCACCACGGTTCAATGTTCCATGGTAGAGTAGAACAATATTTGCATATATATATATATATATATATATATATATATATATATATATATATATTATTTGTTGTCACGTGACAATGTTTGTGGGTTTTTTTATTGCTTTACTAAACTATTGCTTAAGAATATGGCGAAAAGAATACGATTGAAATACAATTCGATTTGCTTCGATTTTTCTGGTTTATGTTTTTGTTTCTGATAGTTTTAGGGTCGAGTCGTGACCCATCTAAAACCCTTTCGCGACCTACTGATTGGGAACCGCTGACTCAGGTCATAAAATTCAGACAGTAACGGTGGTCTTGTTAATGAGTGTTTGAGGACTTAAGTTGTTAATGGTATACATTTATATTTTCGAAGTTAGATTATTGAAAGAAATTTGAAGGAGTCCAACGACTCTAAATAATGCATATTTTTAAAGGTTTAAACGCAAGCATCAAAGCATTTGATTTCTTTGTCTTTTAAGGATAGATACAAATTAAAGCCATTTTCGCCAGATAGTGGAGTTGCTGTGTGAGTTGGGGTATGGGGGGGGGGGGAAATAATGAGATATATGAGCAGGACTGTATCCATGAGATGAATAAATGAGATTGTGGAAGGAAGGAGTACGGAGTAGTTCTGTCCCCTATCTAGCACTAAAGGAGTATCGAAGCTTCTTTGATACAGAGAATCGCACTAGTCATTGTTTGCAGGGTTAAAGTATATAAAGCATATAACCGATATGTCTTTTTAAAAAATCAATTAACTGTTATATTTTATGATTGACTAACTTTCAAGACACTGAACTAACTTCCTACTTACCCCTCGGGTTCCTAGGATTATTAAAAGTATTTTGAGGACCTGGTAGTAATTCGTTTAACTAAACACATAAGAATACGTTATTCAATTATCTTTACTAGTAGTGTTATATATCAGACTCTTTTGGGCTGGATACGGAGATTTATATCACTTGAAATCTATTTCTATCTATATTTACTTATATAGTCTGACAATTCTTGAGTTAGTCCCTACTTCCGACAGTTAGTTTGATTTTTTGTCTGTAGCACGTCTTCCTAAAATAGGTTGCAAAGACTTAGTCATTCTGATTTCTTTACTAACACTTTATATTGTATTCTAATTTACAGTTAATTATATTTAGTAACCATATCACTATATCTTATATGTAATATCTGCGATTAACTGTGTAAAACCAGCGATTAAAAAAATATTAAATGAACAAATCATGTAGGTCTACCCGATTACAACAATGTATACAACTTAAAATAGCTTTGACTATAATTGGTAGCATCAGTGGGAGATTTGATTATCGATTATTTTAATTTTTAATAGAGATTGAAAAAGAATAGATTTTTTAGAGGAGACTACAATGTGGACGTTTAGGAAGAGGATGAGAAAAGTACAGTGTTATGTTTTAAAAGCGGCATTTTAAAGAGTTGAATAGACCTTGAAGGATTGAGAGAGGAAGTGGACACTGAATGGAAGGATTGAGGGAGAAAGTACACCTTGAATGGAAGGATTGAAGGAGAAAGTGGACCTTGATTGGGAAGATTGAGAAAATGGACCTTGAATGGGAAGAATTGGGAGAAAAAGTGGACTTTGAATGGAACTATTGGGAGAGAACGTGGACATTGAATGGAAGGATTGGGAGAAAAATGGATATTGCATGGATGGATTGGGATAGAAAAATGACCTTGATTGGAAGGATTGGGAGAGTAAGTGGGCCCTGAATGGAAGAACTGGGAGAGAAAGTGACATTGAATTGGTTTGGAGTCATTGAAATGCAAAAGTAAGTGACATAATGGCGAGATAAATTATCAGTTTTAACGGAATATAGGACGAAAAATAATCTTCAAAGGATTGAGAGAGAAAATGGACATTGGATGGAAGGATTGGGATAGGAAATGGACCTTGATTGGAAAGATTGGGAGAGAAAGTGGACTTTGGTTGGAAGGATTGGGAGAGTAAGTGGACCTTAAATAGAAGAATTGGGAGAGAAAATGACCTTGAATAGAAAGATTGAGAGAAAATTGGACCTTATATGGAAGAATTGGGAACGAAAGTGGAATTTGAATGGAAGAATTAGGAAAGGAAGTGGACCTTCAAAGGAAGAATTGGGAGAGAAAATGATCTTGAATAGAAAGATGGAGAGAGAAAGTGGACGTTCAGTGAAAAAATTAGAAGAGAAAGTGGACATTGAGTGAATGAATTGGGAAAGAAAGTGGACCTCAAATGGAAAAAAATAGAAAAGAGCAGAAATGGAAAGATTGAGAGAGAAAGAGGACCATGAATTGGTTTGGGAGAGGATGAGTATCATTGAAATGCAAAGATAAGGAGCATAATGGAGAGATAAATGACCAGTTTTAATGGAATATAGAATGAAAGATAATTTTGAAAACCCTTTCATAAAGGAAAAAAAATTGATGTAATGTCATCTGTTATAAAAAGTCTAAAAATTCGTAAACCTTCTGTCTCTCAGAAAAAACACGGAAGAAGACGTTTTAGAATTATTTTCACAAAGGCTAATTTAATCTTTAAATTTATTTTTAACTCTTCCGTACTTATTTAGAAAATCTCTAATTTTATTTCGTTAATTTTTAAATATATTAGGTTTAGTCGTTTTTTTAAAACTACAACATGAAGTTTCAGTTTGTTGAGATTTTAAATTTGTAAAAACTTACAACAGCCCCTAATGTACTCATTTTAGTGTTTCTCTTCCATCTATCGTATTTTTTAGGTAACTCAAACAGATAAAAAGGAAACTGAAAAATTGAAAAAAATGTGACAATTTTATAAAACAAAATCATATTTCCCAATACACAAATTATAAAGTTTGCGATTAATACATAATTAAAAAGGTCGTTATCCTTTAAAAGTAAAAGTTTAGAAATTAAACCCTAAATAACCGTAAATTAATTTTAATTTTAAATGATTAAGACTTTTTTTAAAGAATACATAACAAGCGTTACTATGATTATTATTAATGATAATACTCCACAATGTAGTTTAGCTTGCGAGGAAATTACATAAAAAAAACACAAACAGAAAATAAGAGTAATTTTTTTCATGCGCGTTTCAATAACTAAGTCATCATCATCAGTGAATATAGCTACAAACAATCTAAACTATAACTACATTTTAGTTTAGGTATTTAAATTTTCTGTAGTTATTCTCCCTGATGTTGACGACTTTGTGATTGAAACTCTTATAAATTATTTATTTATTAATCATAAATTAAAAATGTTTATAAATAAATTATTGATTATAACTTGTTTTTTGTTATTACTAAAAAATAGCATTGTTTTAAATTTTTTATAATTTATAAAATAAAATTTTCATTTTATTAATTTTAAAACAAATTTTATTTTATTATTTTATTTTTCATGTTATTATCAAAAAAATTATTTTATAGAATCTTTATTATTTAGTTTGACGTTATTAATAAAATTACTAACTTTAAGCGAACTTATCTTTTTCAGTAAGTTTAAAGATAATTAAAGTACATCTCATTGTTTTATTAATGCCTTTATCAAAGCCTTATAAAAAACCACTTCATTAAAAAAACCCAACGGTTAGGAGTGGACACTAAGAGGACAAACATTCTGGCTTAGGCTTACATGCTATTAGATTCCAGTCCACCGGAACAAAGCCCAATTAATCTTGCCCTAAATAACCGACGGAAGTAACTATCGTAGTAACCCGACTTTTATTTCATTTCAAAATTAAAGTGAACAACACAAGTCAGTCGGTTTATTGTAATTAAGGAGTTTTTTATATTCAGCAAGGGGTGAAAAAAATACAAGATAATTAACCAAAAAACTACATCAAATATATCTTGCATTCATCCTTATAAATATTGTTTCTAGACAATGCATAATCGTTATGAGTTTAATGGTTTCATTGTAGTTCAAAACGGGTTCGAAAAAATAGAATCTCTACATTTCATTGTTACATTATTACATTCTTACATACATTGTTGTAAACATTACAACATAAAAACACCTTGAAATATAAATTTGTAGGCTTTTATTAACAAAAAATATTTTAAAAAACCAAACATTCGGAATGCAGAATGGTTGAATAACCTTTAGGACACTCTGCAACCTCTATTTGACCTTGGAGTAAGGCTAGTAGGGGTGGAACATGGTTGCGCAAAAGAAAATTGTTAAAACAGATGCACGTATTTCAGTTGTCAGATACTCAGTGTACTTAGTGCTTGTGCCAAAATTAATCCTCGCTCTCTCAGGCAAGTAGAGAAGGTTATAAACATCTTGTTTAGAGTATAATAACTTTTTAAGAGTATAAAATGTAAAATAAATATTGTTTGTTTTTAGAAATTACTGCTTTTAAGAACACAGCGAATTAACTGCATAACTTAGACAACTAAGACATTAATGCTAAAAACATTTAAAGTAATTTGATCATTGGAAAAAATGTACTTTTAAAGTGACTAAAGTTTTTACTTAAGCAAAAGTAAAATTATAGCTTTAACAGGAAAAACTGGCGTAAAGTAAAGAAAAAAAATTGCTCCTAACAGGGCATAAGGTAAGTGTTAAAATGTGCTATACTTTGAAATATTTTCTTAATTCTCATTTTAAAATATTATATAGCCGTATTTTCACATGAAGGCTTATGTAATAAATGTTCTTTTACTAAATCCAGCGGTATCTAGTGGCGAAAAATCGAACTAAGATTGAGTGTAAAACTAATATTATTCATAATATCAAACGCACACGCTCACATGCTCGTTACCACACACTCAAGCGCACATGCACAGACACACACACACACACACACACACACACACACACACACACACACACACACTGCACACTGCAGTTGTCTTAATAAATTGTCATTCTACAAAAAAAAACTATGATACTGTGTAATATTATTAAATAATACTAGGGCGTTGTAGCAACAATTGTTGCTGCTTATTTGATAAAATATATTGAAATGAAATAGTGATAAATACCTTTTAATAGTTTAAATACTGTATTAACAATGTGATTTAAATAGCAATACATTTTATGCTAGAGAGAATAGAGGTTTGCGATAAACCTATAAATTTGGCATTGCCTATTAAAAGTTTAAGGACCATTGCCATGTATTTTTTCTGATATTGCCAATAAAATGTCTACTATTCAACCTGTAATTCTAGGTTTGTTCTGAACTGTGGTAGCAATGTCAGTCCATTGTGGCAACATAAGTTGAAGTGTTCTCTTACTATCTTACTGGGTTCTCACCTTTGGTCAAGCCTGCTAACACTATTCTAAATCACATAATTTTCATTATTTAGAGGACGCCTAAAATTGTTAACCAGACCCTCCTCCTGCATTGTAAAGGTGTTGATCTCTAACCTTTCTCTCTGCTCCACACCATTCTTAAATATTCGTCTAGAAACTTCATCCATTACAATTCATTTCAACATTTTCACTTAAACAAAACACTAAAACCAACAAACATAGTAAATTACGAAATGTTTTGTAAATTATCCCTAACCATTATTTCTACTGCACACCATTCCCAAATAATTTTATACAAACTCGCAGCCTTACTGTATTAGAACAATTTCAACATTTCAATTAAACAGAACAATAAAAATAAATCAAATAAACAATCAATTTCACATCAGATGTGTTACAACAGCTGATGTTATCACCATCTGGTATATTTAGTAATCACCATCTGACATATAGAGCTTACTTATTAATAAACCCACTGTAGTGATTTCATTAGAAAATCACTGGATTTATCAATGCCAGAAGGGCGAAGCCCATGTATTATTTTAGATGTCTGATAGTTTTCCTACCGTCTTTAAAATGAATCTAATTAAGCTATCTTATATTGTTCTTTACTCTAGAAATTTCATAGGGGCCCATTCACTTACGGAATTAAATATATAGATTTTACTTAAATAAAAAAAAAATAGCTGCGTGAAAAAATAGCGAAATTAATTCCTTAATAATATCATTAGGAGATCAAATTGTATAGACTAATTAACTGTATTGGCGCGTGGGGGTTGAATTTTTATTGATTCGAATTAAATCGTTTGAAAATAGCTGCAACAATACAAATGTGTATAAATAATATTTATTTTGTAAAGTCCGAAAAATGTTAATATTTGACTTGATGTAAAATTCTTTTAAAAATATATGACCTCTCGAAAGGATTTTTTGGTCAATTGGGTTTCATATAAAACTATAGGCTATACTCGGCCTCAAGAGGTCATATAGAGGTCGGCTGTAAAAATTTTCTCTTGTTTAAAGGCAGTATCTAGAAATGTTTGTAAAGCAAGTAAATTTTTGTAGGCAATTAGAGCCTTAAAACGTAAATGGCTGTGAATTGTGTAATATTATACGTAATTAACATACGTGCTTTATAATATTTGGGACGATCATTGATGTAACGTAACTATATATAATTTGTTGTATCAAGTACTAGCTACTTACACGCACACATTATCATGCTAAAACTCAATATTTTACTCTTGAATTTTGTAGTCCATTACGTTCGATGAAACTTAATCACTTATACATTAGTTTATAACTATTTGTAAATTAAGTTCCGTATTGTATGAATCATCTATCTGGCAAAGGTCTTAGCCGTATAGAGGCAAGTTGTTTTTCGATTCTTTTAGTACTTGCATTAAACGGACAACTCTTATTCTGTTTATATGAAATATAAACATATTATATATATATATACATACACACACACACACACACACACACACACACACACACACACACACACACACACACACACACACACACACACACACACACACACACATATTATAACATAAAGTACGAGGCTTTAGAGTAAATTCAGTTAGTTGCTAAAATAAATATCTATAGGATTTAGCAAAGAAAGATACAAATAGTTTTGTAAAGTGCCGACAAAGCAGGTACCAACCTTTTCTGGTAAAGCTATAAACTGTGTGCCGGCAATTTGACAATAGAAGGGTCCAAACTTATTAAGGACGGGAAAATCCACTGATCGATATAGCCTGGGAAAATAACCGTGTACCGTTAGATGGAAACTGTGGGAACTTACAAAGAACACATTGGTAGTGGGAGAGATTAGGGATTTCAATAAAAACCAAATGATCGGGAGACGTGGAGGAGGTTTTGAAGGGAACTCGAGAAGAAAGCAGACGGATTGGTGGGGACCAGGATGGAAGTGTTGTAAAAAGAATAAATTGTTAAATTAAGTAAAGAGTTTTTATAACTAAATTTTAAAAAGTGCGACGTAAAAGTTTTTTTTAGAAATATAAAGTAAGTTTTTGTGTTGTCAAGTGTAAGTGCAGGAAGTAACAAAGGCCAAGATTCCAGGGACTCTTCAGAACAATAAGTATTATTTGAATATAAATGTAGCCAACAGACATCTATAATTTAGTTCAGAACAAAATTTAATTTCATTTCCATTTATAAAATTTAATCTAGTTTCACCATTTCTAATTTAAGAAGCAAAGTTCCCGTATTAGTGACCCGAAAGCAACTACAAAATTTTAATGCTAAATTTATTATCTTTGTTATGTTATTTTATTAGAATTCTAAAGCCTCAAAGTCCACCTTTATAATTGTAATATTAGTTAAGATATCAATCCTGTCACTGCAAAATATTTAATATAAATTTGGTATAATGTGTAAAGAAATAAATGCAAGTGATGTTTAAAATTTATAAGATTGTTAACTCTTTATAAACCTGAAGGTGTGACATTAGATAGGTAAGGTAAATAAATAACATTAAAAATATAATTATAATTATAACCAAAGTAAAGTTATAATATATATATATATATATATATATATATATATATATATATATATATATATATAGGCCTATATATATGAATAGTTATTATCTGGAGTACATCCGTTCATTCTGCAGTCCATAAATTCGCAGTTCCGACGTTTCGCTAGAATCTCATCCAGCATTGACGAGGTGAACCCAACTACAGTAGAAGAGCGAGTGAAGAGCGCAGATAAATCGGCTCCTATATATAGAGGAATGAAGCCACGCCCATTGACGTCAATTCACACATTGGCGTCAATCCACACACACCTAATCCAAACAATTACTCACATTCCTTTGCCTTTGTTCACCTTTCTGCCGATAAAACCTATCGATAACACACTTCCACACTGCGGGCAAATTCAAAGTATCATCACGTTTGTTAAGACTCCTTTGATTCTCTATTTCGATAGCCTCACGAATAATTCTAGTCCTGTAGTTTTCCACTTGACAAATCTGTGCGCAAGACTGGAAACCAATAGTATGCCCTGTATCGCAGTGGTGCCTGTACGGAGCCGACGTTTTCTGCTTGTTTTTAAGGCCCAGTTTGTGCTCCTCAAGCCTAGCTGAGATACGTCTGTTCGATTGGCCAATGTACGATTTCTTACAAACCCCACAAGAAACGCTGTAAACGCCATGGTTTTTCAAGAAGATTTTATCTTTGGCGTTACCAACAACCTTGTCGATGGTGATGATAAGGTTTGTAAACGGAACGTATAGCCTACCATGTCTCCTAAAGAGTCTGCCAATCCTATCAGTGGTTCCTTTAATAAAGGGCAGAAAAACAGTACCAGATTTCTCAGTCTCTTTGTCGTCCATTTCAACGGCACGTCATATTGTACACTTATAATACAGTATGATATATATTCACGTACTAGGTAATTAAATAGATATTTTTATTGTCTATTTACGTTTGCCTTCAATCCGAACTAAACACTTCCACAAGTAGACGCGATGTTTCCCAAACTAGCAACACACGACAATCTAAAGCGACACTTGTTTAGTAACTGACGGGAAAAACAAAATCCGAGTTAGTTACGGCCGCCCGATACGATTATCGATGTTTGAATTTCGAAAACTACTAAATCAACAGTAAGTAAACAGAAGTGATGCTAAATTTATGTATGGAGTTGGATGAGGGCGTCGGATTGACTGATCGTTGTTTGTCAGTGACGATGACACCACTAGTTAAAAATAAGGAACTAACTTTTGAGTAGTAGGCCTAGGTACTGTATAGAGGATGTTTGGAGAATAATCAGATTTCTTTGTGATAAGTAAATACAGAACTGCACTGTACAAAATAAATAAGACGAGAACACATCCTACAACCTGCACAGTAACTATACTGTCTTTCTTGTGTTTTTTTAAAAATACGATACATATTATCGGGATATCCTGTAATTTTGCCAACCGCGGATAAGCGAAACCCCGAATACCGAACCCTCAAATAGCGATGGACTACTGTATTCTCTTTCTCGAAAGACGGTTATAGAACGTAGTTTTCCTCTCGGACTCAACATCCGCGATTCAGGCGATCGCCTCCCCAAAGCCACAAGAAGGGAAGGAAATAAACAACTGCCAGAAAACACTCCGCATGTTGCAGAAAACAACACAGATCGCAGTACAATGGGTGCCGGGGCACTGTGACATCAGAGGAAACGAAAAAGCAGATAGTTTGGACAAGCATGGCTGCTCCATGGCGCAGCCGATCCTCCCCCTCTCATACCGCAGTGTCTGTCGGAGTATAAACAGCACTATCAGCGACTCCGTGAAACGGGACAAGAAACAAGCTGCTACAGGAAAGCAATGGGGAAAAATCATCCAATCAAGCATACCACTGGATCTTCCGAGAGGCGTAGCCGTGGCTTTGTTTAGGATGACCACTGGACATGACTACCTGCAGAGACACCTGCATCGCATGAAAGTGGTAGACACACCAATCTGCCCACTCTGCTTCGGTAACGTAGGGACTGCAGAGCATCTTACCACTTGTGACGGCCTGAAATATATCTTTCACAAGGAGTCCAGGGAAGGACTCGCTACATTATACTGGGAGGCACGGCGTCGGATGGCTGAGAGGCCAAGGACGGGCGTTGGGTGAAGTAAGAAGTAAGTCTTTCTCGAAAGCATGTAGCTTACGAGGGTGTATTTTAAATAAGTGTTTGCAGATAAAGAGGTAATATTACGTTATAGAGGTAAGTGTGTGCAGATAAAGAGGTAATATTAAGTTATAGAGATAAGTGTGTGCAGATAAAAAGGTAATATTAAGTTATAGAGGTAAGTATGTGCATATAAAGAGGTAATATTAGGTTATAGAGGTAAGTGTGTGCAGATAAAGAGGTAATATTAAGTTATAGAGGTAAGTGTTTGCAGATAAAGAGGTAATATTACGTTATAGAGGTAAGTGTTTGCATATAAAGAGGTAATATTAGGTTATAGAGGTAAGTGTGTGCAGATAAAGAGGTAATATTAAGTTATAGAGGTAAGTGTTTGCAGATAAAGAGGTAATATTACGTTATAGAGGTAAGTGTTTGCAGATAAAGAGGTAATATTAAGTTATAGAGGTAAGTGTGTGCAGATAAAGAGGTAATATTAAGTTATAGAGGTAAGTGTGTGCAGATAAAGAGGTAATATTACGTTATAGAGGTAAGTGTGTGCAGATAAAGAGGTAATATTAAGTTATAGGGATAAGTGTGTGCAGATAAAGAGGTAATATTAGGTTATAGAGGTAAGTGTGTGCAGATAAAGAGGTAATATTAAGTTATAGAGGTAAGTGTGTGTGCAGATAAAGAGGTAATATTAAGTTATAGGGGTAAGTATGTGCATATAAAGAGGTAATATTAGGTTATGGAGGTAAGTGTGTGCAGATAAAGAGGTAATATTAAGTTATAGAGGTAAGTGTTTGCAGATAAAGAGGTAATATTACGTTATAGAGGTAAGTGTTTGCAGATAAAGAGGTAATATTAAGTTATAGAGGTAAGTGTTTGCAGATAAAGAGGTAATATTACGTTATAGAGGTAAGTGTTTGCATATAAAGAGGTAATATTAGGTTATAGAGGTAAGTGTGTGCAGATAAAGAGGTAATATTAAGTTATAGAGGTAAGTGTTTGCAGATAAAGAGGTAATATTACGTTATAGAGGTAAGTGTTTGCAGATAAAGAGGTAATATTAAGTTATAGAGGTAAGTGTGTGCAGATAAAGAGGTAATATTAAGTTATAGAGGTAAGTGTGTGCAGATAAAGAGGTAATATTACGTTATAGAGGTAAGTGTGTGCAGATAAAGAGGTAATATTAAGTTATAGGGGTAAGTATGTGCATATAAAGAGGTAATATTAGGTTATGGAGGTAAGTGTGTGCAGATAAAGAGGTAATATTAAGTTATAGAGGTAAGTGTTTGCAGATAAAGAGGTAATATTACGTTATAGAGGTAAGTGTTTGCAGATAAAGAGGTAATATTAAGTTATAGAGGTAAGTGTGTGCAGATAAAGAGGTAATATTAAGTTATAGAGGTAAGTGTTTGCAGATAAAGAGGTAATATTAAGTTATAGAGGTAAGTGTGTGCAGATAAAGAGGTAATATTACGTTATAGAGGTAAGTGTGTGCAATAAAGTTACCGATAATATTACCGGTAGATTAGTAACAATTAGTTTTAAAAAAACTTCACATTTTTTAAAAGCAGTAAATAAAAACAGCAGTAATTTTTTATAGCAATGTAAATTGTGTATGATGTGCAGAATTTAGTTCTGTACATGAAAGTGTAGAGTTTTTAAAGTGATAGAAATACAGTTTATTAAAATAATTTATAATATAACGTTTTTATCAAAATTGCGAGTAAACGATTAAAACCAAATATTAAAGCAAAATAATTTTGTATTCATATATTATTTATATTTGCTTGTAATAAAATACAAGTACTTTCTGAAACCGTGTTTGATCTTTACAGTTTTGTTTTAATAAATAAATAATAATTAGGTAACTCATATTAAACTTTACAGTTTTTTCAAAAAAATAGTTTTTGATTCCAAGGTAACATTATATATAGAAGCTATTTTAATAAAAGTTTATATGAAAATATGTAATGAAAGCATTAAAACTAACGAAATGTGTAAACTCACCTCCCAGCTATTTTAATAAATAATATATAAAAGTTTATATGAAAATATGTAATGAAAGCATTAAAACAAACGAAATGTGTAAACTCACCTCCCAGCTATTTTAATACATAATATATAAAAGTTTATATGAAAATATGTAATGAAAGAATTAAAACGAACGAAATGTGTAAACTCACCTCCCAGCTATTTTAATACATAATATATAAAAGTTTATATGAAAATATGTAATGAAAGAATTAAAACGAACGAAATGTGTAAACTCACCTCCCAGCTATTTTAATACATAATATATAAAAGTTTATATGAAAATATGTAATGAAAGCATTAAAACTAACGAAATGTGTAAACTCACCTCCCAGCTATTTTAATACATAATATATAAAAGTTTATATGAAAATATGTAATGAAAGCATTAAAACTAACGAAATGTGTAAACTCACCTCCAAGCTATTTTAATACATAATATATAAAAGTTTATATGAAAATATGTAATGAAAGCATTAAAACTAACGAAATGTGTAAACTCACCTCCCAGCTATTTTAATACATAATATATAAAAGTTTATATGAAAATATGTAATGAAAGCATTAAAACTAACGAAATGTGTAAACTCACCTCCCAGCTATTTTAATACATAATATATAAAAGTTTATATGAAAATATGTAATGAAAGCATTAAAACTAACGAAATGTGTAAACTCACCTCCCAGCTATTTTAATACATAATATATAAAAGTTTATATGAAAATATGTAATGAAAGCATTAAAACTAACGAAATGTGTAAACTCACCTCCAAGCTATTTTAATACATAATATATAAAAGTTTATATGAAAATATGTAATGAAAGCATTAAAACTAACGAAATGTGTAAACTCACCTCCCAGCTATTTTAATACATAATATATAAAAGTTTATATGAAAATATGTAATGAAAGCATTAAAACTAACGAAATGTGTAAACTCACCTCCCAGCTATTTTAATACATAATATATAAAAGTTTATATGAAAATATGTAATGAAAGCATTAAAACTAACGAAATGTGTAAACTCACCTCCCAGCTATTTTAATACATAATATATAAAAGTTTATATGAAAATATGTAATGAAAGCATTAAAACTAACGAAATGTGTAAACTCACCTCCCAGCTATTTTAATACATAATATATAAAAGTTTATATGAAAATATGTAATGAAAGCATTAAAACTAACGAAATGTGTAAACTCACCTCCCAGCTATTTTAATACATAATATATAAAAGTTTATATGAAAATATGTAATGAAAGCATTAAAACTAACGAAATGTGTAAACTCACCTCCCAGCTATTTTAATACATAATATATAAAAGTTTATATGAAAATATGTAATGAAAGCATTAAAACTAACGAAATGTGTAAACTCACCTCCCAGCTATTTTAATACATAATATATAAAAGTTTATATGAAAATATGTAGTGAAAGCATTAAAACTAACGAAATTTGTGAACTCACCTCCCAACTATTTTGCCAAGCAATGAGACTTATCGCACATCTGTATTTTGAAAGATATTTTTATGTTAATTAAGATCTTTAAATATGTGTATTTGTACATAGCAATGAATGTTTAAAATCTCAGATTTTATTCAAGTAGAGTTTATTCCATTTATCAAATTATAAAATATCATATTTTTTATGTAAACGTGACAATGTTGGGAAGCAATAAAATATTCTCAGAGTATCGATTTTTCGAACCGATAAAATATCGGATGAAAAGATATAGATTAAAATCGAAATCTGTTTTTTGGGGGTAAAAGTACAAGCGTACAAGAATGATTAGAATTGGATTTTATTCCATAAAATATATGGTAGTACTACCATAAAATTACCATGTTACGAGAGGCACTGGTATGATCGTAGCGATAATATCAACATTTCCCTTAAAAACAAAATTAAGTTATTAACTTTCATTGCTCGTCATAGGGCAAATGTAAGCTTGCCACCTAAAAATAACAGTGGCCACATGTAGACTTTATCTGCATAATTGTTGCTATTAAGTAGTAAATGTAGACTAATTTTGTTTCTTCTTTCAGCAAATGCAGCCGGTATGGGCAACATATACCCACACATCGCCCCCTTCTTTACGAACAAGATGGGAATATGTTTTCGTCGAAAGGTAAAATTACTTTTTAAGACTAATTTAATTTTGTGAACAACCACAAATAATCTCGCTACACTAACCAATCTGATGAGAAACAAATTGAAAAATAGTTATTATAGTTTTATAGTTAATATAGTTTAAAAAAAGACTGCTTATTATTATTTAGCTAAACACGAATTAAATAAAGACAAAAGAATCTGAAACTCTTTGAAAAGTAAAGAGGACTTATGAGTATATACTATTATGAGAAAGTGTTTTTTTTTCATTAAAAATTCGTATCTTCCGTATGTTATTACCATTTTCAGAACATCCTCTAAAGAACCAAAATATTATTTCTAATTTTTTCTAATTAAATTCTTTTAAAAAAAAGGTTATAGCACTCGGGAGGAGGGTCGACAAAACTGCCCCGTCTACAGATTTTTTAAAACAAATTAATTTGAAATCAGTTTTAAAAAAGTACCAGACGCAGCTAAGAATGTTTTTATTAAAAAAATTTGATTAAAAATACATAACTTATTACTATCGTTACATTGAATTATTTGTATTGACAATTATTAAAATTAAAAAAATTAATATCTAATATTCGTAAACAACTAATTATTGTATATCTGTAAATTTTTTCACGGGAAATATTCTAAGGATTTTCACAAAAATTCGTATATAGAGATTTTTAACCTCAGGAATCCAATTTGCTAGGTAAGAATTTGCTGAAAAATCGTCATCATCAGTTTTAGAAAAATTCTATATATATATATATATATATATATATATATATATATGTATTTGTAACTTTTTTGTCGGAAACTACTCTAAGGATTTTTACTAAAATAAAAATCCCCTTGGTATCAACGGGATTTTTTACCTCAGTAATCCAATGGGCTAAGTGAAAAGTTTTATGAAAAATCGTTACTATGAAGTTTTCGAAAATTGTATATACACATAATTGTAATTTGTTGCTCGAAAACTGTTTTTCTGTATAAGAATTTTCACCAAGGTTAGTATATAGGGGAATAACCTTAGCAATCAATGGTCAAAGTTAATCTTTTCTGAAGAATCATTAACAAGTTTTCGAAAATCTTTAAACATCTAAAGTTACTTTAAGAATTTTCACCAAAATGGCTATGTAGGGGATTAACCTCAATATCTTTATCCTCAAGTTTTAGAGCATTTTTAAGAAGTTCATATTTCCAGATATTGGACTCATATTGCATTGGACTCAAGCAAGAGTCAACTTAGATGTACTATGCACATATATCAATTCCCAGTTGGACCAGCATTAGCCATCACAATCCATGAGTCACAGAGGCAAGCTTTTGATTATGTTGGTATAGACTTAAGGACCTCCGTTTTTTATGCACGGTGTGCTGTAGTACCATTCTCTAGTATTAAAAGAAGGAGTAGCTTAAAAATATTTTTACTAAGTGATAATCCACGTTATACACGAAACAATGTTTAAAATTTCGTACTCAATCGGAGTGTGACCCGAACGTAGATCAGTTTCCTGATAATATTTATTAAGTGATCAATTCTATTTAATAATACATTTTTCTTAACAATGTTCTATAAATAATGTTACATAACCTAATTGTAAATCAGCTGTTTAAACAACATAACCTATAACACAAAATCAGCTGCTGCATAAAATCATATGTTATTATATAATTTACTTTGAGGTGACTCATAGCGCAATCTGACGGAAATATACTGTGGCAAAATTGTATGTTTATGTCCGTCAGATGTTTTTGTAAGCGTTTCTACAGAAATTTTCACTTCAATAAAAGCTAATTAGTACGAATTGAATACATTGACTCAAAATGTGTCATGGATAATAGAACTGACATAAGCTAGTACTTTCTACTGAGGTATATAGATATGTTGAAACTCTGCCTCTCGTAGTAGAGCCATCTGTAGTTACGCGTTTCGGATGATCTCCACCTACAGTACGTAGTACTTGTAGAGTATAGGCGGTAAGCAGCCATGTTCAATAATAACGAAAATGTTAAAAACCGTTAAGTAGAGAAATGTGTAACACAAAATGTTCGATGAGGGAGCAAATAGTACAGGCTAACAGCGGCGGTTAAACGTCTACTGATACGAATGAAGTCTTTTTACAATAACGATGACTCAAACGTTTAATATTTTTTAAAAATACAATTTCTCGAAGGTAAGCTGGAATGAATTATTTCCAACAATGGCTTGTGGGCTCGCGTCTATGCCCTCATTCGCACAAGGTCAACTTGTCTCGCCATTATTGCAGGCCATTATTAGAGCGCTGACAGTTGATCGTACGATTTTCAGATAAGTATAATCAAGCTTAAGGCGTAACACCGATGGTCAGGCAAGACACAGCCATTAACAACCATTGCTTTTTCTATGCGCCCAAGGAGTATTTAACTGTGTAGTGTGTAATTTAAAAGTTGATCCATTTCTGTTTATAATTGACCTGTCTAGCTTATAGTAAAATTGTATTCTTTTGACATACGAATCGTTTTTTAAAAACACTCTTCAATTGATATAAAAAAAAAATAATTAAAAACCTGTAAATCCTATGAAATATATTATAATTAATCTAGACATGTCAAAGACAAAATATCTTCTATTTAAGTAAGTTAAGTAATTATTCGGTTCTAATACTATAATTTAAATTATACAAGATATAAAATATAACATTCCTGGACTAAAGTTAATTTAATTCAATTCTTATTATTAAACTTAAATAATAAATTTAATAATAGGCCTATGTATTTCCAAACTATGCTTGCTGTTTTAAAAAAAAAAACTAAAATTATTTCAATGTAAGCCTATTCTAGATTCAATAACATTTTTCGGTATTATATGAACCCAACACGTCCGCGATATTGTAAAACAAATTATACTAGGCGAAAAAGAACGTCGTTTGAATACGAAAATAATAATCCTGTTTTTGACAACCAAATATTATAATGTATAAAAAAACAGTTATTTAACCTGACTTTACACGCACGCACAAAACATACACACACGCACCAGCAGACACAACGATAATGATAGGTTTTTTATGAATAAAGATTACACACACAAACGTTCGCTCGCTCGCACACACACACACACACGCACGTACACAACAATAAAGATATGTTTTGTTTATGAATAAAGATTACTAATACGAGCTAGCCCGTTTAAGCGTAAAATAAAATATGGCCTCTATCTTTTGTGCAATGTCATACACTAAGTAGGTCAACTCACTTGTCAAAAGTTTAACTTAAGTTACGAATCTTTTATTGCTTGTACCCAAATTTATCCTAACCATACAAATTGAAATTGTAATTACATTGTAATGAAGTATGCTGTTGTTAAGTGTGTGTAGGTGCGCGTGTGAGGTGATATTTTTTCAAAATGTACAACATTGTGGCGTCATAAACAAATTTTATCAATATTTCCATGTTCTTGAGGACTTCCCACATCCCCAGGTTTCCATACTGGTGACCGTTGAGCTCTATGTAAACACTTTCCCCATTGCATTAAAACTGTTTAAGAAAACGGTTTTATAGAGAGACTTTGCAGTACAAATTTTTAACGATAGTATGATCTCCGATGAAAATATTTCCCATAAGTAGTGATTGGATATAGTTTTCTTACTGTTGTAGTAGTAGTTTGGTAAATCGTAAGTCAACCAAACAAACTCTAAGCAAAATAAATTTGAATTAAAATATTAAT
The DNA here is from genome assembly GCA_036971475.1 of Prosapia bicincta. NCBI lineage: Eukaryota > Metazoa > Arthropoda > Insecta > Hemiptera > Cercopidae > Prosapia > Prosapia bicincta. The sequence continues at coordinate 106,981,183 of JBAIZL010000005.1, read as the reverse complement.
TTAACAATCTCTCTTTTAAATGTTGTTTTTAAAGTTTTAAATACTATTTGTTAAATAATTTCACAATAATTTACATTCTAATTTATATAAAAATATTTTTTTCATATTAGGTGTACATTATTTTGAAACAAATCATAACATATAATACAAAGGAAAAGGTAATGATTAATTGAACAAACGTTTGTAAATTAATTGGTAAATATCTCATTTTCTTAGTGAAAAATTGTAGTGAATAAGAGTAAATTTCTGGAATTTATAGTGTTATTTTTATTCCTACTAGGACTGTTAGTTCTTATACTTTGAAGTACATAGATTGCATTTCATCACATTGAAGGCGCTAGAGAAAAATAAAAATGAGCTTTGTTTTGAGTGATTATAGCCTACTACGAAATAAAAATATTTTTATTCCCCAATTTTAAGAAAACCTAACGATACGCCGATTCTTAAGAGAGAAGATGCAATGACCATCTGGAAATAATTTATATTTATTGTACATAATCTTGTTTGCACTTTGGGAGTGATATTTTTATTTACCCAATTTCTTGTTTCAATATATTCCTCCCAGTTTACTTTATACGATTTACTAATATAACATTAACAGAAGTAAAATTTATAACTTAATTTATAGTAGGTTTATACCTATTAATTGAATTATATTATAATCCACTTATTTTGGGGATTCTCGCTTTATTCGAGTCTCAACGAAATACAGTTTTATTTGAGATGTCTGCTTACATTATGTTCAGAGGCCATTTTATGATTGAAATATCTGACAAATTATTTTGTTTCGCTTTATATAATCCTCAACCCCTCTGATAAGGGTAAATAAATAGCGGTCTTAATAAAAACAAATGTTTAAACTCATAACTTTCTTAGTATACCCATCAAGACATTAATTGGTATTTAACAACGAAATAATGAACTTCTTTAGTTTCAAATGAGGAACATAAAACATAAAAGTTTTATCGATTTCTCCCAATAAGTTGATTAGGTTTTATTGAAAAATTACAAAATATAGATGACGTTTTTAACAATGAGATTGAATATGCACTTAATCATATGGTAAGATGCAGCAGTTTGGTTAACCCAATGATGGGAAAAAGGATTTCCTTATTCTACGTTAACAGGAAGATATATACTACTTTGATGCCATTATGTCATAACTCTCCTTAATACAGAAGTGATAGGGCTACAGTCACTATACCTTAATACGGAGTACGTCTATCTAAACCTCCCTAGGCACGTGACGCCATGACCATTCCTTAAATGTCAGTGTTATGACCTTACCTCTCACTTACGCAGAGTTACAGAGGCTACTCGATCCTTATATCCCCATAAGAATTCCCTGTTAAGTATGCGACCCTGTCACACCCGATGCCATGACCATTTCTTATTTCTTGGACTAGGAAGATAGTTCTGTTTAAGGGATGATTGACATGGATCATCCCAAACCCCCTTTCACAGGGCTGAATATAAACAAAAATTCTCTGAAAGGCGTTTCCCTTCAACGAAATGCAATATCAATTAATTTCTTGGACTCCTGGAATCGAAAAGGTTTTATTAAAAACGTTTGTGAATAAAATTAACATAAAATAATTTGGTGCAAAGAAACTACCCGGTTAAGACTAAAAGCGGTTTTCAATAATTTCTGTAACTTATAAGTCTTTCAGGCTCTGTATGAGCATGTCATCTTCAATACATTTTCTTTCTGAACCTTGTAGAGTGTCTTATTTTTATTTTGAATATCATAAGTACCTGTCAATCCTAGAATTGTCCCACTCCCCACTGACGCGTTTCGGAGCACCTCCATCAGTCAGAATTTTTATGAACGCTGCTCTACTATGAATTCTGAATGATGGAGGTGCTCCGAAACGCGTCAGTGGGGAGTGGGACAATGGTAGGATTGGCAAATAATTATGATACTCAAAATAAAAATAAGGATGTAAATCCTAGCGGAAAAGTAAAAAATTATCAAAAGTATTTGTAGAGTGCCTTGCCCTCATTTCGCCGAAACTAAACCATGATTTGATTTAAATCTAAACTAAATACTCTTCATCTGTATCTTCAATATATTCATTTATATCTAAATCTATATTTTTAAATTCACAAAAAAATAATAATTTTAAATTCACTAAAATAAAACTGTTATTTTTTGTAATCTTTTATTAGTGTTGCTCACGTCAAAAATAGACGTTGCAATACAAAACTAAACTAAATAAACATTTTACGATCATAAAATTGGACGCAAACGAAATCCCAGATGTCAAAAAATTTTAAAAATAATTACAAACGCTGCCAATGTTCAAAATCGTAAAACTTAATTTTAAAATAATAACTTTAAAAATATAAAAGTCTTATAAAACTTAAAATTATTTCAGACATATACCCATAAAATGAATTTTTCATATATTTTCCTTTTTTCATGTTATTTTTCACGCAATGAATGGTGGTAGCTGAACATCGTCACGTTGGCAAAAGTGTTGATGCTGGCGCCTGCGCGTTGCATCTCTTGCTTGTTTAGTAGTGCGACCTTGCAACAACCTTGTCAAAGTTTCGACTAAAAGTCGGTACTAGTCTTGTAAGAGTTGTAGGCCGGTTATCGTGAAAGGATAGGTCAATCGGGGCCACCAAACTTTATTGGCTTAAAATAAACAGGTTAGTTTGTAAAAACATCTGTTTTGTTATAATTGTCAGCTGTGGTGTGAAGTCATGCTATGCTATTGTAACCTGTAAATGTTGTTTATGTTTGTTATTTTGTAGTGTAGGATACAATTTCAAATTAATTCTATTTAAACAAAAATGCAAATAAAATATGACTGAAATTACAAATGTAGATGTCTGTTCTTTGAACAATTAATTGAATGATTGACAGTCAACCATCTGCCGAAAATACTAAAAATACGGATTACCTCAAGTTTAAAATTAGATTTACTTTAGTAAACATTATCTCTGACAGGTGCCATTATAATTTAAGTGTAAGGTTTGTATTGAAAATTGCGTTGTTAACATATCTATGCTTGCAACACATTGTCATAGGTTAGTGTTAGAAGCCGGTTATTTGATGAACACGTGGGGAATATTGTAGGTGATTTCCTTTTTTATCCTAGAATAAAGCAACACGTACGTTCTTGTATGGTAACTTAAAACTAAGTTAAGGTGTAACTTTGTAAGAAGAGAGTGTTTAAGATACTTTGCTTTCTAATAATCCGTTTTTAAAGTAACGAAAGTTAGCTTATAGAAAATCGGACAAAGTTTATAAAATAACCAGATGTGGAAAAACAGAGATTGTGGTTTTTCTGATTTAATTTTAAAACCAATCTTTCTGATCCTCTATTTACATTTATTCTGCCGTAAGTTTACAGTACACAACAAATACCAGGATACATAACGCTAACTAATCAAATTTATTAAACCTTTTGTTTCATATTTTCATTTTCTTTAGAATTAAAAACCTCAAATGAATTATAAATTACTTAATTTCTATATAAAACAATCTTTGCCATGAAATTTTGTAGATCCTTGAGGTCATGAAATTATTCAGCCTCACACTCTAGATATTAAAAATTTAATTTTAATTAAGCCTATAAATTTTGACTCTTCTTAAATTCCTTCTTCTCTATTTAAACTATCCGATACGATAAATTAAAATATACAGTCCATTTAAATTGTTCTGAAACAGGTATTAATTTTTTTGAAATGGTTCCTAAATTGATGAGAGATACTGCAGAGGTTTTTCGTAGAATATTCGATGCTATTTTACGAGTACATTCAGTTTGAACTTGGATTTTCTTTTCTAAACAAATATAGATTTTTTTTATTTTTTAAACGTTTGTGTGAAAATACTACAGGTTTACAAAATGTGATGCAATACTAAAAATATCTTGAAATTACTATATTTGTGAGATACAGAGATCCCCATTGTAATACCTTGGGTTTAAAGTAAATGTTATTAAAACAATTTCATTATAAATTATACAATAAACATTTCATTTATTAAATAGTTATGTTATTTAAAATTTTCTACTTTTTTTGTTCCTTTGAGTCAAAAGACGTTTATCGAGATATCTATTCCTTATATCCAAGAAAAGAGACCTAGGTAGATAGGGAGACTGTCGATGAGCCTAAGAGAGACATGGCATTCTTCCGGTCGGGACTATGGTGATTATTGTTGATCACGTACACACGTTATATCCTTGAGATACACTAACTCACTTTCGAGGTTTTGGGGATGTATTTACTCGTTACATTCCCGTGAAGGAAGAGGGACAAGGTGTATAGGCGGATTATCGGTGAGACTAAGAGAGACATGGTGTCCTCCGGTGTGGACTATGGTGATGGTTGTTTATCAAATACACACGTTGGATCCTTGAGATACACTCACTCACTATCGGGATCTTGGGGATTTATTTACTCCTTACATCCTCGTGAAGGAAGAGGGACAAGGTAGGTAGGCGGATTGTTGGTGAGTATAAGAGAGACATGGCGTCCTCCGGCGTGAACTATGGTGATGATTGTTTATCAAATACACACGTTACATCCTTCAGATACACTTATTCACCATTGGGATCTTGGGGATTTATTTACTCCTTACATTCCCGTGAAAGAAGAGGGTCAAGGTAAGTAGGCGGAATGTCGATGAACCTAAGAGAGACATGCGTTCTTCCGGTCTGGACTATGGTGATGTATGTTGACCTCATACTCACGTTATGTCCTTGAGATACACTCACTCAATATCGGTGTCTTGGGGATGTATTTACTCTTTACATCCCCGTGAAAGAAGTGGGTCAAGGTAAGTAGGCGGAATGTCGATGAACCTAAGAGAGACATGCGTTCTTCCGGTCTGGACTATGGTGATGTATGTTGACCTCATACTCACGTTATGTCCTTGAGATACACTCACTCAATATCGGTGTCTTGGGGATGTATTTACTCCTTACATTCCCGTGAAAGAAGTGGGTCAAGGTAAGTAGGCGGAATGTCGATGAACCTAAGAGAGACATGCGTTCTTCCGGTCTGGACTATGGTGATGTATGTTGACCTCATACTCACGTTATGTCCTTGAGATACACTCACTCAATATCGGTGTCTTGGGGATGTATTTACTCTTTACATCCCCGTGAAAGAAGTGGGTCAAGGTAAGTAGGCGGAATGTCGATGAACCTAAGAGAGACATGCGTTCTTCCGGTCTGGACTATGGTGATGTATGTTGACCTCATACTCACGTTATGTCCTTGAGATACACTCACTCAATATCGGTGTCTTGGGGATGTATTTACTCCTTACATTCCCGTGAAAGAAGTGGGTCAAGGTAAGTAGGCGGAATGTCGATGAACCTAAGAGAGACATGCGTTCTTCCGGTCTGGACTATGGTGATGTATGTTGACCTCATACTCACGTTATGTCCTTGAGATACACTCACTCAATATCGGTGTCTTGGGGATGTATTTACTCTTTACATCCCCGTGAAAGAAGTGGGTCAAGGTAAGTAGGCGGAATGTCGATGAACCTAAGAGAGACATGCGTTCTTCCGGTCTGGACTATGGTGATGTATGTTGACCTCATACTCACGTTATGTCCTTGAGATACACTCACTCAATATCGGTGTCTTGGGGATGTATTTACTCTTTACATCCCCGTGAAAGAAGTGGGTCAAGGTAAGTAGGCGGAATGTCGATGAACCTAAGAGAGACATGCGTTCTTCCGGTCTGGACTATGGTGATGTATGTTGACCTCATACTCACGTTATGTCCTTGAGATACACTCACTCAATATCGGTGTCTTGGGGATGTATTTACTCTTTACATCCCCGTGAAAGAAGTGGGTCAAGGTAAGTAGGCGGAATGTCGATGAACCTAAGAGAGACATGCGTTCTTCCGGTCTGGACTATGGTGATGTATGTTGACCTCATACTCACGTTATGTCCTTGAGATACACTCACTCAATATCGGTGTCTTGGGGATGTATTTACTCTTTACATCCCCGTGAAAGAAGTGGGTCAAGGTAAGTAGGCGGAATGTCGATGAACCTAAGAGAGACATGCGTTCTTCCGGTCTGGACTATGGTGATGTATGTTGACCTCATACTCACGTTATGTCCTTGAGATACACTCACTCAATATCGGTGTCTTGGGGATGTATTTACTCTTTACATCCCCGTGAAAGAAGTGGGTCAAGGTAAGTAGGCGGAATGTCGATGAACCTAAGAGAGACATGCGTTCTTCCGGTCTGGACTATGGTGATGTATGTTGACCTCATACTCACGTTATGTCCTTGAGATACACTCACTCAATATCGGTGTCTTGGGGATGTATTTACTCTTTACATCCCCGTGAAAGAAGTGGGTCAAGGTAAGTAGGCGGAATGTCGATGAACCTAAGAGAGACATGCGTTCTTCCGGTCTGGACTATGGTGATGTATGTTGACCTCATACTCACGTTATGTCCTTGAGATACACTCACTCAATATCGGTGTCTTGGGGATATATTTACTCTTTACATCCCCGTGAAAGAAAAGAGACCGGAGTAGGTGGGTGGATATCGGTGAATCTAAGGGAGACATGCGCTCATCTGGTCTGGAATATGGTGATGTATGTTGACCTCATACTCACGTTATGTCCTTGAGATACACTCACTCAATATCGGTGTCTTGGGGATATATTTACTCTTTACATCCCCGTGAAAGAAAAGAGACCGGAGTAGGTGGGTGGATATCGGTGAATCTAAGGGAGACATGCGCTCATCTGGTCTGGAATATGGTGATGATTGTTGATCACATATACACGTTATGTCCTTTGGGATCCATTCACTCAGTATCGGGGTCTTGAGGATGTATTTACTCCTTACATCCCCGTGAAGGAAGAGGGACAAGGTAGGTAGGCGGAATGCCGATGGGCCTAAGGGAGACCTGGCGGTCCCTTGGTCTGGAAATGGTAAAAGGTCCTTGATCACAAACACGTTCGAACTTGAGATACACTTACTCTTTATCAGGATAGAATGAAAATTTCTACTTGTTACTTCGACGTGATGAAAGAGAAGTAAGGAGATATATGCAGAATAAAAGTAGGATTATGAGAGGGACAAGAAGCTGCCTTAGTATTTAGAGTATTGGAGAACATCATTCTCACGACATTGGGAGGATCACTTACACGAAGTAGATAACAAATTATCTGTTGTTTAGTTTGTCACTTCATTCCATGAGTTCCTCTTCATATTCTAATAAACTACGAAAAGAGGATTTTATAGGCTGATCGCTTTGTAACTACAAAAATCCTAGTTTTTGTAATTTGAGAAGGTATTTCTATGCACTGTTTAAATTTTTTACAATTGCGAAAAATAAATACACACCTCAATTTATGACAAGATTTACAACTACCGATCATCTGCCGTTCGTAGATCATTGTTTATATTTTTATCTAACAGTTTCAATTTCTGAATTTCCTGACAACTTTTCATAATTACAGTAGCCTAATCAGATTTGTAGGATCCTCCAATCGATTATTTTGAGCTATGTTGAGCAATACATTAGGAAAGACGGAAATTCCACTTAATTGAATCACTCATATTAGAGTTAACTTTCCTTAAAATACGAGAATAATACAGGCTACATTGTAAGTAATGTTTCGTAAGAATTTCACTTGCTGTTTCTAAATATATCGAAACAAGCCAGACGTAGTGCAAACTTAAAGGTCGGCGGAAATAAGGCAACAATACATCTGGAGAGACATGTTTGGAATACAAGTGTAAATTAGATTAGCACGAAAACCAATATGCATGGATGCAATTAATATCCATGCTTTAAGTAACGTGCTGTTTATTCAGGATATTTTTAAAGTGTGGTTTTAAAGCCTCTGCTTTCTGAATTACTGGTTAAAAGATAATAAACACACACCCACCCACACAGACACAGACACAGACACACACACACACACACACACACACACACACACACACACACACACACACACACACACACACACACACACACACACACACACACACACACACACACACTCACACACACACAAAGCGCGCACACTCCCACTCACTCACATAATATACAAATATTTATGTGTTGAGGAAAATATTTTTAAAAAATTCGTTTGAGTTTCATAAAAATCCTTTCACTTGTTTGCTATTGTTGCAATAAAATTAATTATATTTCCAATGAGTAATTTGTCTGGAAGTTATTCCTATAATTATTAAATGTATCAAATCAAATGCTATTGTTGCAAATTACTAAAAATTAGTTCCGCTTAAAAAAAAGTTTGGGAGCAATTGTTAAAATTATTAAATATCAAATGAAATGCCATTGTTGCTAAAGTACTTAAAATTAGTTCCGTTTCCAAAGAGTATTTTGGTTAGAAACTACTTTTATAATTAGTAAGTGATAAGATGTTACAAAATTACTAAACATTAGTCCCACCTTAAATAAATAATTTGTTTAGAAGCAATTGTTAAAATTATTAAATATCAAATGAAATGCCATTGTTGCTAAAGTACTTAAAATTAGTTCCGTTTCCAAAGAGTATTTTGGTTAGAAACTACTTTTATAATTAGTAAGTGATAAGATGTTACAAAATTACTAAACATTAGTCCCACCTTAAATAAATAATTTGTTTAGAAGCAATTGTTAAAATTATTAAATATCAAATGAAATGCCATTGTTGCTAAAGTACTTAAAATTAGTTCCGTTTCCAAAGAGTATTTTGGTTAGAAACTACTTTTATAATTAGTAAATGATAAGATGTTACAAAATTACTAAACATTAGTCCCACCTTAAATAAATAATTTGTTTAGAAGCAATTGTTATAATTATTAAATATCAGATGATTCGATATTGCTGTAAAACGATGTAACATTGCAATTTCAAAAAGTAATTAGTTTAGGGATTACTCTTATAGTAATAAATTATAATTATTGAATTTCTAATGACACGCTATTATTGCAAAGCTACTTAACATTAATACACTTCGAAACGAGTAATTTGTTTAGAAGTTACTCATATAAGTATTCACTGATAATTATTGAATTTAAAATGAAACGCAATTGTTGCAAAATGATTTCATATAATTCCACTTCATTGAGTAATTTGTTTAGAGGTTACTCTTGTTTGAACAGCTTTATGAATGAGAGTGTTGGTAGACAAGTGTATTGCCGATATATCAGAACTCTTAATTGTAAACACAATTAGAATTTGTTTTCCAAAATTGAACAAGCTCTCTACTTGTAATATAAGTTTTTAAATTTTGCAAAACAAGCTCCTGTGCTGTGATTAAGGGAGTCTATAAGCAGCAAGTCGTCCTTGAATGTAAGGTTATTTTAGGACAGAATATTTGGACACTATACAGGATCGAATTGTAGACGCCCTTTATATTAGTATAACTCAGGTCCAATCAGTGTTTGAGTTTAGTGGACACTTAAAACTCACTGAACTCGTAAAGTCTACAAATCACTGGTTAAAGATGTTAAGGTATTTATTCTAACATTTATAGATAACTCCTTCTTTTCGAAACTGTATACCTCGTTAAATGTCTCGATACAGTGCTGTGCCTATACCATATGTAGAAGTTCTGGATCAGCTGAAGAGGATCGACTGATAGCATGAAGATATACCCAGGAAGAACTTTATTTTAAAGTAATAGTTTTAAAATTACCGTTTTTTTCAGTACAAATATTAACTAAAAATATAAATTATAAACAATAATCTTTAAAAAAATAATAATTTTTAGAAATCTGTATTTTATTTGGAATTATTCAATTTTAAAATAATAATAGGAAAAAAATAATTTTATCAGTAGACTGTTTAAAAATAGAAAAAAACTGCAGTATTTTCTAGTATTAACCAATCAATACTAATTGCTACCAAAAAGCAAAAGAAGACCTAAATTAGATATACTATTATGGTTAAAGAATTGTTTTTAAAAAGTTTCATTTCAACTCATATAAAGATACTTCTTTCAATCTATGTTCAACTCGCAATTATATACGAATAATAAATAAAAAAACTGCAAAATACAATACTAAAACTGTACACAAACGTACTCCCTATCAATCTTCCAGCCCACACAAACCAACAACAACGTACACCAGTAGCGAAACCAGAATTCCTTTTTGGGGTTTAAAATTTCGAGGGGACTAGGAGCTAATTCATACGAGTTATTTTATGTCATTATAATGCTTCAAATTAAAAACAGATTGACAAAGTCAATATAGATTGATAAATTTCTTTCTAATTTAAATACATTCTAAACTTTATACAGTATATTTTAAGTTCACATTTTCTAAACGGGAATTCAATAAAAAAAAATTTAGCCAATGAAAAGTCTTTGAAAGTTTGTTAGAACTCATAGAAATATACCATAGCTAGTTCATTTATAGAAGCTTTAAAAACGTCCAGTTTGTAAAGTATGTAACCAAAATCAAGCTAAATCAAGCTACGCTCATAAACTTTTGTTGATGCTGAAATTGAATACCCGTGATTATTAATAGATTTAAGTTTAATTCCCAACCATTTCAAATTAAACGTATCTTGAAATTACAACTTTGAAATTTTATTATGGGAGAGTATAATAAAAATATGAAATTTATTTCCAAACGAAAAATATAAAATCATTTTTAGCCTTTAATATATTAAGAAACCTTTTAATTATTTAGAGGGTTAACCCCAAAACCTCATACTGAAATACATTAATGGTTTTAAGAATTACAGTAAACTAAAACAATTCCCTGGATTCGAGTATTTTACGACATGAGTAATACAAGAATACAATTCCAAAGAAATATACGAAACATCTACTGGCTTTGAATAAACCATAAAAATGTTAAAAGCAATTTCATTTTCTTAAATACAGTTTTACCTCAGTTTTTCTCTCAGACTATAATTGCGTTAAATTCCTTGGAATTAAAAAAATTAGAAAGTTGAAATAAAATTTTAATCAAATATTTTAAACTTATTTCACTGATTGTTAAATTACGTAAAATAGATAATTTTACGTTCTCACTATATACAAAATATCTAAACTGTTAAAAAAGTGAAAACCCCGAGTTTTGTTGCTTAACAATACCTCACTACTGAAAATATTTACAATTTTGTAAACAGTTTTGAACATGGCTTAAATGTTCTAAAAAATATCAGATCGCTCTTAAACTTATCAAATCATTTTAAAAACACGTAGAAGCCTCTCTTTAAGAGCCAGTAAGGTTAAATTATCTTTTAGACGTTACAAAACTGTTTCACAACTAAGGACAAGTAGACATTTCATAGAGTTTAATGTAACAGGGAAAATCTAAATATTCTACAAGCCACATACACTAAAACATAGCTTTAGACTATGTAAGCAAACATGGTTCGCAAAGCCTTTTATATTATATATTGGTCCTACAGCTGTCACGACACTGTCGTGTGTCACGAGAAATGTATTTCCTATTGTTAACGCCAAACCGATAATGTTAACTAAAATACGCGACCGTCTATAGAACGAAACTTGTAATACATACCATCTTAGCTACATGCTTCTGCAATTACAGATGACATTTTCTACAAACCACTATTTATATTACACTATCTAATAGTAACTCAAATGGGTAAAATGAAGTTTCGTGATATTGCTTACAAGGGAAACATGCGATTATATTTTAACTACACAGTTTTCGATCATTTTATAAATTTGACGCTTAATGTGGATTATTTAAATAACTCAGTAGCAACGAAACTAATGTTTAATCTGTACATTAATAAGTGTAATGTTAGAGCCAGTAGATAACTTACTCATCGCCTTTACAGCAGCTGGAACATATTTCCGTGTGTTTTCAAGTGGATTTGTTAATTCACCTGTAATTACCGAAGATATACTGTTACAAGATTTTGGAAGGGCTTTTAAGACTTGGCGTTCTGAAAACTTGATCTTTAAAACCCATCATTCCAAGCATTTTCTCATTGACATATTGCACCTGGTTATAAAATTATTAAGTCCAGACAATCATAGCCAACAATTTTATTATTTTGTGTTTTACATTGAAGGTGACAAAATCACGATGGCTGTCATCGTTCACGAAGGAAAGGGTTGTAAGTATGAGTAGGGTTAAAGTAGGGACATAAAGTCTCTCGGTAGGGATGCGAGTGTTTCTTGGCATCAATTGTGCTGGATTACGTATCTAAAGCAGACCTATTCTCTTTTGGGGCGTAAATATATATCTATCATTTACACTCCTGAGTTACAAGGATAGGAAACGATTAGACTAAAGAAATTGCATGAGGATTTCCTGGTAGTGAGGTTAGAGTGATATTATGACATGGGAAGGTGCGTTATCCTAGGTTATGTATTTGGAAACCATTGACACTTAAGACTAAAGGAACGGTAGCATAACAACAGCTTTTACTAACTACATGTTTTTGGAGTTTTTACCTTCTTAATTCTTCTAAAGAGATTGTTGAATGACCATAAGTGACTGCAAAAACGCAGATGCTCTAAGGGCAAACAATGTAATTTTTTTTATAACCATCTTTAAATGTTATCAAATAGTTTTTCCATAAGGAATATACTATTAAATCTTAAGTAGTCTGGACTCGAAAGTGTATATTGTATTGTGTGTGAGTGCGTATGTGTGTGTGTGTGTGTGTGTGTGTGTGTGTGTGTGTGTGTGTGTGTGTGTGTGTGTGTGTGTGTGTGTGTGTGTGTGTGTGTGTGTGTGTGTGTGTGTGTGTGTGTGTGTGTGTGTGTGTGTGTGTGTGTGTGTGTGTGTGTGTGTGTGTGTGTGTGTGTGTGTGTGTGTGTGTGTGTGTGTGTGTGTGTGTGTGTGTGTGTGTGTGTGTGTGTGTGTGTGTGTGTGTGTGCTTCCTTGGTGAACGCATATAACAAATACTGAACGATTGAAAGAGGAGAAGAGAAGGAAAAGTAAATTTGGAATATAATTCTTATCAAAAGAGGTTACAAAAAAGAAACCTGGGATTATTACTGTTTTTCATACTTTTGACACAATGCCAGACATGTTGAGGAAGTCAGAATGCAATTAGGCTATCTCGTATACGAGTGATAAGACCAGTTAGTGTGTACATTTGTTTTGATCCTTAAAAAAACATATATTTCGAAACAAATTAACGTTATAAAATAATAAAAACATAGACAAACCTTTGTTAGAAAAAATGTATGGTGTTTTTAAATGGTACAATCTCGTTATATTTGTTTCTTAGAAACATTTCCTAATAAATATGATTTTATTTGATTTAATATAAGGAACCTGTTAGTATTTATTGTTGTTCCATTTAAACAATGTACTACCTTAACAGTGTTCATTCTTTTGGTGGAATAATAATTTTGAAAATTTAATAATAATATTTTGGCATAGTTTTAAAATAGAACATTATAAAAAAAAAATAAAAACAGGAATATATGGTGAAGAATAGGACTAGAAAAGATAATCCAGAAGCATCTGGCTTGTCTTGTGGCATTGCTGCTCGGCGCTCACCGTAAAATGTGTGTCCAATGTGCGTGAAATTAAGTAAGCCTACGCCTTTGATACTTGCGCCTATTCCTAACAGCATTGTTATTATAATTTATTGTTTACGTATTGCCAATATGGAAATGGTTTAAATATTCTTGAAATATGTTTGGTGTAATTTGCTTAAGCTATCTTTATTCAATTGTAAATTATTTTTTTAGATTTTGTACTCGGGTAAATATATTTGCTCTGAAAATTAGAAACAGCAAAAATAGATTATAATTTAAAGTTAATTAGAGCCTAACTAGTGAGATCTATTCACAAACTTAAATATTATAACCGTAAACTTTCACCATACTGTAGTAGCCAAGCACTGAGGAAGGTGACATCGTCACCGAAACTAGTCTGATTCTTTTATAAACTAGTGTGTTTATCTAATTAAACTAATGGGTGGGAAGATTTGGAATTTACTGTTTTGATTTTTAGATCCCAATAGTTTTAGAATTTCTGTCAGAGGTTAATGTCTGAGTGGGTAGTGAGTAAAGGTGGCAGTTAGCCAGAAAAGGAGGTAGTTTGTGTGCTACAAAGGGGTAGGAGTAGTCTACCCCCGACAGCCTATATGGGAGCAGAACGTTATTGGTATAGGTCTAGAATAAATCATGGCATGATTGCAGGACGTTGTATTCACTGGATGGAAGACGAAGGTGTTGTAGAGCTAGGGGGCAAAATATTTATAAGTGAGAGGGTCAGGATGACTGACGACCTTTTTTTTGTCCCCTTACAATTTGTAGTGTAGGTATGCTTAAATTGTAGCATACAGTGAAAAAAATTTATCTCAACGATTTTTTAATGGGCATCGAAATTAATTAAGACATGTATTAATTTAAAGCATAATACATGCGTTGACGAATGAACCAGATGAATGAATAGAGGTACAAAGATCTTACAGACTAAACGCGCTAGTGGGAAGCAAAACATACAGAGAAACCTTGAGTAATGAGTGGTAAAGGGAATCTTAACACCTTGGTTACAGTTCGTTCTCATTACTCGTTTGTCAAATTCCCTGCAGAACTTCAAAATTTATTTGGCATTAATTAACATCCAGCAAAATCATTCGTTAAAAAAATGTAATTTCGTGAGAAACCATTTAATTGTTATAAGTTTAAAATTTCATTACGAATCTTGAGAAGATAGAGGTGTTTGGCTTTGCGAAGAAATAGTTTCAAAGTAGTGCCTAATAAAGTTTCGATTATTTATGTAAATCGATTTATGTAAAATAATTTAATATGTAAAATATATTTATGCAATCGATTAGTTATGTATCTTACGTGTAGTGAGGATAGGGAAACATTTTCAAGGTATGTGTTGGATTGTGTAAAAATTGTTCTAGATTCATTTTGTTTTTCTTAATTATATATATATATATATATATATATATATATAAAGTTAATATATTACTATTGTAAGTAATTTTAACCACCATTAAGTGCAATAATTTTACCTTGAGTGATGAGGCACCTTTCGGTCACTTGACCATTGTCGAATCACTGATATTTTTCTGCTGTAGATGTTCGGTCCGTGATATTGGTATTTGTTGACGTTACACGCACTTTCTCTTGATCTGTGTGTATGATGTTTTTATATAGTATGTCTTCTGTATATGTTGTTTGTAGATTCATTAAATTGTTGTGTATGTTTTTATAAATGTGGTATTTTTCTAGTGAGTTTAGTTCTATTGGGTTATTATTTATTTTAAGTATGGTTAGGTTATTTTCGTAATTTGTTATTTCATGTTTATGTGATATTAGGTGTGCTGCAACATTTGATACTTTTGAATTTTTGTTTTTGAATGCTCTATAATGTTCTTCAAATCTTATTTTAAATGATCTGGTTGTTTTTCCTATGTAAAAAGCGTTACAGTTGTTGCATGTAATTTTGTAAATTCCTGCTAGGTTATGTTTTTCTGAATTTGTTTTGTGGTTTGTGTTATTAAGATATTTTATTATTTTGTTGTTTGGTTTGTATGTTGGAGTGTAGTATTCTTTGTTGTATATATTTGTTATTTTTCTATTTTGTTATTGGTGTATTTATATTTTAGGTAGATTTTTTATTTTCATTATTTTTGTGTTTCGGTTGTAGTGTTGTGTTGAGGTTAGGTTTTTTTGTGAATTTATTGAATATATTTTTTATAATGTGTTTGTTGTATCCATTATCTATTGCTATTTTTGTAATGTTATCTAATTCTTCATTTAATTTTTGTTTGTTATTCTGTGTGTATTTTATTGCTTTATTTATCATGTTACTGTAAGTGTTAATTTTGTGTGTCCAGGGGTGGTTAGATTTGTAGTGTATTGTGGTGTTGTTGGAAGTAGGTTTCCTGTATACTGTAGTTTCTATTTTATTATCATTTATATTTAAAGTAATGTCGAGATAGTTGATTGTTCGATTTGTTTCTGTTTCAACGGTGAATTGTATGTTTTCGTTGTATGTATTTAGTTTGTTTAATATTATGATGTGTTCGTTGTGAATGGTAGGTTGGTATATTACAAGTATATCGTCTACATACCTTGTCCATAGTGAAATATTGTGTGTGTTTAGTATAGGTTTAATTATTATTTGTTCAAAGTGTTGTAAATATATTTCTGACATGACAGATGATATGGGTGAACCCATGGGGAGTCCAGTTGTTTGTTTATAATATTTATTGTTAAATTGGAAGTAATTTTGGTTACATATGTGTTTGGTTAGCGTAATGATACTATCTATTATGTTTCTTTTTTCGTTATTGTGTATTAGTTTGTTTTTATTATTTCTATGGTTTCTTCTATTGGGATACTAGGGTACATGTTAGTTATGTCATAACTTATTATTTTTGTGTTGCTGTTTGTTTTTATCGTTTGTATTTTATTAATTAATTCGTATTCATTTTTTATATTGTATGTGTTGTTGATATGTATTTTAGATCTTATGATTTTGTCTAGTATTTTTGCGATTATGTAAGATGGTGCTGTTGTGAAATTTATTAGTGGTCTAAATGGTGTGTTGGGTTTGTGGATTTTAGGTATCCCTGATAATATTGGTGCACATGGTTTGAATGGGTATAGTCTTGTGTGGTATTTTAATTTATTGTTATAGTTTAGGGTATTTCGGTGAGTGACTATTAAGTTTGTTATTGTAATAAGGTATTTGCTAGTTGGGTCTGGGATTTGTTCGTATTTATTTTCTTTTATGTAGTTAGTCATTGAATCGATGTATTTTCTATTATTACTGGTGTATTTGTTTTATCTGATTTTAATATTAAGTAGTCGTTGTTTTCTAGTTTTTCTCTGAGTTTTATAATTTCTTTTTTATTTATATATTGTTCCGTTTTTTTGTTTTTTTCCGTTTTTATTAGGTTAATTTTATTATTAATATTGTTTCTTATGTGTTCAGTATTTTGGTGGGTAATTTTGTGGATGTTAGATTCTGTCAACTATTTGGATTTTTATTATTCGTTTTTTGTTGAAATTAGGTAGGTTATATTTGAAGGAATTTGTTATTATTATTTTTTCTTTTTCAGTAAATTGTGTTTTAGTTAAGTTTATGAATTTATTGTTGTTAGAGGTGTGGATTGGTTCTAGGTTATTTTTTAGGTAATGTTGTTATTTTGATGTGTGGATTGGTTCTAGGCAATTTTTTAGGTTATGTTGTTGTTTTGATAAATTTTCGATTTTTCTGTTTTGTCTGTTTATTGTGTTTGTTTTATGTTTTATTATAATTTGTTGTGTTTTTTCGTGAATAATAGGTGTGAGAGTATCAAAAGTTTTCATTATTTCCAAATTGGTAGTGTATAGTTGTAAATTGATTTGGCTTTTTTTATGGTAGGCAGATTTAATGTTTTGTTTAATTATGTGTGATTCTGCTATTTTTGTTGCTTTATTGATAATAGTGTTTTGTTTATTTTTTAAGTGTAATTTAGCGTATTTTGGTGTTATATTAAGTGTTAAGCATTTTTTATTAAACTGTATTTTGTTGATGCAATAAATACATACAACGAAAACATACAATTCACCGTTGAAACAGAAACAAATAGAACAATCAACTATCTCGACATTACTTTAAATATAAATGATAATAAAATAGAAACTACAGTATACAAGAAACCTACTTCTAACAACACCACAATACACTACAAATCTAACCACCCCTGGACACACAAAATTAACACTTACAGTAACATGATAAATAAAGCAATAAAATACACACAGGATAACAAACAAAAATTAAATGAAGAATTAGATAACATTAGAAAAATAGCAATAGAAAATGGATACAACAAACACATTATAAAAAATATATACAATAAATTCACAAAAAAACCTAACCTCAACACAACACTACAACCGGAACACAAAAATAATGAAAATAAAAAAATCTACCTAAAATATAAATACACCAATAACAAAATTGAAAAAATAATAAATATATAAAACAAAGAATACTACACTCCAACATACAAACCAAACAACAAAATAATAAAATATCTTAATAACACAAACCACAAAACAAATTCAGAAAAACATAACCTAGCAGGAATTTACAAAATTACATGCAACAACTGTAACGCTTTTTACATAGGAAAAACAACCAGATCATTTAAAATAAGATTTGAAGAACATTATAGAGCATTCAAAAACAAAAATTCAAAAGTATCAAATGTTGCAGCACACCTAATTTCACATAAACAGAAATAACAAATTACGAAAATAACCTAACCATACTTGAAATAAATAATAACCCAATAGAACTAAACTCACTAGAAAAATACCACATTTATAAAAACATACACAACAATTTAATGAATCTACAAACAACATATACAGAAGACATACTATATAAAAACATCATACACACAGATCAAGAGAAAGTGCGTGTAACGTCAACAAATACCAATATCACGGACCGGACATCTACACCAGAAAAATATCAGTGATTCGACAATGGTCAAGTGACCGAAAGGTGCCTAATCACTCAAGGTAAAATCATTGCACTTAATGCTGGATAAAATTAATTACAATAGTAATATATTAACTTCATAAAGTCAGTGCAACGGAAAAAGAAGGATAACGTAAAATATCAAGAATATGAATATATATATATATATATATATATGTGTGTGTGTGTGTGTGTGTGTGTGTGTGTGTGTGTGTGTGTGTGTGTGTGTGTGTGTGTGTGTGTGTGTGTGTGTGTGTGTGTGTGTGTGTGTGTGTGTGTGTGTGTGTGTGTGTGTGTGTGTGTGTGTGTGTGTGTGTGTGTGTGTGTGTGTGTGTGTGTGTGTGTGTGTGTGTGTGTGTGTGTGTGTGTGTGTGTGTGTGTGTGTGTGTGTGTGTGTGTGTGTGTGTGTGTGTGTGTGTGTGTGTGTGTGTGTGTGTGTGTGTGTGTGTGTGTGTGTGTGTGTGTGTGTGTGTGTGTGTGTGTGTGTGTGTGTGTGTGTGTGTGTGTGTGTGTGTGTGTGTGTGTGTGTGTGTGTGTGTGTGTGTGTGTGTGTGTGTGTGTGTGTGTGTGTGTGTGTGTGTGTGTGTGTGTGTGTGTGTGTGTGTGTGTGTGTGTGTGTGTGTGTGTGTGTGTGTGTGTGTGTGTGTGTGTGTGTGTGTGTGTGTGTGTGTGTGTGTGTGTGTGTGTGTGTGTGTGTGTGTGTGTGTGTGTGTGTGTGTGTGTGTGTGTGTGTGTGTGTGTGTGTGTGTGTGTGTGTGTGTGTGTGTGTGTGTGTGTGTGTGTGTGTGTGTGTGTGTGTGTGTGTGTGTGTGTGTGTGTGTGTGTGTGTGTGTGTGTGTGTGTGTGTGTGTGTGTGTGTGTGTGTGTGTGTGTGTGTGTGTGTGTGTGTGTGTGTGTGTGTGTGTGTGTGTGTGTGTGTGTGTGTGTGTGTGTGTGTGTGTGTGTGTGTGTGTGTGTGTGTGTGTGTGTGTGTGTGTGTGTGTGTGTGTGTGTGTGTGTGTGTGTGTGTGTGTGTGTGTGTGTGTGTGTGTGTGTGTGTGTGTGTGTGTGTGTGTGTGTGTGTGTGTGTGTGTGTGTGTGTGTGTGTGTGTGTGTGTGTGTGTGTGTGTGTGTGTGTGTGTGTGTGTGTGTGTGTGTGTGTGTGTGTGTGTGTGTGTGTGTGTGTGTGTGTGTGTGTGTGTGTGTGTGTGTGTGTGTGTGTGTGTGTGTGTGTGTGTGTGTGTGTGTGTGTGTGTGTGTGTGTGTGTGTGTGTGTGTGTGTGTGTGTGTGTGTGTGTGTGTGTGTGTGTGTGTGTGTGTGTGTGTGTGTGTGTGTGTGTGTGTGTGTGTGTGTGTGTGTGTGTGTGTGTGTGTGTGTGTGTGTGTGTGTGTGTGTGTGTGTGTGTGTGTGTGTGTGTGTGTGTGTGTGTGTGTGTGTGTGTGTGTGTGTGTGTGTGTGTGTGTGTGTGTGTGTGTGTGTGTGTGTGTGTGTGTGTGTGTGTGTGTGTGCATTTAAATAATTTAAAATTTAATCTCCTTTATAACTGTGAAACGAGTTTATTTTAGAATGCAACCCTGTCTGCCCTTTAAGTGAAAATGTGAATATTTGGTATCAACTTTCTGAGTCGCTTTATGAAAGTCAGTATTTTTCAATGGAACAATTATATCGCTACACTGTAGGAGTTGTTGGTAAAATTTAATAGAAACTAATTAAATAATTTAAATTTATTTTCGGATACTTGACGAGAGGTTACAAGTTTTATATTAGTATTACTCCTTGGCAACGCGTATTACATCATTAAATATGTTCTTACCTCAGTTAATAGTCACAGGTTATGTGACAACTCAGTGTTTTTCCTTATTGTTTTCAAGTTATTATGCAATGTATAGGACTTTAAAAAACTGCAAATACTTTGTTTTAACGCAGATTAACTAGGGAACTAACATCATGGCTTATAGAACGTGAAGGTGTAATGCTGACTTAATAAAAACCCTTTTATTTTGATCTACGTCACCTGGATACAGTTGAAATTGTCCACCTTCACGTAATCCTTCCAAGCTACGAGCTTTTCCTCTTGTCTCCCACCTTGACCACATAACCAGCTTCCTTTAGAATCGGTATTTAAGTCACATAGTGTTCAATATCAAATAGTTATGTGCAGTTAATGATCTTATATACCTCAGAATTCTTAAGGCGGAATATTCTTACTATCGGACATTTCCAGCCTGACACTCTTTTAGATTGTGAGTATGGCAGACTCTGAATCACTACTGGAAGGAACATTGTATTTAATATTTTCGTTTTCGGTAAAACACAGAATTTTCTAAATAAATCACAACTAGCCATAATGCGCATCATAAAGAATAGCGTGCAGATAGTGATGGGTTGGATTGTGACGACGCGACATACCTGCTACCTAGCGTCCGTGAATTCCGTGCCCAGTGAGCGTGAAGTTACACAGTGTAAACTGACGGTAAATAATTTAAATACCTTAATTATGTATAAGGTAGACATAACTGATGAAGACGTATTAAATGATTTTTTTTAAAAACATTTCTTTGGAATTAACTGACGAACGTGCGGTTGCGTGTGAGCGTTTAAGCGTTTTTACAACAGGTTTTTTTAAATCATGTTACTGATTTACTAAACGGAATTAATTCCACTTGAATGAGGTTCATTCTTGATTAATTTACTAATTAAAAATTATAAAGGATTAAAAACTTATAAAATATTTTTATATTAAACAAAATAATACAATTTTCCTATTTCCTACTTATTCCAAACAAGACAAAAAAATTTTAAAAATCCACGCAAATTTAACAACGGCAGATTATAAATATAGGCATTAAATCTATTTATACTAATTTAATCCCGAAGAGTAATACGAAGCTTATCCATTAGTGTAAGAACCTGATATTTCCTAGTGTTTGCAGTTAGTTCCAACAGATATAGCACATCCGCAACGCGTCACCTAAAGAACGTATGATATCACTAGGAGAGAACAGATGTATGCAACACTCCCAGCCAACAGGCTCACTCAATATATCTATATCGATCGTAACAGAAACCTAAAATAATAAAACGCAATTTACAAAGGTACGTAAAACGCTATGATCCACTGATATAACAAATATCAGAAGGTTTAAGTACTTACCCTAACCCTACCTAACGATCACTATATTTTCCTGACATTTATATCACCTAGTAATTATAAATAATCGCTCTAGAACAAAAATAGTAATAAATAAATAAAAAGAAAAATAAATATTTTAATACGTACTAATTGTTATGATCACATTGCATTACTGTAAATAATACAAATCAGTGACTTAATACACTTAAGCAAATTATGAGTAAACACGTTATTTAACTGTTTTTAAAAACTTTTTCCTTGGGTTTACTGTGTTTCATACCTATAATTGTTTTTTGTTTTTATAAAAGTTAACCAAAATACAAGTATTTTGTTTTTCTTATCAGAAAAATTAGCCCACATTCTCCTGATCTTGTACACATTTTCAATCGTTAATATTTTATTTATCAAATCAAATTCAAACACGTTTTTCAAAACCTACAGTGGATGACAA
Source organism: Prosapia bicincta (assembly GCA_036971475.1). NCBI lineage: Eukaryota > Metazoa > Arthropoda > Insecta > Hemiptera > Cercopidae > Prosapia > Prosapia bicincta. The sequence continues at coordinate 106,959,210 of JBAIZL010000005.1, read as the reverse complement.
TTGATGTTAATACAGTTTTTTTCAAATGTTTATTAAGTAATTAAAATTTTAAAAATTTGGGGGGTCTAGTCGGATTTTAACTGAGTATCTTCGATTTCGAAGTTACACTTCGTGTTCACTTATCACTGAGCTTACTCTCACATAGGTAGAAATGTACTTCTCAAAGATGTATACGAATTTTTCTTTTGTTTCCATCTGGTTGTCGTGGAAAGCTCCATTGCACAACCTTAAATTGTTGCCATGGCTACCACTCAATACCATAAATAATACTCTAGGATTAACAATGAATAAACAAACAAACTGGATTGACGGTATCGAACGCCGCTTCACAAACGGACAATGCGAAAGGGAAGCGAAAAGAAACTACAAAATAATGAAAGTGACGAAAAGAAAATAAACCGTGTAAATAGTAACAAACAAAAATAATAATTGAACAGTATACATAGAAAGGAAATGAAAAATTGCAAGGAAATTCGCTTTCTATTTTGCCACTTAATATTATTATTCTGACATATTTATATACGTATTTATATTAATTGTAATTATAAAATAAAAAGAAACAAAAATAACATTTTTCTTTGTTGATTTAAGTAGAAATTGAGTTGAAATTTTTTTTTATTATTTCTCTAGTCAGCACTTTTAGACACATAGAAAGCAGGAACTCTAAGCAAACAGAGCTTGGTAATCTTGATTCTCTCTCAGATCTCAGTACTACGGTGATTAACGTCCCCATCTTAGTCATTAATATAATCAACTTTATTCCTTTTCAGTTCCTACCCACTAGATGCGGACATCCTGTTGTTGTGGATACCTTGGTAAAGTATCGGTGGATAATATTTGCACTCCGTAGCAACTAAAGAAACGAAGTATAGGAGCAAATTGCTAGAGTAATGAAGAACTTGGAAGAAGCAAACGACCTGACGAGAGCGGCACAGATTCCTGTACAAGAACAGCAAACTTCAGAACATCTGAAGAACTGCTACACGTATAGTTTCCCTATTAAGGTATTCCTTGAATAAACTTGACCAACAAGGAAATGTACGTGTAAAGGAATGGAAGCGAAAGCTTACAGTTCTGGGAAACGAAAGCTTTCATTCTGACTCTACTTTTATACTGACGATTAGGAAGCAGTGGCTCAAAAGGAGATAAAGCTAAGTTTTATGGGGCTCAAGCGAAAGAAATAATACAGCAAAAATGGGATTGTGATTAATTTTTAGAAAAACAATAAAGTAAATAATTTAGAAGTAGATACAAAATAAAAAATAACAGAACAAAGTATATATCGCTTAAGTTTCACTTACTCAAAGAAGAGGTTGTAGAGAAGAAAAAACTAGGATGCATTATGTCAACTAGGATGAGCTTGTGACAACTACATGCACTAAATATGGGACAGAAACGCGATTAATAAAAGTTTAAAAGCTACGATGTACATCATCGTATGTAGTGTAATGGTGTAATGTACTGGAAATTAGGCTGTAAATAAAAAGTATCAGATGAGGATTAATGTAACCGAGATGGAATATTGGTAGGTGCTGTGAATTAACACGGCCAGATAAGATAAAGAATGGGAGCATATGGCGACAAATGAATGTCGAGTATAACGACCTGAAATAAGTGCATACAAATAAAGAGATTTTTATAGTTTGGCCACGATGTTAGAGTGTTTTCGAGTGGAGCCCACGTATGGGAAATAAATTTCAACGACCCAGATGATGAATTGAAGTGAAGTGAAATGACAGAAAATATCTTGAGGAGGTTTTGTTTTCAAAGCCTCAAGGTATTTTACCTGTGTGACTATTTTCGCCTACGAAGGATAGAAAACATTGTGGTAAGATAAGGGAGAGGCATAAAACACATTGCCGCCAGGTAGAGGATGTATAGAGATTCATGAAACCACGTGTGTAGAGTAGTTTATCTGAAGTACCGCTCTCTGCCAGGTCATAAAGAGTTAACTACAGGCTACACTTCATGTTTTAGAATTGTAACCAATGGAACTTGCACCAGGGAAGAATAGAATCATCCACTGGTACTGGGAATAAGGGAAAGGTATAACGTTACGAAAAGTAAGGTCTCTTACTCGTCAGCTGGCGCGCGATCGATCGATAGAAAACATAAAGCTAGCCCAATTCAAAAACATTGCTTTTTGTAGTGCCTGTTGCATCAGATGCCTTCGTTAAGATATTGCAGGCGTTGCGGCCGTCTAAAAAACTGATATAAGTAAATTTGTTCAAAACCTAATGTAAATGATCTGGTTAATATGGCAAATCAAATAAAATAATATTTAAAGCGGCCTTTCGGCCTTGCCAAATCTACATGTAATATAAATACTATATCTCATATTATAATATCTTCCCCCGCCTGTGCTCGCCTTTGAGGTCACGCGCCAGCTTACATGTGACCAGCTATACCTGAAGTAAACCTTCTCTCAATCGAGTTGTAGAGAGGAGTCTCCCAATGGGCGAAGAGCAATGGTGAAGAGGCTTTGAAAGTGGACAGTTGCAACAAACTCTTATTTATACAACTATTTGATCTGTTTTACCCTAATTGATTCACAATTATTTACAAAACACATAAACAACTGTCTATATTTTGTCCATTTTTGTCTACTTTGAGCCAGATTGAATCGCTCACTAAGCCTACATACGTTTACTTAGATCTGATCCTTCACAAGTTCACATAATGTTATACATACTTGGGTTGACCTTGATCCTAGACTGTTTTCCTGTTTCTCTTTGTAAATTTGTTTTGGATTCCAAAGATCAACCAACAGAATGTACCACAGACTAACTTAATTATGATGTCTATAGACTGTCTACCACCATAGCTACATTGAACGCTATGAACTATCTACCTCACAATATTTGTCTCTTCACTCATTAAAACAAAAATCTATTCAGGTCATGTTTAGAGTTTATATCATAAGTTCTTTCCTAATAGAACTGTTAAATGGTATTTCAGTTCTCTTATCTTAGATTATGTACCACCTGCGCGAACGTAACCTGACTTTTAATGGAGGTTTAATACGACCAACCAAACTAACTATATCACTTTGTAGTTGAAGTTTACGCAAATGAAGAAAAAAACTGTATTATAAATGATAATTGAATTTTGGGAACTACCTTATATAATATAAATGAGGGTATTATAAATGAGAAACCCACTCTCTCTCGTATTTATAAACCGTCACACCTGTTGACCAAAAACGCCATAGATAGCAGACTGTACTTTGTCATCATTAGCTTCGTAAAAAGTGCATATCTTTTATAACACACACTTTAAGATGTCTTGGTGTGCCTTGCCTCACATTTTGTTTTATTTATCAGTTTTTTCTGATAAAGGCAGACAATTTTGTCAGACAAATTGCCAGACAATTTTATGCCACCATCAACTTCCTAAGGTGTTTCTCTCCTCTCAAACTCCCATTTTGTTTTCTTGGTCAATTGGTTCACAATGTCACAAATACCAACACCGCTCTGATGATTTTAAACACTACGTTGCACATAGTTGCGTAATGTACAGAAAGAGAGCCAAATCAATTTCTAAAGAAAAACGAAAGATTTCTCTTAAGACTTCGCATCTTTAAAAAGTTGAAGTCTTTTTTATGAATTATTTGTTTCTATAGTTTTCGAAATAATACAAAAAAAATGTAGTACAAAAACTGCAAGTACTATAAGTTTATGAAAACAATTACAACGATTGTTGATTGATACTAGATGAAGGGAAGATAGGTTTGCTTGCGTCATGTGTTAGCACGCGTATATGCACAGGCGCTCGAGGACAAACATATAGGTGTATTGATTGATTGAGAGGACCAGAGAGAGAGAGAGAGAGAGAGAGAGAGAGAGAGAGAGAGAGAGAGAGAGAGAGAGAGGGTGAAGAGAGACACAAAGACAGACATGACAGACATGACAGACACAGAAATACACACACTAACACACCCACACACACAAACACACTCACACACACACACACACATATATATATATATATATACATATATACATATATATATATATACACACGCGCGCAAGCATACTTATACATGCATATATCTACTATCGTTTATTAACTTCAAGAGAGGCTAGGAGTTTTGTATTAAGTAATTATTTTTATAATTAAACTTTATTTAATGTGTTTAAGGTTAATGACAGATAACAGACTAATTCATGCTAATACAAATACACTCTACGTTTCTGTTTTCTCTCCGAAAATTCTTTTGAAGATATCTGTGTTTTGTGTAAATTAATTGTGATCAAAAGTTTGACTTGTCTAATGTGCAATTTGACTTGTAAATGTTAATATTTAATAAGAATAATGAAATATTTAATTTTAATAATGTTCAAAGTGTCGTTTATAAAAGTAAAATCAGTAAGTTATGGCTTAACAATAAATTAATAAACTTTTAGGTCTTAAAAAGGATTTTCGGATAGAAAATCTAAACGTAGAGTGTGTTTGTTGTAGCATGAATGGGTCTGTGATCTGTCGTTAACCTTAAACACATTAAATAGTTGTATAATGTAGGAAGTACTAATGCGCTTATATCTTAATATTTGAATATTATTCTTGAAGTTATGTTTTCAAGTTTAATTGAAATGTGAGGTACAGACACAATGTACTGTAATTGTTTCCTCAGCGAATTACCGTAAACAATAGCCATAATGACGTAATTCCACTTTTGTCATTAGTGTTTTTGTCATTAGCGTTATTGTGTCTTGCTAATTATTTTGATCGATTGACAAGAAAAGTAGAATTTTTCGAGAATATGATTTAGGCCTAACATATTCTTTAAATTTAAAAAAAATTTAAAGAATGATAGCCAAAGACAAGCATAAAATTATTAATCATCTCCAACGAGATAGCGTGCAAGCGAGTTCATCGGCTCCAATACTTAATATTAATCTTTAATTTACTTTAGAAAAAATGTGATAAATAACTAACAGTTAAAGTTGGATTATAGTTTAAATTTATCCTTTCATTCCATAAACCCGTTTGTCTGACGCGAGTGAAATATTCTGAGTTCTGAGTGAAATATTTCCTTTTGTTTTTTAAAAAAGTGTTTTTGAAGTTAATTTTTTGTTTTAAAATAATAATAGTAATATAATACGAAATAGTTTCTATATATGTTGCGAACTATACAAGAGTGTGTTTACTGCGGCGAGCTCTCACTTGTAGCTGGGTTAAATGACCTCCTTCTAGCCTTACTAGACAATCAAGTTCGAGTCCATTTAAGAATAGCCTCAGCAACCGCTCCTGATTCTATTTTGGAACTAGTCTAGCAAAATGGCGCCTGATTAGGTTAACCGTGCGTTTGTTTGCTTTTTTTTGCAACAAAGAGTGTTGTTATTTGCAAATTGAAGAGAATTTTAAATCCTTACTGAGCAATACAATTTTGTGAATAGAAAAAGTTTAATGTCACCTAAAAGCAAAAATGTTTTAGCATTTTAAGCAGAAAGTCAGATAAAAATAATAATTTTTCTTAATTAAAGTTTAGTGACCTTATTGAGTTCCAAGTCTGACGCCAGTTTATTTACATTTTCCTCTAAACTTTTTTTTCGCGGTAATAAACCTCCTTTCCAAGCGAGTTGTGTCAAAGCTCGTCAGATGTTAGAACAATTTCAAGAAGATATAATATTACCCTTTTCCAAGCCAAAGAGGCTATTTAAGAACTCTATAAAGAGGCTGCGAATGACGGCTCATTAGTTAGCATTACATTAGGTTAATTACACATGTAAATATCAAGAACTGTTAGTATTACCAAACGGTTTGTTCACCTACCTAGGTTTTAGGTTGCTATTGTGTTTGTAATTGAATACGTCTAAGCGTAATTTTCACTTTATGTTACACCACATTCCCAATAACATCTCAAGTTGTAGAAAAAATACGACAAAATAGAGGAAAAAGGATAGCTAAGTCAATCAGCCAGCCTCATGTATAAATTAATATTTTCCTCCACAATAAAATCCTTCTCTTGCCATCCATCCAAAAGAACGTCCTGCCATTTTGCCAGAAAACTTATTATTTTCCCATCTTTATGGCCACTCCTATATCAAAATGTCCTGTCCCCATGTTCGTACTCGCAGCCAGTGTCGCTGCTTAACTTCCGGAGCTACCAAACCTCTATTTTCTAACTAATTCCGATGTTTCATTGAAATGTTCAATTAAATAACAATTAAAATCCTGTGATTATAAAATGAGCATCCAATTATAATTTCTCAAGTCAGTGACTTATTCGCTTTTCCTCTATACCGTGTGAGGTTAGAAATCCGCTTTACAGGATTACATTTCGAAGCCCTTAATTCGGAAGATTTTAGTACCAATTCCTCAAGATACAACGATATCCCTTTCAAGCTAACCCTTTCTTCAGCTAACATGCTGTAATGTTTGTTCTTTAAATGACGGCTCTTACTAAATGTTTCATCAGAATTTTCTTTTTTTAAGCGCCATATCCTTTGCAGCCTAACGTATTGTGTAAATACTTCCAACGATTTCATTGTCATTCAGAAAATTGTGTACACAGATCAATAGATCTAGTGTTACTCTTTAGATCAAAAGGTATTTTGAAAGAATGTAATTTTTCTCTTGAAAAGAGTAAATCTTTTTCAGACAGATATTTTCTCCTAACTCATTCAGTTTTGAATTAGAAGTTCAATTCATCACCTATATGTAAACGATTGTTGCTTATTCTGTAATTTTTTAAATAGTAATACCTGAAGAAAGTTCTTTCCATTGTGACATTACTTTATCAGATCTTGCTGACTGTCTAATTCCTACAGATCCATGAAACGTTCATGAGTGCCAAAACCTCACGCTTAGAGCATAAGGGTCAAGAAACGGAGTCTAATCAAACCATTGGACAGAAGAGAGTTCGGTTGTCAGCTGTACACTCTGACATCATCTCCTTCAATTTAATAGTTTTATGAGTTTTTTAAATTGAAATAATGAGCTAAATTCATTCCGTCTTGTTTCTTTGAAACATTGCTCACTTTTCTCTACACAGATTCGTTTTCTTCTACGTCACTCGCTTGTTACTTTACGTCACCACCTATACTAATAGTCTTCATTGCTTACCGTATCGACTGGTCTTTGGTGGCCACTTTGAAGTGCAACTCGTCGCAGTCTAAAATATTTAGTTATTATTTTAATGACGGAAATACATTTCTGTTATTTATTCGTTGGGAGTGTGTCCATCAAATAAACATTTCAAATCACATTTCCGGAACAGATTGGACGTTATTACGTTGCGCCAGTCAGTTACAGTTTACACTTCGATATTTGTACCATACAAATACGTCTTTTTACATTGGATAATTAACTGTAGAATATTTTATATTTCTTGTCATGGGCACCAGATATTGAAACTTACGATGGAAGAGTTTTTATAAATACGGAAACCGGCTTTAAAAATATACTTGTTTCAGTTAAATCGTCATTTTTAGGTAATGAAAAGTCTATTGATATTGGTTACTGGGATGAAAGTTCTTGTTACACACTTCTTCTCCTGTGAAGAGAGTATTTCGACATTAACCCTCGTGAATAAATATGTTTGACAATACTGCTCATGTGTTGTATCCGACTTATTTTTGCGAAGAACTAAATAAGCTTAATCTTCCCTATAACAAAATGTTACGGTTAAAGAATAATACTAAATAATTAAAGTTAGTCACTGAAATAAGTAAGGGCGAAGTAAAGCTATAGATTTAAAGGTATGCAGATACAAATAGACATTATAGAAATACAGCTAATAAAATTTAATTAATTAACAGAATACACAAAATAATGAATAAGATAAGATATAGGAGAGGAATGAAGGATAATATTCCTCATAATACTCATAGAAAGGAACGAATAATAGGTTTTAAATTGTAAATATATGTTCAGGTGATTTAAAAACTTGCAATTTTACACTGACTTTTTAAACAGTTCTTTATAGGGTGTTTTTAATATGCGCATTGCCATATTATTTTTTTGATTTACTAAATTTCTGTTGTGAAATATTTTAGTAGTTTTATTCTTATAGAATGTTAGAGGCATAGAACTTGCCTAAATCTAGTCTATTCCAACAACGATAATGGCTGATATCGGAGGGAAGTTAAAACGTTTTGTTATAAAAATATGGGTGTATATATATATATATATATATATATATATATATATATATATATATATATATATATATACACACACACACACACACACACACATAGACAGAGAGAGAGAGAGAGAGAGAGAGAGAGAGAGAGAGAGAGAGAGAGAGAGAGAGAGAAAGGTGACACAGAGAAAGAGAACGAGTACGTGCAAAAAGTACAGATTTGATATGCACCGTTTTTATTTTAGAGAATTACAGAATATGTTCTTAACTTGAGAAATTAGTACTGTATTTGTGTTTTGCTCATGTGCACTAGAAAGTTATTACTCCGTTTTAACCATATTTTATGCTAATAATAATAATAATAATAATAATGCCAACGGAAATGGCAAAAACAACATGATAGCCAAAAGCAGCAGTATCGCCACTAACTACAACAACAACAATACTCAATAGAAAAACAACAATCTTTCTAGCATTAAACGACAACAACAACAAATAAAAATGAACTACAAAACTAATAACAATAAAAAGAGCACAAACAATGGGAATGGAATCCTAAGCACCAATCCCATAATGAAAGAAGTACAACAATAATAAACAGGTACAACCACAAACACAACAAAAATAACAATGTCATTAATGAAACTAATAGAAAAAAAGATAAAACCCAAAACATAACAATTCAAATATTCCTCGCCAGTTAAAGCACTGTTGCCTGTATTTATTCTTCACTTTATTTATAACTGTATAAAGCTCAGAGGTCAAAGGTACGAAGCAAACATTTACACTCATTGCACCAAGTCAGTGGACTGGGTAATTCTAAACACTTCAAGGTATTTGATTTAAACGCGTTCACAAGACGTGGGATGAGGGAAAATAAGTGAATTCTTAGATAGAATTAATTGCACAACTGTCTTCTCTTACCAATAACTTCCAAGGGAAGTAGAGCATGGAAATAAAAGTTGGACAAAGATTTAAAATTTTATTTTAATAGGCTAGTTAAATGTTTGAACTAAAACCAATTACAAACTCGTTTAAAATTCAATTTTACCATTGTCGTAAGATCTAAATATCCTCTCGCTTTTGTACCAATTTTATACATTTTTTGGCGAAAAATATTAACGTTTCATAAACTGTTTGCTCCATTTTATATTCCTCCTTACTTTGAAATCTTACTTTATTATTATTACCATTACTTTCTTAATGAGAAGATCTTGAAATTAGCGACTTATTATAGTTCATGGGACTTTGTAGTTTTCATGGGATCTTCCATCTTTTACAACAGCAGTATCTTACAATAGTTACAATAGCAAAGGTACAATAGTCAATGCGAGGGTGGTTAGAAAATGTTTCGGCACATTTGTAATCTAAAATCACTGTTTTTATATTTTCGATAGGTTTTACTAGATCTCTATAATTTCATTGTATTCATATAATGCATCTTTTAGCTTCTTTTTGCTAAAAAGAAACCGTGGTTAGTAAAGCATAAACAAATATATATATATATATATATATATTTTTAAGATCAAATAATCCACACAAATACAGGAATATTTAATTTATTGAACAATAAACTCAAAGCTTTTCGTTGGCTTACATTACCAACATCTTCAGGAGTTACAATATTAAGAATGATCATTCTTAATATTGTAACTCCTGAAGATGTTGGTAATGTAAGCCAACGAAAAGCTTTGAGTTTATTGTTCAATAAATTAAATATTCCTGTATTTGTGTGTATTATTTGATCTTAAAAATATTCTAACAGGAAAACACATTTGATATTCTATATATATATATATATATATATATATATATATATATATATATATATATATATATATATATATATATATATAAAATACGTTTTCTTGTTTAATAATTTAAAACAACATAGGTTATTCAAATACAAGAATATTTATTAATTTATATCCAAAGCTTTTCGTTGGTAAACAGTACCAACATCATCCGAAGCTTTGGATATAAATTAATAAATATTCTTGTATTTGAATAGCCTATGTTGTTTTAAATTATGAAACAAGAAAACGTATTATATATATATATATATATATATATATATATATATATATATATATATATATGTGTGTGTATATATATATATATATATATATATATATATATATATGTGTGTGTGTGTGTGTGTGTGTGTGTGTGTGTGTGTGTGTGTGTGTGTGTGTTTTGAATTGGTTCTCAAAATAAGCATAACTACTTTCCTTAGGGAAATTGCTCAACAATTTCAAATGGATTATGTTTTTAATGTGTTTTTTTTTTTAACCATAAACATCTTTAATATCAGTAAAAGTGGTACCGGAAACCAGTCGAATATGCACTATTTTGATTTATTATTACATAAGTAAACTTTCAGTGTCCGTCTGTTACCGCAACAATGGAAGAAACAAGTAAACGTAGGACCGCCTATTTCCTGGATGTTCATAGCATGCAACGTTCATTGCGTAAACAAGTAATATTATTTTTAAATTGACTTATCAGCTGATGACATCGACGACCCGCAATGTTAGACGGACAAGATTACTCTGGCCAGACAGTGGATCTTGTTGAGGTAGGCTCGGTCCACGTCAGTGACTTGATAACAGCCATTGTTTTGTGCTTAAGTTTAGCTTAACTGGAACTTACAAGATAGCGATTCTTGTGTAAAAAATAGATTCCATGCAATGAACTATAAGCACTCTCTCTTATACTAAGAAAACAAAACACTTGTGTGAAAATAAATATCTTGTATGGAGAATCAGCTGTTAATAGTTAGCCTTGATTACTTCCTCATGGTACCGAGACAGAAAGCCTATCTGGGTAAAGGGTATTAACATTTAGTTAAAACTAGGAGCTAATTCTTACCCCCAATGCCAACTTTGAGAATTAAATACATTTTTTTGTCATTTCAACGTTTAAAAGTCGACAAAAAAATGTCAAAATAATTAAATTAAAATATACTAAATACATTTAAAATATAACTAATTATTGCTCTGTGTCCTATTGGCAGATAAGAAAATAATAGAGACAGAAAATAATTATATATATATATATATATATATATATATATATATATATATATATATATAATTAATAAATTAAAAATATTTCAAAAACAAGAATACTTTTAATACATAAAAATATTTTGTTCGATAATTATTTTCCTGAAGATGTTGGTACTGTTTTATCGGCGAAAAGCTTTGAATAATATATGTATTAAAAGTATTCTTGTTTTTGAAATATTTTTAATTTATTAAATATATTCCAAGAAAACATATCATCATATTTTATATATTTCACACACACACACACACACACACACACACACACACACACACACACACACACACACACACACACACACACACACACACACACACACACACACACACACACACACACACACACACACACACACACACACACACACACACACACACACACACACACACACACACACACACACACACACACACACACACACACACACCCCACACACACACATACACACACGCACACACACACACACACACACACACACACACACACACACACACACACACACACACACACACACACACACACACACACACACACACACACACACACACACACATATATATATATATATATATATATATATATATATATATATATATATATATACATATATATATATATATACATATATATATATATATATATATATATATATATATATGTATATATATATATATATATATATATATTTCAAATTTAAATCTCAAGGATCATTAAACTTAAGTTTTAGACCATTTTGTTATTTATTTAGATCAGGTTAAATACTTGTTTTTATTGAAAACTTTAGACTTTCATATTATTTGAATCTAATTTCACTTGAGTTGTTATTTTTTCACTAAAAACATTGAACATATGTTAGTATGTTACACTTGCTTATAATAGCACTTATGTTTTTTTTATTGAGGGCGGCCGTTTAATGTAGATGTGTCCGTTAACTCAGACCGTCCCTGATCCATCCCACCTGACATCCCTAGTCTACTCCACCTGCACCATAACCTAAAACAACCAAGAGGCTAGTTACGGTCTGAGTTGACAAAGGGACACATCTCCCGAGACGACTGTCCTCAACAAATATAAGTAAGCGCTACTATAGGCAAGAGTAACATATTAATATGTGTTAAGTTAGTTTGAGCTTTGCTAGTGAGAACAATTGAGAACGGTAAAAATTGAAACAGTTTACTCTAAATCTCGTCACACATTAGTTTATTAAAACAAACAGACTAGTTTCAACGACGATGTCGACTTCATCAGTGCTTGGCTACTACCGTTTTAATTTTTACCGTTTTGAATGTATTCTAGTGTTTTAGTTTTGATATTCATTTCCATATACTAGGCTACTCTTCTACAAAAAAAATAATTAGTTTTATGAAACTTATCTGAAAGTACATGAAAATTGTACTCTGATATAGAGATCTCTCATGGATAGAAGGCACATGCAGTCCATTAGAACGCTCTTGGAAATGATTCTCAAGTATGATGTCGCCGCCACATGAATTCTTTTACGGACATTGTAATACACGCCCATTTATTAACAGTTCTTTCATCAAATAGTTTTTTCTGAAAAAAATATTTAAAATATAATATCTCAATTTCACTGTAACATTTTAACATATATTAATATGTTAACACTTACCTACAGTAGCACTTAATTTTAGTCTAAATCAGGGCGACCGTATCGGGGATGTGTTCCATTCTCACTGGAACCGTAACTCAATGTGAATTTCGCTATCAGAGTTATATATTATATTGATACGATATGATTATATAATTCACAAGACTTACAAAATGTGTTGAAAAAATCTGATGTTTAAAAATGATCGCCTTGACAGTTATTATTGTAAACAACAAGTGTCTGGAGTGTGGAGCAAGCGGTGGCCCCATAGCCATTTCACCCGTTTGTATCTCGTCTACTCTGCTTAAAGACATTCTTCTGCAACCACTGACTGTCCTGGAGTGTGGAGCAAGCGGTGGCCCCATAGCCATTTCACCCGTTTGTATCTCGTCTACTCTGCTTAAAGACATTCTTCTGCAACCACTGACTGTCATGGAGTGTGGAGCAAGCGGTGGCCCCATAGCCATTTCACCCGTTTGTATCTCGTCTACTCTGGTTAAAGACATTCTGCAACCACTGACTGTCATGGAGTGTGGAGCAAGCGGTGGCCCCATAGCCATTTCACCCGTTTGTATCTCGTCTACTCTGGTTAAAGACATTCTTCTGCAACCACTGACTGTCCTGGAGTGTGGAGCAAGCGGTGGCCCCATAGCCATTTCACCCGTTTGTATCTCGTCTACTCTGGTTAAAGACATTCTTCTGCAACCACTGACTGTCATGGAGTGTGGAGCAAGCGGTGGCCCCATAGTCATTTCACCCGTTTGTATCTCGTCTACTCTGGTTAAAGACATTCTTCTGCAACCACTGACTGTCATGGAGTGTGGAGCAAGCGGTGGCCCCATAGCCATTTCACCCGTTTGTATCTCGTCTACTCTGGTTAAAGACATTCTTCTGCAACCACTGACTGTCCTGGAGTGTGGAGCAAGCGGTGGCCCCATAGCCATTTCACCCGTTTGTATCTCGTCTACTCTGGTTAAAGACATTCTTCTGCAACCACTGACTGTCATGGAGTGTGGAGCAAGCGGTGGCCCCATAGTCATTTCACCCGTTTGTATCTCGTCTACTCTGGTTAAAGACATTCTTCTGCAACCACTGACTGTCATGGAGTGTGGAGCAAGCGGTGGCCCCATAGTCATTTCACCCGTTTTTATCTCGTCTACTCTGGTTAAAGACATTTTTCTGCAACCACTGACTGTCATGGAGTGTGGAGCAAGCGGTGGCCCCATAGTCATTTCACCCGTTTGTATCTCGTCTACTCTGGTTAAAGACATTCTTCTGCAACCACTGACTGTCATGGAGTGTGGAGCAAGCGGTGGCCCCATAGCCATTTCACCCGTTTGTATCTCGTCTACTCTGGTTAAAGACATTCTTCTGCAACCACTGACTGTCCTGGAGTGTGGAGCAAGCGGTGGCCCCATAGCCATTTCACCCGTTTGTATCTCGTCTACTCTGGTTAAAGACATTCTTCTGCAACCACTGACTGTCATGGAGTGTGGAGCAAGCGGTGGCCCCATAGCCATTTCACCCGTTTGTATCTCGTCTACTCTGGTTAAAGACATTCTTCTGCAACCACTGACTGTCATGGAGTGTGGAGCAAGCGGTGGCCCCATAGCCATTTCACCCGTTTGTATCTCGTCTACTCTGGTTAAAGACATTCTTCTGCAACCACTGACTGTCATGGAGTGTGGAGCAAGCGGTGGCCCCATAGCCATTTCACCCGTTTGTATCTCGTCTACTCTGGTTAAAGACATTCTTCTGCAACCACTGACTGTCATGGAGTGTGGAGCAAGCGGTGGCCCCATAGTCATTTCACCCGTTTTTATCTCGTCTACTCTGGTTAAAGACATTCTTCTGCAACCACTGACTGTCATGGAGTGTGGAGCAAGCGGTGGCCCCATAGCCATTTCACCCGTTTGTATCTCGTCTACTCTGCTTAAAGACATTCTTCTGCAACCACTGACTGTCCTGGAGTGTGGAGCAAGCGGTGGCCCCATAGTCATTTCACCCGTTTTTATCTCGTCTACTCTGGTTAAAGACATTCTTCTGCAACCACTGACTGTCCTGGAGTGTGGAGCAAGCGGTGGCCCCATAGCCATTTCACCCGTTTGTATCTCGTCTATTCTGGTTAAAGACATTCTTCTGCAACCACTGACTGTCCTGGAGTGTGGAGCAAGCGGTGGCCCCATAGCCATTTCACCCGTTTGTATCTCGTCTACTCTGGTTAAAGACATTCTTCTGCAACCACTGACTGTCATGGAGTGTGGAGCAAGCGGTGGCCCCATAGTCATTTCACCCGTTTTTATCTCGTCTACTCTGGTTAAAGACATTCTTCTGCAACCACTGACTGTCATGGAGTGTGGAGCAAGCGGTGGCCCCATAGTCATTTCACCCGTTTTTATCTCGTCTACTCTGGTTAAAGACATTCTTCTGCAACCACTGACTGTCCTGGAGTGTGGAGCAAGCGGTGGCCCCATAGCCATTTCACCCGTTTGTATCTCGTCTATTCTGGTTAAAGACATTCTTCTGCAACCACTGACTGTCCTGGAGTGTGGAGCAAGCGGTGGCCCCATAGCCATTTCACCCGTTTTTATCTCGTCTACTCTGGTTAAAGACATTCTTCTGCAACCACTGACTGTCATGGAGTGTGGAGCAAGCGGTGGCCCCATAGTCATTTCACCCGTTTTTATCTCGTCTACTCTGGTTAAAGACATTCTTCTGCAACCACTGACTGTCATGGAGTGTGGAGCAAGCGGTGGCCCCATAGCCATTTCACCCGTTTGTATCTCGTCTACTCTGGTTAAAGACATTCTTCTGCAACCACTGACTGTCATGGAGTGTGGAGCAAGCGGTGGCCCCATAGCCATTTCACCCGTTTGTATCTCGTCTACTCTGGTTAAAGACATTCTTCTGCAACCACTGACTGTCATGGAGTGTGGAGCAAGCGGTGGCCCCATAGCCATTTCACCCGTTTGTATCTCGTCTACTCTGGTTAAAGACATTCTTCTGCAACCACTGACTGTCATGGAGTGTGGAGCAAGCGGTGGCCCCATAGCCATTTCACCCGTTTGTATCTCGTCTACTCTGCTTAAAGACATTCTTCTGCAACCACTGACTGTCCTGGAGTGTGGAGCAAGCGGTGGCCCCATAGCCATTTCACCCGTTTGTATCTCGTCTACTCTGGTTAAAGAGATTCTTCTGCAACCACTGACTGTCCTGGAGTGTGGAGCAAGCGGTGGCCCCATAGCCATTTCACCCGTTTGTATCTCGTCTACTCTGGTTAAAGACATTCTTCTGCAACCACTGACTGTCCTGGAGTGTGGAGCAAGCGGTGGCCCCATAGCCATTTCACCCGTTTGTATCTCGTCTACTCTGGTTAAAGACATTCTTCTGCAACCACTGACTGTCATGGAGTGTGGAGCAAGCGGTGGCCCCATAGCCATTTCACCCGTTTGTATCTCGTCTACTCTGGTTAAAGAGATTCTTCTGCAACCACTGACTGTCCTGGAGTGTGGAGCAAGCGGTGGCCCCATAGCCATTTCACCCGTTTGTATCTCGTCTACTCTGGTTAAAGACATTCTTCTGCAACCACTGACTGTCCTGGAGTGTGGAGCAAGCGGTGGCCCCATAGCCATTTCACCCGTTTGTATCTCGTCTACTCTGGTTAAAGACATTCTTCTGCAACCACTGACTGTCATGGAGTGTGGAGCAAGCGGTGGCCCCATAGCCATTTCACCCGTTTGTATCTCGTCTACTCTGGTTAAAGACATTCTTCTGCAACCACTGACTGTCATGGAGTGTGGAGCAAGCGGTGGCCCCATAGCCATTTCACCCGTTTGTATCTCGTCTACTCTGGTTAAAGACATTCTTCTGCAACCACTGACTGTCATGGAGTGTGGAGCAAGCGGTGGCCCCATAGCCATTTCACCCGTTTGTATCTCGTCTACTCTGGTTAAAGACATTCTTCTGCAACCACTGACTGTCATGGAGTGTGGAGCAAGCGGTGGCCCCATAGCCATTTCACCCGTTTGTATCTCGTCTACTCTGCTTAAAGACATTCTTCTGCAACCACTGACTGTCCTGGAGTGTGGAGCAAGCGGTGGCCCCATAGCCATTTCACCCGTTTGTATCTCGTCTACTCTGGTTAAAGACATTCTTCTGCAACCACTGACTGTCCTGGAGTGTGGAGCAAGCGGTGGCCCCATAGCCATTTCACCCGTTTGTATCTCGTCTACTCTGGTTAAAGACATTCTTCTGCAACCACTGACTGTCCTGGAGTGTGGAGCAAGCGGTGGCCCCATAGCCATTTCACCCGTTTGTATCTCGTCTACTCTGGTTAAAGACATTCTTCTGCAACCACTGACTGTCCTGGAGTGTGGAGCAAGCGGTGGCCCCATAGCCATTTCACCCGTTTGTATCTCGTCTACTCTGGTTAAAGACATTCTTCTGCAACCACTGACTGTCATGGAGTGTGGAGCAAGCGGTGGCCCCATAGCCATTTCACCCGTTTGTATCTCGTCTACTCTGGTTAAAGACATTCTTCTGCAACCACTGACTGTCATGGAGTGTGGAGCAAGCGGTGGCCCCATAGCCATTTCACCCGTTTGTATCTCGTCTACTCTGCTTAAAGACATTCTTCTGCAACCACTGACTGTCCTGGAGTGTGGAGCAAGCGGTGGCCCCATAGCCATTTCACCCGTTTGTATCTCGTCTACTCTGGTTAAAGACATTCTTCTGCAACCACTGACTGTCCGTACTCCCAGCTCTCAAAGTCTAATGGGATGGGTTCATGCCCATCTAGGACCAAGTCCCTAGTCTTAGGTAAGGCCAACCGAGAGTGATATAGGTCCGATTGTGCTACCTGGCCAGAAAAATTCAGGTTGGGTTAGAGGTACGTAAAACCTGACCGTTAGGAAGGTGCTATTTATCCTGAATGATTCCGGAAAAGCAGTTAGAGCTGAAGCGTCGGTGGAGTTCGACTCGTCCTAGAGCAGTATCTGTCACCAGCCTAGGCCTTACAGGGTTGTCGAAGGGCTCTTACGGGTTGGGGCACCAAGTCTCCTGTCTGTTCCTCACGGAAGTCACCTGGCCATGAGTCAAGACTTTGTGGTAGGATTCGTGGGGGAGTGGTCTTGTACTAGGTAATTGGGAGGTGCCTCTGTGTTGTTCTTCCTAGGTAAAATGTCGACTGAGAATCGAAATGAACCAGAACAGTTTATTTTTTTTAGTCGAAAGACCCAGTACAAACAATCTGTCGATACTCTCAAGTGTCTGAGAGTAAGCTTGTTAGTATGTCCAACCGTGATTCATTTTACAACACAATACTGTAACTAGTTATAAAACCCATCATTGTTCTAAATATTAGTAGAACAATAATGTAATGTAACAATTTCTCTGTATTATTTTCTTATCTGCCAATTGAACACGGAGCAATAATTAGTTATATTTTAAAAGTATTTAGTAATAAATTTCCACAGCAATAAGCTATTTCCTTATATCATACATAATGTTGCAAGTCATTCATCCGGCAAGGAATTCCCAAAGCCGACATCGTCACTTTAGTTAGCAAGTAACATATAAACATGATATTACACACGTTTACTGTTTTAAGATAAGTTAAGACAAAATTAACGTTAAAAAATTTACGATAAACAGTTAATCCTGTTATTAAAAAAATGTAAACCGTTTAAACTTTACGAGTTTTAACAGATGGTGTAGGGTGATGCAGAGGGTAGGGTATGACGTCAGAAAATTGTGACAGCCGAGGAATGCGTACACGGATTTTGTAAAATTATTGAGCTACATAAATGAGTTTACCTATGACTTAAACATAGATGGTGCTCGGTTTCTCGAGGTTAAGGGGCTGAAAATCCCTTAAAACTTTCTTATACACTTTTTCTAGGCGTTGGACTGGCAAAATGACGGATATGTTGGGCTATTATTTTGGTGTATTTAAAATCTAATCACCACAGCTGTTATATGTAAAGTGACCGCTGGCAAAGTTGAATCTTTTTTGACAGGGAAACTTCAAAACCTTGAAAGTTATTAGCAAATAGTTTAGGGGTAGATGGCCTGGGGTAAAAATTGGTGTCTGGTTTATTCGCTTTTTTACTTATCAAATGTACCACCACTTTATTCTCGTAAATTGCTATTGTTTTCTCGTATGGATATTTCGCTGTACGTAATTTTTCTGTATTGGATACGGCTTCAATCCCTAATCGTTATTCTTTCCTTTCTAACAACGGTTAATGTTCCTTGGGTCGATGATTCATCATAATGCATCTTGGAAATAATTAATTTTATTATATAAAGTGTAGACAAACGAAAGGTTGACTACAGAGTGAAGGATGTTTTTACAAATGCTGAACTACAAGCAAATGTCCGCAGAAGGGTAGTTGCAGGCACCTGTCGTTTCCCCCAACTGGCCGGGCTCACCCTACTGATGACGTGCAACACGCCTACGTCACGCCTACAACACAAGTAAGAGCTCTTGCAGAAAGGTTGCTATAGTTAGTAACTAGTAAAATAATAGATAAGACAACCTTACTACATGAATGCTTCTAACGTTTTCTATAACGTCACAGAAGTCTGGAAATGATATGCAAATATAATATATGTAACAAAGTAACCGAGCATTTTAGCTTTAACAAACGACTTTTAAACTTGTTTATATTCTGTTCAATGTAAATAGTACAAATAAACACATGAATACATTTTTAACAATTAATATAACTGTTATACACACATCGAAAAATTAAAAAAAAACAAATACATTTTTTTAAGAAAAATATATGAAACTGTATTAAATACAGTTTAATATAAACTAAATGAATCTATTGATAACTCTATAATAACCCGAAAAATATTAACAAAACATAAATACATAGTCTAATAATAATAACCAATGTAAACAATCCATGTAAGGGAAAGGACGTGATAGAAGAAATATACATTCGTATAAATAACACTGTTTGTAATTAAACTACTTTTTACAAATGAAGATAAATATCGACGCCATTTGAAGAGAGACCTCTCTTAAAAATTATAGCTATATCAAAATACGAATGCCTGGAGCCCAAGTCAGTTTCTCTCCCACACTTAGCCTGAAGAGTGCAGAGGGTTAGGACAAACCCGAGAACATTGGTCATTTAGTCGTATCTTCTAAGCAAACTCTAACTGTTTAAGTTGTAATTTAAACTAAATATAGTTAATAAATACTGATTCTACTTAAAATTACAAGAAAAATGATACCAAACAATCCATGATTTACTTCCCTTTACAATGCCAATACATTTTATTTCTTGTTATTCCCTCATGAACAGTGACAATAAATTGAACATTATTTGGTATACATTTTCTCGTAATGATGAACAGAATTAATTTATGCAAAACTTTCTGAGGTGTGTTATGAAATTTAAAAAAATAGAGTTTAATCAAGTAAGCACCACTAGGTGAATAATAAACAGAGTGTAAGAAGGAATACGGCCCCGGAAGGGGACCCTGGGCCCGTCCTAATCCTTTGATTACGTTGAGACTAAATGGCGTTCAGGAAAACTCGCATTTTGCTATTACTATAAAATACTGACTTTAAATGCGATGAAACTTGAAGTATTTTATATTTTTTAAATAACTACAAAGGTAATGAAATCAAAAGTACTGTTAATTAAAAAAACCTCTCCTAGAATAACTTTAAAAAAAAATTATGAAAGGGTTTAGTTCTAAAATGAAGTTGCATGTTAATCCAATAAGAAAATGAAATAAAAAAATGCTAAAGTTTTGTGCTTTGTCCGAGTAAAAAATATTTGACTTCTGCTTTAACATTCCAGAATTCTCAGCTGTTGGACAGTTGTGCTTAAAATAATTCACATTTTTGTACTAATGTTAAAGGCTATCGTCTACTCCGTCTAATAAAGTGGACATGCAAAGTTGCAGTAAACGCTGATAACATTGACAATATACATATATATATATTTAAAGTAATTTTACTCCCTATAGTTTGTACGACAAGACACATCACAAGACTTCTAATAATAGAACAAACGTATTTCCACTTGTCCCATCATACGAATCCTTTTACTCGGCCTTCCTACAAAGTTGCTTAAAATAGGCTAAAGCACGTGTTACACGATGTGCACCTTCCTAACGCCCATACGCTTAAATACTTGGGCGAATGTTTGTCGGAGCCTGACATTAGTTAAGGGCCAAAAGCAATGAATCATCAATATTTGTTTTTCGTTCCACGTCTACCTTGTGGATAAATAGACTAAATAGACTTGTTAAAATGGACTATATAGCTTTATGTCTACTTTTGAGCCGATGATATGCTCCCTAGCGATACTGTACCAGCAGTTTTACCTCTTGCTGTAACACTTAGTTAACATTTATTCTTGATCCGTTCCGTAAATAGTATACAAGGAGAAGTCTGCTTTGTTACTTACAAATACGTTTCTTCCTGTTCCTACCCTTACCTTCTACGTTAGAGGAAGCTCCAAGAAGCTTTACCTGTATCAAACCTACACAATTATCCCAAAATACTCCATTAGCCTATAATGACAACTATAACACCAACTCAATAGGGATTGGATTTGCAAAAAACTCCTGCAAAATTTTATCTAAGAATATTCTTCTACAAAAATATTTCAATGTCGTGTGAAAGTAGAATATAGAACCAATGTCAAAACAGAGCATGTTTTTAAAGACAACTTTTAAGATATCTTCCGGTGTTGCTAATATTAGTATTTCGAGAAGAGGAGGAAGGACGGAGAAACAATGAAGTAGCAGATATGTTGAGACCAAGAGTTTATTAAGGCCAAACATGTGGTGTGTGTGTGTGTGTGTGTGTGTGTGTGTGGTTGGTGTGTGTGTGTGTGTGTGTGTGTGTGTGTGTGTTTGTGTGTGTGTGTGTGTGTGTGTGTGTGTGTGTGTGTGTGTGTGTGTGTGTGTGTGTGTGTGTGTGTGTGTGTGTGTGTGTGTGTGTGTGTGTGTGTGTGTGGTTGGTGTGTGTGTGTGTGTGTGTGTTAAGTATTTTAATGTAAAATACGTAAGAATAAAGAGTTCAGAGCATGGGTGGTCAGAACGGCCATGAGGATAAAATTCCCGTAGAGCGTAACTGTCATTAGCTAAAAGCAATGAGTGGCGTGTTTGTTTTATCCTTTACATTTTCTGTTTGAATAAAGAGCTTTTTTAAATCAGTTTTAAGAGTTTTTACTTGTAATTTAGGCTACAGTGAGTCCTTTTTTAATTTGAATCAAAGATATATATATATATATATATATATATATATATATATATATAGTGTGTGAACTAACAGAAGGGATTGAAAC